>OY829915.1:49594532-49818112 GCA_963691935.1 Nephrotoma guestfalica | reverse complement strand
GGAAGTTCCGTAATTTTGATATCACAGTCACATTTGTAATTCGAAACGTGGATTGCAGGCCGACATGACCAGGCCGTCATATTGCAGCACAACTTAAACGATGGATCAACTCAATAAGTACAATCAATAATCCAAATAACACGAAACATACGGAATCTACCGACTCAATAAATTTTATCGGTTCAAAATCAGAAGGGTAACACATCAGGGATTTTTGCAAAAAATGAAAAAAAAATTTTGTGAAAATTCCGGTCCACAATTGATATAAGAAATGTATATAACACGTTGAGCACGAAACATACCCCCCCCCAGGTAGAATGCCATAAGGAATGCGCGGTTACTTGGAAGTTCCGTATTTTGAATATCCAGTCAACATTTGTAATCGAACGTGGATTGCAGGCGAATGAGGCGTCATATTGCAGCAAATTAAACGTGGATCAACTCATAAGTACATCAATAATCCAAATAACCGAAACATACGGAATCTACGACAATAAATTTTATCGGTTCAATAATCAGTAAGGCTAACCTCAGGATTTTTGCAAAAAAATGAAAAAAAAATTTTGTTGAAATTCCGGTCCAAATTGATTATAGGTAATGTATATAACACGTTTGAGCACGAAACTACCGGTAGAATGCATAAGGAATCGCGCGGTTATTGGAAGTTCCGTATTTTGATATCCAGTCACATTTGTAATCGAACGTGGATTGCAGGCGAATGAGGCGTCATATTGCAGCAAATTAAACGTGGATCAACTCATAAGTACATCAATAATCCAAAATAACCGAAACATACGGAATCTACGACAATAAATTTTATCGGTTCAAAATCAGTAAGGCTAACCATCAGGGATTTTTGCAAAAAATGAAAAAAAAATTTTGTTGAAATTCCGGTCCAAATTGATTATAGGTAATGTATATAACACGTTGAGCACGAACTACCGGTAGAATGCATAAGGAAATGCGCGGTTATTGGAAGTTCCGTATTTTGATATCCAGTCACATTTGTAATCGAACGTGGATTGCAGGCGAATGAGGCGTCATATTGCAGCAAATTAAACGTGGATCAACTCATAAGTACATCAATAATCCAAAATAAACCGAAACATACGGAATCTACGACAATAAATTTTATCGGTTCAAAATCAGTAAGGCTAACCATCAGGGATTTTTGCAAAAAATGAAAAAAAAATTTTGTTGAAATTCCGGTCCAAATTGATTATAGGTAATGTATATAACACGTTGAGCACGAAACTACCGGTAGAATGCATAAGGAATGCGCGGTTATTGGAAGTTCCGTATTTTGATATCCAGTCACATTTGTAATCGAACGTGGATTGCAGGCGAATGAGGCGTCATATTGCAGCAAATTAAACGTGGATCAACTCATAAGTACATCAATAATCCAAAATAACCGAAACATACGGAATCTACGACAATAAATTTTATCGGTTCAAAATCAGTAAGGCTAACCATCAGGGATTTTTGCAAAAAAATGAAAAAAAAATTTTGTTGAAATTCCGGTCCAAATTGATTATAGGTAATGTATATAACACCGTTGAGCACGAAACTACCGGTAGAATGCATAAGGAATGCGCGGTTATTGGAAGTTCCGTATTTTGATATCCAGTCACATTTGTAATCGAACGTGGATTGCAGGCGAATGAGGCGTCATATTGCAGCAAATTAAACGTGGATCAACTCATAAGTACATCAATAATCCAAAATAACCGAAACATACGGAATCTACGACAATAAATTTTATCGGTTCAAAATCAGTAAGGCTAACCATCAGGGATTTTTGCAAAAAAATGAAAAAAAAATTTTGTTGAAATTCCGGTCCAAATTGATTATAGGTAATGTATATAACACGTTGAGCACGAAACTACCGGTAGAATGCATAAGGAATGCGCGGTTATTGGAAGTTCCGTATTTTGATATCCAGTCACATTTGTAATCGAACGTGGATTGCAGGCGAATGAGGCGTCATATTGCAGCAAATTAAACGTGGATCAACTCATAAGTACATCAATAATCCAAAATAACCGAAACATACGGAATCTACGACAATAAATTTTATCGGTTCAAAATCAGTAAGGCTAACCATCAGGGATTTTTGCAAAAAAATGAAAAAAAAATTTTGTTGAAATTCCGGTCAAATTGATTATAGGTAATGTATATAACACGTTGAGCACGAAACTACCGGTAGAATGCATAAGGAATGCGCGGTTATTGGAAGTTCCGTATTTTGATATCCAGTCACATTTGTAATCGAACGTGGATTGCAGGCGAATGAGGCGTCATATTGCAGCAAATTAAACGTGGATCAACTCATAAGTACATCAATAATCCAAAATAACCGAAACATACGGAATCTACGACAATAAATTTTATCGTTCAAAATCAGTAAGGCTAACCATCAGGGATTTTTGCAAAAAAATGAAAAAAAAATTTTGTTGAAATTCCGGTCCAAATTGATTATAGGTAATGTATATAACACGTTGAGCACGAAACTACCGGTAGAATGCATAAGGAATGCGCGGTTATTGGAAGTTCCGTATTTTGATATCCAGTCACATTTGTAATCGAACGTGGATTGCAGGCGAATGAGGCGTCATATTGCAGCAAATTAAACGTGGATCAACTCATAAGTACATCAATAATCCAAAATAACCGAAACATACGGAATCTACGACAATAAATTTTATCGGTTCAAAATCAGTAAGGCTAACCATCAGGGATTTTTGCAAAAAAATGAAAAAAAAATTTTGTTGAAATTCCGGTCCAAATTGATTATAGGTAATGTATATAACACGTTGAGCACGAAACTACCGGTAGAATGCATAAGGAATGCGCGGTTATTGGAAGTTCCGTATTTTGATATCCAGTCACATTTGTAATCGAACGTGGATTGCAGGCGAATGAGGCGTCATATTGCAGCAAATTAAACGTGGATCAACTCATAAGTACATCAATAATCCAAAATAACCGAAACATACGGAATCTACGACAATAAATTTTATCGGTTCAAAATCAGTAAGGCTAACCATCAGGGATTTTTGCAAAAAAATGAAAAAAAAATTTTGTTGAAATTCCGGTCCAAATTGATTATAGGTAATGTATATAACACGTTGAGCACGAAACTACCGGTAGAATGCATAAGGAATGCGCGGTTATTGGAAGTTCCGTATTTTGATATCCAGTCACATTTGTAATCGAACGTGGATTGCAGGCGAATGAGGCGTCATATTGCAGCAAATTAAACGTGGATCAACTCATAAGTACATCAATAATCCAAAATAACCGAAACATACGGAATCTACGACAATAAATTTTATCGGTTCAAAATCAGTAAGGCTAACCATCAGGGATTTTTGCAAAAAAATGAAAAAAAATTTTGTTGAAATTCCGGTCCAAATTGATTATAGGTAATGTATATAACACGTTGAGCACGAAACTACCGGTAGAATGCATAAGGAATGCGCGGTTATTGGAAGTTCCGTATTTTGATATCCAGTCACATTTGTAATCGAACGTGGATTGCAGGCGAATGAGGCGTCATATTGCAGCAAATTAAACGTGGATCAACTCATAAGTACATCAATAATCCAAAATAACCGAAACATACGGAATCTACGACAATAAATTTTATCGGTTCAAAATCAGTAAGGCTAACCATCAGGGATTTTTGCAAAAAAATGAAAAAAAAATTTTGTTGAAATTCCGGTCCAAATTGATTATAGGTAATGTATATAACACGTTGAGCACGAAACTACCGGTAGAATGCATAAGGAATGCGCGGTTATTGGAAGTTCCGTATTTTGATATCCAGTCACATTTGTAATCGAACGTGGATTGCAGGCGAATGAGGCGTCATATTGCAGCAAATTAAACGTGGATCAACTCATAAGTACATCAATAATCCAAAATAACCGAAACATACGGAATCTACGACAATAAATTTTATCGGTTCAAAATCAGTAAGGCTAACCATCAGGGATTTTTGCAAAAAAATGAAAAAAAAATTTTGTTGAAATTCCGGTCCAAATTGATTATAGGTAATGTATATAACACGTTGAGCACGAAACTACCGGTAGAATGCATAAGGAATGCGCGGTTATTGGAAGTTCCGTATTTTGATATCCAGTCACATTTGTAATCGAACGTGGATTGCAGGCGAATGAGGCGTCATATTGCAGCAAATTAAACGTGGATCAACTCATAAGTACATCAATAATCCAAAATAACCGAAACATACGGAATCTACGACAATAAATTTTATCGGTTCAAAATCAGTAAGGCTAACCATCAGGGATTTTTGCAAAAAAATGAAAAAAAAATTTTGTTGAAATTCCGGTCCAAATTGATTATAGGTAATGTATATAACACGTTGAGCACGAAACTACCGGTAGAATGCATAAGGAATGCGCGGTTATTGGAAGTTCCGTATTTTGATATCCAGTCACATTTGTAATCGAACGTGGATTGCAGGCGAATGAGGCGTCATATTGCAGCAAATTAAACGTGGATCAACTCATAAGTACATCAATAATCCAAAATAACCGAAACATACGGAATCTACGACAATAAATTTTATCGGTTCAAAATCAGTAAGGCTAACCATCAGGGATTTTTGCAAAAAAATGAAAAAAAAATTTTGTTGAAATTCCGGTCCAAATTGATTATAGGTAATGTATATAACACGTTGAGCACGAAACTACCGGTAGAATGCATAAGGAATGCGCGGTTATTGGAAGTTCCGTATTTTGATATCCAGTCACATTTGTAATCGAACGTGGATTGCAGGCGAATGAGGCGTCATATTGCAGCAAATTAAACGTGGATCAACTCATAAGTACATCAATAATCCAAAATAACCGAAACATACGGAATCTACGACAATAAATTTTATCGGTTCAAAATCAGTAAGGCTAACCATCAGGGATTTTTGCAAAAAAATGAAAAAAAAATTTTGTTGAAATTCCGGTCCAAATTGATTATAGGTAATGTATATAACACGTTGAGCACGAAACTACCGGTAGAATGCATAAGGAATGCGCGGTTATTGGAAGTTCCGTATTTTGATATCCAGTCACATTTGTAATCGAACGTGGATTGCAGGCGAATGAGGCGTCATATTGCAGCAAATTAAACGTGGATCAACTCATAAGTACATCAATAATCCAAAATAACCGAAACATACGGAATCTACGACAATAAATTTTATCGGTTCAAAATCAGTAAGGCTAACCATCAGGGATTTTTGCAAAAAAATGAAAAAAAAATTTTGTTGAAATTCCGGTCCAAATTGATTATAGGTAATGTATATAACACGTTGAGCACGAAACTACCGGTAGAATGCATAAGGAATGCGCGGTTATTGGAAGTTCCGTATTTTGATATCCAGTCACATTTGTAATCGAACGTGGATTGCAGGCGAATGAGGCGTCATATTGCAGCAAATTAAACGTGGATCAACTCATAAGTACATCAATAATCCAAAATAACCGAAACATACGGAATCTACGACAATAAATTTTATCGGTTCAAAATCAGTAAGGCTAACCATCAGGGATTTTTGCAAAAAAATGAAAAAAAAATTTTGTTGAAATTCCGGTCCAAATTGATTATAGGTAATGTATATAACACGTTGAGCACGAAACTACCGGTAGAATGCATAAGGAATGCGCGGTTATTGGAAGTTCCGTATTTTGATATCCAGTCACATTTGTAATCGAACGTGGATTGCAGGCGAATGAGGCGTCATATTGCAGCAAATTAAACGTGGATCAACTCATAAGTACATCAATAATCCAAAATAACCGAAACATACGGAATCTACGACAATAAATTTTATCGGTTCAAAATCAGTAAGGCTAACCATCAGGGATTTTTGCAAAAAAATGAAAAAAAAATTTTGTTGAAATTCCGGTCCAAATTGATTATAGGTAATGTATATAACACGTTGAGCACGAAACTACCGGTAGAATGCATTAGGAATGCGCGGTTATTGGAAGTTCCGTATTTTGATATCCAGTCACATTTGTAATCGAACGTGGATTGCAGGCGAATGAGGCGTCATATTGCAGCAAATTAAACGTGGATCAACTCATAAGTACATCAATAATCCAAAATAACCGAAACATACGGAATCTACGACAATAAATTTTATCGGTTCAAAATCAGTAAGGCTAACCATCAGGGATTTTTGCAAAAAAATGAAAAAAAAATTTTGTTGAAATTCCGGTCCAAATTGATTATAGGTAATGTATATAACACGTTGAGCACGAAACTACCGGTAGAATGCATAAGGAATGCGCGGTTATTGGAAGTTCCGTATTTTGATATCCAGTCACATTTGTAATCGAACGTGGATTGCAGGCGAATGAGGCGTCATATTGCAGCAAATTAAACGTGGATCAACTCATAAGTACATCAATAATCCAAAATAACCGAAACATACGGAATCTACGACAATAAATTTTATCGGTTCAAAATCAGTAAGGCTAACCATCAGGGATTTTTGCAAAAAAATGAAAAAAAAATTTTGTTGAAATTCCGGTCCAAATTGATTATAGGTAATGTATATAACACGTTGAGCACGAAACTACCGGTAGAATGCATAAGGAATGCGCGGTTATTGGAAGTTCCGTATTTTGATATCCAGTCACATTTGTAATCGAACGTGGATTGCAGGCGAATGAGGCGTCATATTGCAGCAAATTAAACGTGGATCAACTCATAAGTACATCAATAATCCAAAATAACCGAAACATACGGAATCTACGACAATAAATTTTATCGGTTCAAAATCAGTAAGGCTAACCATCAGGGATTTTTGCAAAAAAATGAAAAAAAAATTTTGTTGAAATTCCGGTCCAAATTGATTATAGGTAATGTATATAACACGTTGAGCACGAAACTACCGGTAGAATGCATAAGGAATGCGCGGTTATTGGAAGTTCCGTATTTTGATATCCAGTCACATTTGTAATCGAACGTGGATTGCAGGCGAATGAGGCGTCATATTGCAGCAAATTAAACGTGGATCAACTCATAAGTACATCAATAATCCAAAATAACCGAAACATACGGAATCTACGACAATAAATTTTATCGGTTCAAAATCAGTAAGGCTAACCATCAGGGATTTTTGCAAAAAAATGAAAAAAAAATTTTGTTGAAATTCCGGTCCAAATTGATTATAGGTAATGTATATAACACGTTGAGCACGAAACTACCGGTAGAATGCATAAGGAATGCGCGGTTATTGGAAGTTCCGTATTTTGATATCCAGTCACATTTGTAATCGAACGTGGATTGCAGGCGAATGAGGCGTCATATTGCAGCAAATTAAACGTGGATCAACTCATAAGTACATCAATAATCCAAAATAACCGAAACATACGGAATCTACGACAATAAATTTTATCGGTTCAAAATCAGTAAGGCTAACCATCAGGGATTTTTGCAAAAAAATGAAAAAAAAATTTTGTTGAAATTCCGGTCCAAATTGATTATAGGTAATGTATATAACACGTTGAGCACGAAACTACCGGTAGAATGCATAAGGAATGCGCGGTTATTGGAAGTTCCGTATTTTGATATCCAGTCACATTTGTAATCGAACGTGGATTGCAGGCGAATGAGGCGTCATATTGCAGCAAATTAAACGTGGATCAACTCATAAGTACATCAATAATCCAAAATAACCGAAACATACGGAATCTACGACAATAAATTTTATCGGTTCAAAATCAGTAAGGCTAACCATCAGGGATTTTTGCAAAAAAATGAAAAAAAAATTTTGTTGAAATTCCGGTCCAAATTGATTATAGGTAATGTATATAACACGTTGAGCACGAAACTACCGGTAGAATGCATAAGGAATGCGCGGTTATTGGAAGTTCCGTATTTTGATATCCAGTCACATTTGTAATCGAACGTGGATTGCAGGCGAATGAGGCGTCATATTGCAGCAAATTAAACGTGGATCAACTCATAAGTACATCAATAATCCAAAATAACCGAAACATACGGAATCTACGACAATAAATTTTATCGGTTCAAAATCAGTAAGGCTAACCATCAGGGATTTTTGCAAAAAAATGAAAAAAAAATTTTGTTGAAATTCCGGTCCAAATTGATTATAGGTAATGTATATAACACGTTGAGCACGAAACTACCGGTAGAATGCATAAGGAATGCGCGGTTATTGGAAGTTCCGTATTTTGATATCCAGTCACATTTGTAATCGAACGTGGATTGCAGGCGAATGAGGCGTCATATTGCAGCAAATTAAACGTGGATCAACTCATAAGTACATCAATAATCCAAAATAACCGAAACATACGGAATCTACGACAATAAATTTTATCGGTTCAAAATCAGTAAGGCTAACCATCAGGGATTTTTGCAAAAAAATGAAAAAAAAATTTTGTTGAAATTCCGGTCCAAATTGATTATAGGTAATGTATATAACACGTTGAGCACGAAACTACCGGTAGAATGCATAAGGAATGCGCGGTTATTGGAAGTTCCGTATTTTGATATCCAGTCACATTTGTAATCGAACGTGGATTGCAGGCGAATGAGGCGTCATATTGCAGCAAATTAAACGTGGATCAACTCATAAGTACATCAATAATCCAAAATAACCGAAACATACGGAATCTACGACAATAAATTTTATCGGTTCAAAATCAGTAAGGCTAACCATCAGGGATTTTTGCAAAAAAATGAAAAAAAAATTTTGTTGAAATTCCGGTCCAAATTGATTATAGGTAATGTATATAACACGTTGAGCACGAAACTACCGGTAGAATGCATAAGGAATGCGCGGTTATTGGAAGTTCCGTATTTTGATATCCAGTCACATTTGTAATCGAACGTGGATTGCAGGCGAATGAGGCGTCATATTGCAGCAAATTAAACGTGGATCAACTCATAAGTACATCAATAATCCAAAATAACCAGAACATACGGAATCTACGACAATAAATTTTATCGGTTCAAAATCAGTAAGGCTAACCATCAGGGATTTTTGGAAAAAATGAAAAAAAAATTTTGTTGAAATTCCGGTCCAAATTGATTATAGGTAATGTATATAACACGTTGAGCACGAAACTACCGGTAGAATGCATAAGGAATGCGCGGTTATTGGAAGTTCCGTATTTTGATATCCAGTCACATTTGTAATCGAACGTGGATTGCAGGCGAATGAGGCGTCATATTGCAGCAATCTACGACAATAAATTTTATCGGTTCAAAATCAGTAAGGCTAACCATCAGGGATTTTTGCAAAAAACTAAAAAAAAATTTTGTTGAAATTCCGGCCCAAATTGATTATAGGTAATGTATATAACACGTTGAGCACGAAACTACCGGTAGAATGCATAAGGAATGCGCGGTTATTGGAAGTTCCGTATTTTGATATCCAGTCACATTTGTAATCGAACGTGGATTGCAGGCGAATGAGGCGTCATATTGCAGCAAATTAAACGTGGATCAACTCATAAGTACATCAATAATCCAAAATAACCGAAACATACGGAATCTACGACAATAAATTTTATCGGTTCAAAATCAGTAAGGCTAACCATCAGGGATTTTTGCAAAAAACTGAAAAAAAATTTTGTTGAAATTCCGGCCCAAATTGATTATAGGTAATGTATATAACACGTTGAGCACGAAACTACCGGTAGAATGCATAAGGAATGCGCGGTTATTGGAAGTTTCGTATTTTGATATCCAGTCACATTGTAATCGAACGTGGATTGCAGGCGAATGAGGCGTCATATTGCAGCAAATTAAACGTGGATCAACTCATAAGTACATCAATAATCCAAAATAACCGAAACATACGGAATCTACGACAATAAATTTTATCGGTTCAAAATCAGTAAGGCTAACCATCAGGGATTTTTGCAAAAAAATGAAAAAAAAATTTTGTTGAAATACCGGTCCAAATTGATTATAGGTAATGTATATAACACGTTGAGCACGAAACTACCGGTAGAATGCATAAGGAATGCGCGGTTATTGGAAGTTCCGTATTTTGATATCCAGTCACATTTGTAATCGAACGTGGATTGCAGGCGAATGAGGCGTCATATTGCAGCAAATTAAACGTGGATCAACTCATAAGTACATCAATAATCCAAAATAACCGAAACATACGGAATCTACGACAATAAATTTTATCGGTTCAAAATCAGTAAGGCTAACCATCAGGGATTTTTGCAAAAAAATGAAAAAAAAATTTTGTTGAAATTCCGGTCCAAATTGATTATAGGTAATGTATATAACACGTTGAGCACGAAACTACCGGTAGAATGCATAAGGAATGCGCGGTTATTGGAAGTTCCGTATTTTGATATCCAGTCACATTTGTAATCGAACGTGGATTGCAGGCGAATGAGGCGTCATATTGCAGCAAATTAAACGTGGATCAACTCATAAGTACATCAATAATCCAAAATAACCGAAACATACGGAATCTACGACAATAAATTTTATCGGTTCAAAATCAGTAAGGCTAACCATCAGGGATTTTTGCAAAAAACTGAAAAAAAATTTTGTTGAAATTCCGGCCCAAATTGATTATAGGTAATGTATATAACACGTTGAGCACGAAACTACCGGTAGAATGCATAAGGAATGCGCGGTTATTGGAAGTTTCGTATTTTGATATCCAGTCACATTGTAATCGAACGTGGATTGCAGGCGAATGAGGCGTCATATTGCAGCAAATTAAACGTGGATCAACTCATAAGTACATCAATAATCCAAAATAACCGAAACATACGGAATCTACGACAATAAATTTTATCGGTTCAAAATCAGTAAGGCTAACCATCAGGGATTTTTGCAAAAAAATGAAAAAAAAATTTTGTTGAAATTCCGGTCCAAATTGATTATAGGTAATGTATATAACACGTTGAGCACGAAACTACCGGTAGAATGCATAAGGAATGCGCGGTTATTGGAAGTTCCGTATTTTGATATCCAGTCACATTTGTAATCGAACGTGGATTGCAGGCGAATGAGGCGTCATATTGCAGCAAATTAAACGTGGATCAACTCATAAGTACATCAATAATCCAAAATAACCGAAACATACGGAATCTACGACAATAAATTTTATCGGTTCAAAATCAGTAAGGCTAACTAACCATCAGGGATTTTTGCAAAAAAATGAAAAAAAAATTTTGTTGAAATTCCGGTCCAAATTGATTATAGGTACTGTATATAACACGTTGAGCACGAAACTACCGGTAGAATGCATAAGGAATGCGCGGTTATTGGAAGTTCCGTATTTTGATATCCAGTCACATTTGTAATCGAACGTGGATTGCAGGCGAATGAGGCGTCATATTGCAGCAAATTAAACGTGGATCAACTCATAAGTACATCAATAATCCAAAATAACCAGAACATACGGAATCTACGACAATAAATTTTATCGGTTCAAAATCAGTAAGGCTAACCATCAGGGATTTTTGCAAAAAACTAAAAAAAAATTTTGTTGAAATTCCGGCCCAAATTGATTATAGGTAATGTATATAACACGTTGAGCACGAAACTACCGGTAGAATGCATAAGGAATGCGCGGTTATTGGAAGTTTCGTATTTTGATATCCAGCCACATTTGTAATCGAACGTGGATTGCAGGCGAATGAGGCGTCATATTGCAGCAAATTAAACGTGGATCAACTCATAAGTACATCAATAATCCAAAATAACCGAAACATACGGAATCTACGACAATAAATTTTATCGGTTCAAAATCAGTAAGGCTAACCATCAGGGATTTTTGCAAAAAAATGAAAAAAAAATTTTGTTGAAATTCCGGTCCAAATTGATTATAGGTAATGTATATAACACGTTGAGCACGAAACTACCGGTAGAATGCATAAGGAATGCGCGGTTATTGGAAGTTCCGTATTTTGATATCCAGTCACATTTGTAATCGAACGTGGGATTGCAGGCGAATGAGGCGTCATATTGCAGCAAATTAAACGTGGATCAACTCATAAGTACATCAATAATCCAAAATAACCGAAACATACGGAATCTACGACAATAAATTTTATCGGTTCAAAATCAGTAAGGCTAACCATCAGGGATTTTTGCAAAAAACTGAAAAAAATTTTGTTGAAATTCCGGCCCAAATTGATTATAGGTAATGTATATAACACGTTGAGCACGAAACTACCGGTAGAATGCATAAGGAATGCGCGGTTATTGGAAGTTCCGTATTTTGATATCCAGTCACATTTGTAATCGAACGTGGATTGCAGGCGAATGAGGCGTCATATTGCAGCAAATTAAACGTGGATCAACTCATAAGTACATCAATAATCCAAAATAACCGAAACATACGGAATCTACGACAATAAATTTATCGGTTCAAAATCAGTAAGGCTAACCATCAGGGATTTTTGCAAAAAAATGAAAAAAAATTTTGTTGAAATTCCGGTCCAAATTGATTATAGGTAATGTATATAACACGTTGAGCACGAAACTACCGGTAGAATGCATAAGGAATGCGCGGTTATTGGAAGTTCCGTATTTTGATATCCAGTCACATTTGTAATCGAACGTGGATTGCAGGCGAATGAGGCGTCATATTGCAGCAAATTAAACGTGGATCAACTCATAAGTACATCAATAATCCAAAATAACCGAAACATACGGAATCTACGACAATAAATTTTATCGGTTCAAATCAGTAAGGCTAACCATCAGGGATTTTTGCAAAAAACTGAAAAAAAATTTTGTTGAAATTCCGGCCCAAATTGATTATAGGTAATGTATATAACACGTTGAGCACGAAACTACCGGTAGAATGCATAAGGAATGCGCGGTTATTGGAAGTTTCGTATTTTGATATCCAGTCACATTGTAATCGACGTGGATTGCAGGCGAATGAGGCGTCATATTGCAGCAAATTAAACGTGGATCAACTCATAAGTACATCAATAATCCAAAATAACCGAAACATACGGAATCTACGACAATAAATTTTATCGGTTCAAAATCAGTAAGGCTAACCATCAGGGATTTTTGCAAAAAACTGAAAAAAAATTTTGTTGAAATTCCGGCCCAAATTGATTATAGGTAATGTATATAACACGTTGAGCACGAAACTACCGGTAGAATGCATAAGGAATGCGCGGTTATTGGAAGTTCCGTATTTTGATATCCAGTCACATTTGTAATCGAACGTGGATTGCAGGCGAATGAGGCGTCATATTGCAGCAAATTAAACGTGGATCAACTCATAAGTACATCAATAATCCAAAATAACCGAAACATACGGAATCTACGACAATAAATTTTATCGGTTCAAAATCAGTAAGGCTAACCATCAGGGATTTTTGCAAAAAAATGAAAAAAAAATTTTGTTGAAATTCCGGTCCAATTGATTATAGGTAATGTATATAACACGTTGAGCACGAAACTACCGGTAGAATGCATAAGGAATGCGCGGTTATTGGAAGTTCCGTATTTTGATATCCAGTCACATTTGTAATCGAACGTGGATTGCAGGCGAATGAGGCGTCATATTGCAGCAAATTAAACGTGGATCAACTCATAAGTACATCAATAATCCAAAATAACCGAAACATACGGAATCTACGACAATAAATTTTATCGGTTCAAAATCAGTAAGGCTAACCATCAGGGATTTTTGCAAAAAACTGAAAAAAAATTTTGTTGAAATTCCGGCCCAAATTGATTATAGGTAATGTATATAACACGTTGAGCACGAAACTACCGGTAGAATGCATAAGGAATGCGCGGTTATTGGAAGTTTCGTATTTTGATATCCAGTCACATTGTAATCGAACGTGGATTGCAGGCGAATGAGGCGTCATATTGCAGCAAATTAAACGTGGATCAACTCATAAGTACATCAATAATCCAAAATAACCGAAACATACGGAATCTACGACAATAAATTTTATCGGTTCAAAATCAGTAAGGCTAACCATCAGGGATTTTTGCAAAAAAATGAAAAAAAAATTTTGTTGAAATTCCGGTCCAAATTGATTATAGGTAATGTATATAACACGTTGAGCACGAAACTACCGGTAGAATGCATAAGGAATGCGCGGTTATTGGAAGTTTCGTATTTTGATATCCAGCCACATTTGTAATCGAACGTGGATTGCAGGCGAATGAGGCGTCATATTGCAGCAAATTAAACGTGGATCAACTCATAAGTACATCAATAATCCAAAATAACCGAAACATACGGAATCTACGACAATAAATTTTATCGGTTCAAAATCAGTAAGGCTAACCATCAGGGATTTTTGCAAAAAAATGAAAAAAAAATTTTGTTGAAATTCCGGTCCAAATTGATTATAGGTAATGTATATAACACGTTGAGCACGAAACTACCGGTAGAATGCATAAGGAATGCGCGGTTATTGGAAGTTCCGTATTTTGATATCCAGTCACATTTGTAATCGAACGTGGATTGCAGGCGAATGAGGCGTCATATTGCAGCAAATTAAACGTGGATCAACTCATAAGTACATCAATAATCCAAAATAACCAGAACATACGGAATCTACGACAATAAATTTTATCGGTTCAAAATCAGTAAGGCTAACCATCAGGGATTTTTGCAAAAAACTAAAAAAAAATTTTGTTGAAATTCCGGCCCAAATTGATTATAGGTAATGTATATAACACGTTGAGCACGAAACTACCGGTAGAATGCATAAGGAATGCGCGGTTATTGGAAGTTTCGTATTTTGATATCCAGCCACATTTGTAATCGAACGTGGATTGCAGGCGAATGAGGCGTCATATTGCAGCAAATTAAACGTGGATCAACTCATAAGTACATCAATAATCCAAAATAACCGAAACATACGGAATCTACGACAATAAATTTTATCGGTTCAAAATCAGTAAGGCTAACCATCAGGGATTTTTGCAAAAAAATGAAAAAAAAATTTTGTTGAAATTCCGGTCCAAATTGATTATAGGTAATGTATATAACACGTTGAGCACGAAACTACCGGTAGAATGCATAAGGAATGCGCGGTTATTGGAAGTTCCGTATTTTGATATCCAGTCACATTTGTAATCGAACGTGGATTGCAGGCGAATGAGGCGTCATATTGCAGCAAATTAAACGTGGATCAACTCATAAGTACATCAATAATCCAAAATAACCGAAACATACGGAATCTACGACAATAAATTTTATCGGTTCAAAATCAGTAAGGCTAACCATCAGGGATTTTTGCAAAAAACTGAAAAAAAATTTTGTTGAAATTCCGGCCCAAATTGATTATAGGTAATGTATATAACACGTTGAGCACGAAACTACCGGTAGAATGCATAAGGAATGCGCGGTTATTGGAAGTTTCGTATTTTGATATCCAGTCACATTGTAATCGAACGTGGATTGCAGGCGAATGAGGCGTCATATTGCAGCAAATTAAACGTGGATCAACTCATAAGTACATCAATAATCCAAAATAACCAGAACATACGGAATCTACGACAATAAATTTTATCGGTTCAAAATCAGTAAGGCTAACCATCAGGGATTTTTGCAAAAAAATGAAAAAAAAATTTTGTTGAAATTCCGGTCCAAATTGATTATAGGTAATGTATATAACACGTTGAGCACGAAACTACCGGTAGAATGCATAAGGAATGCGCGGTTATTGGAAGTTCCGTATTTTGATATCCAGTCACATTGTAATCGAACGTGGATTGCAGGCGAATGAGGCGTCATATTGCAGCAAATTAAACGTGGATCAACTCATAAGTACATCAATAATCCAAAATAACCGAAACATACGGAATCTACGACAATAAATTTTATCGGTTCAAAATCAGTAAGGCTAACCATCAGGGATTTTTGCAAAAAAATGAAAAAAAAATTTTGTTGAAATTCCGGTCCAAATTGATTATAGGTAATGTATATAACACGTTGAGCACGAAACTACCGGTAGAATGCATAAGGAATGCGCGGTTATTGGAAGTTCCGTATTTTGATATCCAGTCACATTTGTAATCGAACGTGGATTGCAGGCGAATGAGGCGTCATATTGCAGCAAATTAAACGTGGATCAACTCATAAGTACATCAATAATCCAAAATAACCGAAACATACGGAATCTACGACAATAAATTTTATCGGTTCAAAATCAGTAAGGCTAACCATCAGGGATTTTTGCAAAAAAATGAAAAAAAAATTTTGTTGAAATTCCGGTCCAAATTGATTATAGGTAATGTATATAACACGTTGAGCACGAAACTACCGGTAGAATGCATAAGGAATGCGCGGTTATTGGAAGTTCCGTATTTTGATATCCAGTCACATTTGTAATCGAACGTGGATTGCAGGCGAATGAGGCGTCATATTGCAGCAAATTAAACGTGGATCAACTCATAAGTACATCAATAATCCAAAATAACCGAAACATACGGAATCTACGACAATAAATTTTATCGGTTCAAAATCAGTAAGGCTAACCATCAGGGATTTTTGCAAAAAAATGAAAAAAAAATTTTGTTGAAATTCCGGTCCAAATTGATTATAGGTAATGTATATAACACGTTGAGCACGAAACTACCGGTAGAATGCATAAGGAATGCGCGGTTATTGGAAGTTCCGTATTTTGATATCCAGTCACATTTGTAATCGAACGTGGATTGCAGGCGAATGAGGCATCATATTGCAGCAAATTAAACGTGGATCAACTCATAAGTACATCAATAATCCAAAATAACCGAAACATACGGAATCTACGACAATAAATTTTATCGGTTCAAAATCAGTAAGGCTAACCATCAGGGATTTTTGCAAAAAAATGAAAAAAAAATTTTGTTGAAATTCCGGTCCAAATTGATTATAGGTAATGTATATAACACGTTGAGCACGAAACTACCGGTAGAATGCATAAGGAATGCGCGGTTATTGGAAGTTCCGTATTTTGATATCCAGTCACATTTGTAATAGAACGTGGATTGCAGGCGAATGAGGCATCATATTGCAGCAAATTAAACGTGGATCAACTCATAAGTACATCAATAATCCAAAATAACCGAAACATACGGAATCTACGACAATAAATTTTATCGGTTCAAAATCAGTAAGGCTAACCATCAGGGATTTTTGCAAAAAAATGAAAAAAAAATTTTGTTGAAATTCCGGTCCAAATTGATTATAGGTAATGTATATAACACGTTGAGCACGAAACTACCGGTAGAATGCATAAGGAATGCGCGGTTATTGGAAGTTCCGTATTTTGATATCCAGTCACATTTGTAATCGAACGTGGATTGCAGGCGAATGAGGCGTCATATTGCAGCAAATTAAACGTGGATCAACTCATAAGTACATCAATAATCCAAAATAACCAGAACATACGGAATCTACGACAATAAATTTTATCGGTTCAAAATCAGTAAGGCTAACCATCAGGGATTTTTGCAAAAAACTGAAAAAAATTTTTGTTGAAATTCCGGCCCAAATTGATTATAGGTAATGTATATAACACGTTGAGCACGAAACTACCGGTAGAATGCATAAGGAATGCGCGGTTATTGGAAGTTCCGTATTTTGATATCCAGTCACATTTGTAATCGAACGTGGATTGCAGGCGAATGAGGCGTCATATTGCAGCAAATTAAACGTGGATCAACTCATAAGTACATCAATAATCCAAAATAACCGAAACATACGGAATCTACGACAATAAATTTTATCGGTTCAAAATCAGTAAGGCTAACCATCAGGGATTTTTGCAAAAAAATGAAAAAAAAATTTTGTTGAAATTCCGGTCCAAATTGATTATAGGTAATGTATATAACACGTTGAGCACGAAACTACCGGTAGAATGCATAAGGAATGCGCGGTTATTGGAAGTTCCGTATTTTGATATCCAGTCACATTTGTAATCGAACGTGGATTGCAGGCGAATGAGGCATCATATTGCAGCAAATTAAACGTGGATCAACTCATAAGTACATCAATAATCCAAAATAACCGAAACATACGGAATCTACGACAATAAATTTTATCGGTTCAAAATCAGTAAGGCTAACCATCAGGGATTTTTGCAAAAAAATGAAAAAAAAATTTTGTTGAAATTCCGGTCCAAATTGATTATAGGTAATGTATATAACACGTTGAGCACGAAACTACCGGTAGAATGCATAAGGAATGCGCGGTTATTGGAAGTTCCGTATTTTGATATCCAGTCACATTTGTAATCGAACGTGGATTGCAGGCGAATGAGGCATCATATTGCAGCAAATTAAACGTGGATCAACTCATAAGTACATCAATAATCCAAAATAACCGAAACATACGGAATCTACGACAATAAATTTTATCGGTTCAAAATCAGTAAGGCTAACCATCAGGGATTTTTGCAAAAAAATGAAAAAAAAATTTTGTTGAAATCCGGTCCAAATTGATTATAGGTAATGTATATAACACGTTGAGCACGAAACTACCGGTAGAATGCATAAGGAATGCGCGGTTATTGGAAGTTCCGTATTTTGATATCCAGTCACATTTGTAATCGAACGTGGATTGCAGGCGAATGAGGCGTCATATTGCAGCAAATTAAACGTGGATCAACTCATAAGTACATCAATAATCCAAAATAACCGAAACATACGGAATCTACGACAATAAATTTTATCGGTTCAAAATCAGTAAGGCTAACCATCAGGGATTTTTGCAAAAAAATGAAAAAAAAATTTTGTTGAAATTCCGGTCCAAATTGATTATAGGTAATGTATATAACACGTTGAGCACGAAACTACCGGTAGAATGCATAAGGAATGCGCGGTTATTGGAAGTTCCGTATTTTGATATCCAGTCACATTTGTAATCGAACGTGGATTGCAGGCGAATGAGGCATCATATTGCAGCAAATTAAACGTGGATCAACTCATAAGTACATCAATAATCCAAAATAACCGAAACATACGGAATCTACGACAATAAATTTTATCGGTTCAAAATCAGTAAGGCTAACCATCAGGGATTTTTGCAAAAAAATGAAAAAAAAATTTTGTTGAAATTCCGGTCCAAATTGATTATAGGTAATGTATATAACACGTTGAGCACGAAACTACCGGTAGAATGCATAAGGAATGCGCGGTTATTGGAAGTTCCGTATTTTGATATCCAGTCACATTTGTAATCGAACGTGGATTGCAGGCGAATGAGGCATCATATTGCAGCAAATTAAACGTGGATCAACTCATAAGTACATCAATAATCCAAAATAACCGAAACATACGGAATCTACGACAATAAATTTTATCGGTTCAAAATCAGTAAGGCTAACCATCAGGGATTTTTGCAAAAAAATGAAAAAAAAATTTTGTTGAAATTCCGGTCCAAATTGATTATAGGTAATGTATATAACACGTTGAGCACGAAACTACCGGTAGAATGCATAAGGAATGCGCGGTTATTGGAAGTTCCGTATTTTGATATCCAGTCACATTTGTAATCGAACGTGGATTGCAGGCGAATGAGGCATCATATTGCAGCAAATTAAACGTGGATCAACTCATAAGTACATCAATAATCCAAAATAACCGAAACATACGGAATCTACGACAATAAATTTTATCGGTTCAAAATCAGTAAGGCTAACCATCAGGGATTTTTGCAAAAAAATGAAAAAAAAATTTTGTTGAAATTCCGGTCCAAATTGATTATAGGTAATGTATATAACACGTTGAGCACGAAACTACCGGTAGAATGCATAAGGAATGCGCGGTTATTGGAAGTTCCGTATTTTGATATCCAGTCACATTTGTAATCGAACGTGGATTGCAGGCGAATGAGGCATCATATTGCAGCAAATTAAACGTGGATCAACTCATAAGTACATCAATAATCCAAAATAACCGAAACATACGGAATCTACGACAATAAATTTTATCGGTTCAAAATCAGTAAGGCTAACCATCAGGGATTTTTGCAAAAAAATGAAAAAAAAATTTTGTTGAAATTCCGGTCCAAATTGATTATAGGTAATGTATATAACACGTTGAGCACGAAACTACCGGTAGAATGCATAAGGAATGCGCGGTTATTGGAAGTTCCGTATTTTGATATCCAGTCACATTTGTAATCGAACGTGGATTGCAGGCGAATGAGGCGTCATATTGCAGCAAATTAAACGTGGATCAACTCATAAGTACATCAATAATCCAAAATAACCAGAACATACGGAATCTACGACAATAAATTTTATCGGTTCAAAATCAGTAAGGCTAACCATCAGGGATTTTTGCAAAAAACTGAAAAAAAATTTTGTTGAAATTCCGGCCCAAATTGATTATAGGTAATGTATATAACACGTTGAGCACGAAACTACCGGTAGAATGCATAAGGAATGCGCGGTTATTGGAAGTTCCGTATTTTGATATCCAGTCACATTTGTAATCGAACGTGGATTGCAGGCGAATGAGGCGTCATATTGCAGCAAATTAAACGTGGATCAACTCATAAGTACATCAATAATCCAAAATAACCGAAACATACGGAATCTACGACAATAAATTTTATCGTTTCAAAATCAGTAAGGCTAACCATCAGGGATTTTTGCAAAAAAATGAAAAAAAAATTTTGTTGAAATTCCGGTCCAAATTGATTATAGGTAATGTATATAACACGTTGAGCACGAAACTACCGGTAGAATGCATAAGGAATGCGCGGTTATTGGAAGTTCCGTATTTTGATATCCAGTCACATTTGTAATCGAACGTGGATTGCAGGCGAATGAGGCGTCATATTGCAGCAAATTAAACGTGGATCAACTCATAAGTACATCAATAATCCAAAATAACCGAAACATACGGAATCTACGACAATAAATTTTATCGTTTCAAAATCAGTAAGGCTAACCATCAGGGATTTTTGCAAAAAAATGAAAAAAAAATTTTGTTGAAATTCCGGTCCAAATTGATTATAGGTAATGTATATAACACGTTGAGCACGAAACTACCGGTAGAATGCATAAGGAATGCGCGGTTATTGGAAGTTCCGTATTTTGATATCCAGTCACATTTGTAATCGAACGTGGATTGCAGGCGAATGAGGCATCATATTGCAGCAAATTAAACGTGGATCAACTCATAAGTACATCAATAATCCAAAATAACCGAAACATACGGAATCTACGACAATAAATTTTATCGGTTCAAAATCAGTAAGGCTAACCATCAGGGATTTTTGCAAAAAAATGAAAAAAAAATTTTGTTGAAATTCCGGTCCAAATTGATTATAGGTAATGTATATAACACGTTGAGCACGAAACTACCGGTAGAATGCATAAGGAATGCGCGGTTATTGGAAGTTCCGTATTTTGATATCCAGTCACATTTGTAATCGAACGTGGATTGCAGGCGAATGAGGCGTCATATTGCAGCAAATTAAACGTGGATCAACTCATAAGTACATCAATAATCCAAAATAACCAGAACATACGGAATCTACGACAATAAATTTTATCGGTTCAAAATCAGTAAGGCTAACCATCAGGGATTTTTGCAAAAAACTGAAAAAAAATTTTGTTGAAATTCCGGCCCAAATTGATTATAGGTAATGTATATAACACGTTGAGCACGAAACTACCGGTAGAATGCATAAGGAATGCGCGGTTATTGGAAGTTCCGTATTTTGATATCCAGTCACATTTGTAATCGAACGTGGATTGCAGGCGAATGAGGCGTCATATTGCAGCAAATTAAACGTGGATCAACTCATAAGTACATCAATAATCCAAAATAACCGAAACATACGGAATCTACGACAATAAATTTTATCGGTTCAAAATCAGTAAGGCTAACCATCAGGGATTTTTGCAAAAAAATGAAAAAAAAATTTTGTTGAAATTCCGGTCCAAATTGATTATAGGTAATGTATATAACACGTTGAGCACGAAACTACCGGTAGAATGCATAAGGAATGCGCGGTTATTGGAAGTTCCGTATTTTGATATCCAGTCACATTTGTAATCGAACGTGGATTGCAGGCGAATGAGGCGTCATATTGCAGCAAATTAAACGTGGATCAACTCATAAGTACATCAATAATCCAAAATAACCGAAACATACGGAATCTACGACAATAAATTTTATCGTTTCAAAATCAGTAAGGCTAACCATCAGGGATTTTTGCAAAAAAATGAAAAAAAAATTTTGTTGAAATTCCGGTCCAAATTGATTATAGGTAATGTATATAACACGTTGAGCACGAAACTACCGGTAGAATGCATAAGGAATGCGCGGTTATTGGAAGTTCCGTATTTTGATATCCAGTCACATTTGTAATCGAACGTGGATTGCAGGCGAATGAGGCATCATATTGCAGCAAATTAAACGTGGATCAACTCATAAGTACATCAATAATCCAAAATAACCGAAACATACGGAATCTACGACAATAAATTTTATCGGTTCAAAATCAGTAAGGCTAACCATCAGGGATTTTTGCAAAAAAATGAAAAAAAAATTTTGTTGAAATTCCGGTCCAAATTGATTATAGGTAATGTATATAACACGTTGAGCACGAAACTACCGGTAGAATGCATAAGGAATGCGCGGTTATTGGAAGTTCCGTATTTTGATATCCAGTCACATTTGTAATCGAACGTGGATTGCAGGCGAATGAGGCATCATATTGCAGCAAATTAAACGTGGATCAACTCATAAGTACATCAATAATCCAAAATAACCGAAACATACGGAATCTACGACAATAAATTTTATCGGTTCAAAATCAGTAAGGCTAACCATCAGGGATTTTTGCAAAAAAATGAAAAAAAAATTTTGTTGAAATTCCGGTCCAAATTGATTATAGGTAATGTATATAACACGTTGAGCACGAAACTACCGGTAGAATGCATAAGGAATGCGCGGTTATTGGAAGTTCCGTATTTTGATATCCAGTCACATTTGTAATCGAACGTGGATTGCAGGCGAATGAGGCATCATATTGCAGCAAATTAAACGTGGATCAACTCATAAGTACATCAATAATCCAAAATAACCGAAACATACGGAATCTACGACAATAAATTTTATCGGTTCAAAATCAGTAAGGCTAACCATCAGGGATTTTTGCAAAAAAATGAAAAAAAAATTTTGTTGAAATTCCGGTCCAAATTGATTATAGGTAATGTATATAACACGTTGAGCACGAAACTACCGGTAGAATGCATAAGGAATGCGCGGTTATTGGAAGTTCCGTATTTTGATATCCAGTCACATTTGTAATCGAACGTGGATTGCAGGCGAATGAGGCATCATATTGCAGCAAATTAAACGTGGATCAACTCATAAGTACATCAATAATCCAAAATAACCGAAACATACGGAATCTACGACAATAAATTTTATCGGTTCAAAATCAGTAAGGCTAACCATCAGGGATTTTTGCAAAAAAATGAAAAAAAAATTTTGTTGAAATTCCGGTCCAAATTGATTATAGGTAATGTATATAACACGTTGAGCACGAAACTACCGGTAGAATGCATAAGGAATGCGCGGTTATTGGAAGTTCCGTATTTTGATATCCAGTCACATTTGTAATCGAACGTGGATTGCAGGCGAATGAGGCGTCATATTGCAGCAAATTAAACGTGGATCAACTCATAAGTACATCAATAATCCAAAATAACCAGAACATACGGAATCTACGACAATAAATTTTATCGGTTCAAAATCAGTAAGGCTAACCATCAGGGATTTTTGCAAAAAACTGAAAAAAAATTTTGTTGAAATTCCGGCCCAAATTGATTATAGGTAATGTATATAACACGTTGAGCACGAAACTACCGGTAGAATGCATAAGGAATGCGCGGTTATTGGAAGTTCCGTATTTTGATATCCAGTCACATTTGTAATCGAACGTGGATTGCAGGCGAATGAGGCGTCATATTGCAGCAAATTAAACGTGGATCAACTCATAAGTACATCAATAATCCAAAATAACCGAAACATACGGAATCTACGACAATAAATTTTATCGGTTCAAAATCAGTAAGGCTAACCATCAGGGATTTTTGCAAAAAAATGAAAAAAAAATTTTGTTGAAATTCCGGTCCAAATTGATTATAGGTAATGTATATAACACGTTGAGCACGAAACTACCGGTAGAATGCATAAGGAATGCGCGGTTATTGGAAGTTCCGTATTTTGATATCCAGTCACATTTGTAATCGAACGTGGATTGCAGGCGAATGAGGCATCATATTGCAGCAAATTAAACGTGGATCAACTCATAAGTACATCAATAATCCAAAATAACCGAAACATACGGAATCTACGACAATAAATTTTATCGGTTCAAAATCAGTAAGGCTAACCATCAGGGATTTTTGCAAAAAAATGAAAAAAAAATTTTGTTGAAATTCCGGTCCAAATTGATTATAGGTAATGTATATAACACGTTGAGCACGAAACTACCGGTAGAATGCATAAGGAATGCGCGGTTATTGGAAGTTCCGTATTTTGATATCCAGTCACATTTGTAATCGAACGTGGATTGCAGGCGAATGAGGCATCATATTGCAGCAAATTAAACGTGGATCAACTCATAAGTACATCAATAATCCAAAATAACCGAAACATACGGAATCTACGACAATAAATTTTATCGGTTCAAAATCAGTAAGGCTAACCATCAGGGATTTTTGCAAAAAAATGAAAAAAAAATTTTGTTGAAATTCCGGTCCAAATTGATTATAGGTAATGTATATAACACGTTGAGCACGAAACTACCGGTAGAATGCATAAGGAATGCGCGGTTATTGGAAGTTCCGTATTTTGATATCCAGTCACATTTGTAATCGAACGTGGATTGCAGGCGAATGAGGCGTCATATTGCAGCAAATTAAACGTGGATCAACTCATAAGTACATCAATAATCCAAAATAACCAGAACATACGGAATCTACGACAATAAATTTTATCGGTTCAAAATCAGTAAGGCTAACCATCAGGGATTTTTGCAAAAAACTGAAAAAAAATTTTGTTGAAATTCCGGCCCAAATTGATTATAGGTAATGTATATAACACGTTGAGCACGAAACTACCGGTAGAATGCATAAGGAATGCGCGGTTATTGGAAGTTCCGTATTTTGATATCCAGTCACATTTGTAATCGAACGTGGATTGCAGGCGAATGAGGCGTCATATTGCAGCAAATTAAACGTGGATCAACTCATAAGTACATCAATAATCCAAAATAACCGAAACATACGGAATCTACGACAATAAATTTTATCGGTTCAAAATCAGTAAGGCTAACCATCAGGGATTTTTGCAAAAAAATGAAAAAAAAATTTTGTTGAAATTCCGGTCCAAATTGATTATAGGTAATGTATATAACACGTTGAGCACGAAACTACCGGTAGAATGCATAAGGAATGCGCGGTTATTGGAAGTTCCGTATTTTGATATCCAGTCACATTTGTAATCGAACGTGGATTGCAGGCGAATGAGGCATCATATTGCAGCAAATTAAACGTGGATCAACTCATAAGTACATCAATAATCCAAAATAACCGAAACATACGGAATCTACGACAATAAATTTTATCGGTTCAAAATCAGTAAGGCTAACCATCAGGGATTTTTGCAAAAAAATGAAAAAAAAATTTTGTTGAAATTCCGGTCCAAATTGATTATAGGTAATGTATATAACACGTTGAGCACGAAACTACCGGTAGAATGCATAAGGAATGCGCGGTTATTGGAAGTTCCGTATTTTGATATCCAGTCACATTTGTAATCGAACGTGGATTGCAGGCGAATGAGGCGTCATATTGCAGCAAATTAAACGTGGATCAACTCATAAGTACATCAATAATCCAAAATAACCGAAACATACGGAATCTACGACAATAAATTTTATCGGTTCAAAATCAGTAAGGCTAACCATCAGGGATTTTTGCAAAAAAATGAAAAAAAAATTTTGTTGAAATTCCGGTCCAAATTGATTATAGGTAATGTATATAACACGTTGAGCACGAAACTACCGGTAGAATGCATAAGGAATGCGCGGTTATTGGAAGTTCCGTATTTTGATATCCAGTCACATTTGTAATCGAACGTGGATTGCAGGCGAATGAGGCATCATATTGCAGCAAATTAAACGTGGATCAACTCATAAGTACATCAATAATCCAAAATAACCGAAACATACGGAATCTACGACAATAAATTTTATCGGTTCAAAATCAGTAAGGCTAACCATCAGGGATTTTTGCAAAAAACTGAAAAAAATTTTTGTTGAAATTCCGGCCCAAATTGATTATAGGTAATGTATATAACACGTTGAGCACGAAACTACCGGTAGAATGCATAAGGAATGCGCGGTTATTGGAAGTTCCGTATTTTGATATCCAGTCACATTTGTAATCGAACGTGGATTGCAGGCGAATGAGGCGTCATATTGCAGCAAATTAAACGTGGATCAACTCATAAGTACATCAATAATCCAAAATAACCGAAACATACGGAATCTACGACAATAAATTTTATCGGTTCAAAATCAGTAAGGCTAACCATCAGGGATTTTTGCAAAAAAATGAAAAAAAAATTTTGTTGAAATTCCGGTCCAAATTGATTATAGGTAATGTATATAACACGTTGAGCACGAAACTACCGGTAGAATGCATAAGGAATGCGCGGTTATTGGAAGTTCCGTATTTTGATATCCAGTCACATTTGTAATCGAACGTGGATTGCAGGCGAATGAGGCGTCATATTGCAGCAAATTAAACGTGGATCAACTCATAAGTACATCAATAATCCAAAATAACCGAAACATACGGAATCTACGACAATAAATTTTATCGTTTCAAAATCAGTAAGGCTAACCATCAGGGATTTTTGCAAAAAAATGAAAAAAAAATTTTGTTGAAATTCCGGTCCAAATTGATTATAGGTAATGTATATAACACGTTGAGCACGAAACTACCGGTAGAATGCATAAGGAATGCGCGGTTATTGGAAGTTCCGTATTTTGATATCCAGTCACATTTGTAATCGAACGTGGATTGCAGGCGAATGAGGCGTCATATTGCAGCAAATTAAACGTGGATCAACTCATAAGTACATCAATAATCCAAAATAACCGAAACATACGGAATCTACGACAATAAATTTTATCGGTTCAAAATCAGTAAGGCTAACCATCAGGGATTTTTGCAAAAAAATGAAAAAAAAATTTTGTTGAAATTCCGGTCCAAATTGATTATAGGTAATGTATATAACACGTTGAGCACGAAACTACCGGTAGAATGCATAAGGAATGCGCGGTTATTGGAAGTTCCGTATTTTGATATCCAGTCACATTTGTAATCGAACGTGGATTGCAGGCGAATGAGGCGTCATATTGCAGCAAATTAAACGTGGATCAACTCATAAGTACATCAATAATCCAAAATAACCGAAACATACGGAATCTACGACAATAAATTTTATCGGTTCAAAATCAGTAAGGCTAACCCATCAGGGATTTTTGCAAAAAAATGAAAAAAAATTTTTGTTGAAATTCCGGTCCAAATTGATTATAGGTAATGTATATAACACGTTGAGCACGAAACTACCGGTAGAATGCATAAGGAATGCGCGGTTATTGGAAGTTCCGTATTTTGATATCCAGTCACATTTGTAATCGAACGTGGATTGCAGGCGAATGAGGCGTCATATTGCAGCAAATTAAACGTGGATCAACTCATAAGTACATCAATAATCCAAAATAACCGAAACATACGGAATCTACGACAATAAATTTTATCGGTTCAAAATCAGTAAGGCTAACCATCAGGGATTTTTGCAAAAGAATGAAAAAAAAATTTTGTTGAAATTCCGGTCCAAATTGATTATAGGTAATGTATATAACACGTTGAGCACGAAACTACCGGTAGAATGCATAAGGAATGCGCGGTTATTGGAAGTTCCGTATTTTGATATCCAGTCACATTTGTAATCGAATGAGGATTGCAGGCGAATGAGGCGTCATATTGCAGCAAATTAAACGTGGATCAACTCATAAGTACATCAATAATCCAAAATAACCGAAACATACGGAATCTACGACAATAAATTTTATCGGTTCAAAATCAGTAAGGCTAACCATCAGGGATTTTTGCAAAAAAATGAAAAAAAAATTTTGTTGAAATTCCGGTCCAAATTGATTATAGGTAATGTATATAACACGTTGAGCACGAAACTACCGGTAGAATGCATAAGGAATGCGCGGTTATTGGAAGTTCCGTATTTTGATATCCAGTCTCATTTGTAATCGAACGTGGATTGCAGGCGAATGAGGCGTCATATTGCAGCAAATTAAACGTGGATCAACTCATAAGTACATCAATAATCCAAAATAACCGAAACATACGGAATCTACGACAATAAATTTTATCGGTTCAAAATCAGTAAGGCTAACCATCAGGGATTTTTGCAAAAAATGAAAAAAAAAATTTGTTGAAATTCCGGTCCAAATTGATTATAGGTAATGTATATAACACGTTGAGCACGAAACTACCGGTAGAATGCATAAGGAATGCCCGGTTATTGGAAGTTCCGTATTTTGATATCCAGTCACATTTGTAATCGAACGTGGATTGCAGGCGAATGAGGCGTCATATTGCAGCAAATTAAACGTGGATCAACTCATAAGTACATCAATAATCCAAAATAACCGAAACATACGGAATCTACGACAATAAATTTTATCGGTTCAAAATCAGTAAGGCTAACCATCAGGGATTTTTGCAAAAAACTGAAAAAAAATTTTGTTGAAATTCCGGTCCAAATTGATTATAGGTAATGTATATAACACGTTGAGCACGAAACTACCGGTAGAATGCATAAGGAATGCGCGGTTATTGGAAGTTCCGTATTTTGATATCCAGTCACATTTGTAATCGAACGTGGATTGCAGGCGAATGAGGCGTCATATTGCAGCAAATTAAACGTGGATCAACTCATAAGTACATCAATAATCCAAAATAACCGAAACATACGGAATCTACGACAATAAATTTTATCGGTTCAAAATCAGTAAGGCTAACCATCAGGGATTTTTGCAAAAAAATGAAAAAAAAATTTTGTTGAAATTCCGGTCCAAATTGATTATAGGTAATGTATATAACACGTTGAGCACGAAACTACCGGTAGAATGCATAAGGAATGCGCGGTTATTGGAAGTTCCGTATTTTGATATCCAGGCACATTTGTAATCGAACGTGGATTGCAGGCGAATGAGGTGTCATATTGCAGCAAATTAAACGTGGATCAACTCATAAGTACATCAATAATCCAAAATAACCGGAACATACGGAATCTACGACAATAAATTTTATCGGTTCAAAATCAGTAAGGCTAACCATCAGGGAGTTTTGCAAAAAACTGAAAAAAAAATTTGATGAAATTCCGGCCCAAATTGATTATAGGTAATGTATATAACACGTTGAGCACGAAACTACCGGTAGAATGCATAAGGAATGCGCGGTTATTGGAAGTTCCGTATTTTGATATCCAGTCACATTTGTAATCGAATGAGGATTGCAGGCGAATGAGGCGTCATATTGCAGCAAATTAAACGTGGATCAACTCATAAGTACATCAATAATCCAAAATAACCGAAACATACGGAATCTACGACAATAAATTTTATCGGTTCAAAATCAGTAAGGCTAACCATCAGGGATTTTTGCAAAAAACTGAAAAAAAATTTTGTTGAAATTCCGGTCCAAATTGATTATAGGTAATGTATATAACACGTTGAGCACGAAACTACCGGTAGAATGCATAAGGAATGCGCGGTTATTGGAAGTTCCGTATTTTGATATCCAGTCACATTTGTAATCGAACGTGGATTGCAGGCGAATGAGGCGTCATATTGCAGCAAATTAAACGTGGATCAACTCATAAGTACATCAATAATCCAAAATAACCGAAACATACGGAATCTACGACAATAAATTTTATCGGTTCAAAATCAGTAAGGCTAACCATCAGGGATTTTTGCAAAAAACTGAAAAAAAATTTTGTTGAAATTCCGGCCCAAATTGATTATAGGTAATGTATATAACACGTTGAGCACGAAACTACCGGTAGAATGCATAAGGAATGCGCGGTTATTGGAAGTTCCGTATTTTGATATCCAGTCACATTTGTAATCGAACGTGGATTGCAGGCGAATGAGGCGTCATATTGCAGCAAATTAAACGTGGATCAACTCATAAGTACATCAATAATCCAAAATAACCGAAACATACGGAATCTACGACAATAAATTTTATCGGTTCAAAATCAGTAAGGCTAACCATCAGGGATTTTTGCAAAAAAATGAAAAAAAAATTTTGTTGAAATTCCGGTCCAAATTGATTATAGGTAATGTATATAACACGTTGAGCACGAAACTACCGGTAGAATGCATAAGGAATGCGCGGTTATTGGAAGTTCCGTATTTTGATATCCAGTCACATTTGTAATCGAACGTGGATTGCAGGCGAATGAGGCGTCATATTGCAGCAAATTAAACGTGGATCAACTCATAAGTACATCAATAATCCAAAATAACCGAAACATACGGAATCTACGACAATAAATTTTATCGGTTCAAAATCAGTAAGGCTAACCATCAGGGATTTTTGCAAAAAAATGAAAAAAAAATTTTGTTGAAATTCCGGTCCAAATTGATTATAGGTAATGTATATAACACGTTGAGCACGAAACTACCGGTAGAATGCATAAGGAATGCGCGGTTATTGGAAGTTCCGTATTTTGATATCCAGTCACATTTGTAATCGAACGTGGATTGCAGGCGAATGAGGCGTCATATTGCAGCAAATTAAACGTGGATCAACTCATAAGTACATCAATAATCCAAAATAACCGAAACATACGGAATCTACGACAATAAATTTTATCGGTTCAAAATCAGTAAGGCTAACCATCAGGGATTTTTGCAAAAAAATGAAAAAAAATTTTTGTTGAAATTCCGGTCCAAATTGATTATAGGTAATGTATATAACACGTTGAGCACGAAACTACCGGTAGAATGCATAAGGAATGCGCGGTTATTGGAAGTTCCGTATTTTGATATCCAGTCACATTTGTAATCGAACGTGGATTGCAGGCGAATGAGGCGTCATATTGCAGCAAATTAAACGTGGATCAACTCATAAGTACATCAATAATCCAAAATAACCGAAACATACGGAATCTACGACAATAAATTTTATCGGTTCAAAATCAGTAAGGCTAACCATCAGGGATTTTTGCAAAAAACTGAAAAAAAAATTTTGTTGAAATTCCGGCCCAAATTGATTATAGGTAATGTATATAACACGTTGAGCACGAAACTACCGGTAGAATGCATAAGGAATGCGCGGTTATTGGAAGTTTCGTATTTTGATATCCAGCCACATTTGTAATCGAACGTGGATTGCAGGCGAATGAGGCGTCATATTGCAGCAAATTAAACGTGGATCAACTCATAAGTACATCAATAATCCAAAATAACCGAAACATACGGAATCTACGACAATAAATTTTATCGGTTCAAAATCAGTAAGGCTAACCATCAGGGATTTTTGCAAAAAAATGAAAAAAAAATTTTGTTGAAATTCCGGTCCAAATTGATTATAGGTAATGTATATAACACGTTGAGCACGAAACTACCGGTAGAATGCATAAGGAATGCGCGGTTATTGGAAGTTCCGTATTTTGATATCCAGTCACATTTGTAATCGAACGTGGATTGCAGGCGAATGAGGCGTCATATTGCAGCAAATTAAACGTGGATCAACTCATAAGTACATCAATAATCCAAAATAACCGAAACATACGGAATCTACGACAATAAATTTTATCGGTTCAAAATCAGTAAGGCTAACCATCAGGGATTTTTGCAAAAAAATGAAAAAAAAATTTTGTTGAAATTCCGGTCCAAATTGATTATAGGTAATGTATATAACACGTTGAGCACGAAACTACCGGTAGAATGCATAAGGAATGCGCGGTTATTGGAAGTTCCGTATTTTGATATCCAGTCACATTTGTAATCGAATGAGGATTGCAGGCGAATGAGGCGTCATATTGCAGCAAATTAAACGTGGATCAACTCATAAGTACATCAATAATCCAAAATAACCGAAACATACGGAATCTACGACAATAAATTTTATCGGTTCAAAATCAGTAAGGCTAACCATCAGGGATTTTTGCAAAAAAATGAAAAAAAAATTTTGTTGAAATTCCGGTCCAAATTGATTATAGGTAATGTATATAACACGTTGAGCACGAAACTACCGGTAGAATGCATAAGGAATGCGCGGTTATTGGAAGTTCCGTATTTTGATATCCAGCCACATTTGTAATCGAACGTGGATTGCAGGCGAATGAGGCGTCATATTGCAGCAAATTAAACGTGGATCAACTCATAAGTACATCAATAATCCAAAATAACCGAAACATACGGAATCTACGACAATAAATTTTATCGGTTCAAAATCAGTAAGGCTAACCATCAGGGATTTTTGCAAAAAAATGAAAAAAAAATTTTGTTGAAATTCCGGTCCAAATTGATTATAGGTAATGTATATAACACGTTGAGCACGAAACTACCGGTAGAATGCATAAGGAATGCCCGGTTATTGGAAGTTCCGTATTTTGATATCCAGTCACATTTGTAATCGAACGTGGATTGCAGGCGAATGAGGCGTCATATTGCAGCAAATTAAACGTGGATCAACTCATAAGTACATCAATAATCCAAAATAACCGAAACATACGGAATCTACGACAATAAATTTTATCGGTTCAAAATCAGTAAGGCTAACCATCAGGGATTTTTGCAAAAAACTGAAAAAAAATTTTGTTGAAATTCCGGTCCAAATTGATTATAGGTAATGTATATAACACGTTGAGCACGAAACTACCGGTAGAATGCATAAGGAATGCGCGGTTATTGGAAGTTCCGTATTTTGATATCCAGTCACATTTGTAATCGAACGTGGATTGCAGGCGAATGAGGCGTCATATTGCAGCAAATTAAACGTGGATCAACTCATAAGTACATCAATAATCCAAAATAACCGAAACATACGGAATCTACGACAATAAATTTTATCGGTTCAAAATCAGTAAGGCTAACCATCAGGGATTTTTGCAAAAAAATGAAAAAAAAATTTTGTTGAAATTCCGGTCCAAATTGATTATAGGTAATGTATATAACACGTTGAGCACGAAACTACCGGTAGAATGCATAAGGAATGCGCGGTTATTGGAAGTTCCGTATTTTGATATCCAGTCACATTTGTAATCGAACGTGGATTGCAGGCGAATGAGGCGTCATATTGCAGCAAATTAAACGTGGATCAACTCATAAGTACATCAATAATCCAAAATAACCGAAACATACGGAATCTACGACAATAAATTTTATCGGTTCAAAATCAGTAAGGCTAACCATCAGGGATTTTTGCAAAAAAATGAAAAAAAAATTTTGTTGAAATTCCGGTCCAAATTGATTATAGGTAATGTATATAACACGTTGAGCACGAAACTACCGGTAGAATGCATAAGGAATGCGCGGTTATTGGAAGTTCCGTATTTTGATATCCAGGCACATTTGTAATCGAACGTGGATTGCAGGCGAATGAGGTGTCATATTGCAGCAAATTAAACGTGGATCAACTCATAAGTACATCAATAATCCAAAATAACCGGAACATACGGAATCTACGACAATAAATTTTATCGGTTCAAAATCAGTAAGGCTAACCATCAGGGAGTTTTGCAAAAAACTGAAAAAAAAATTTGATGAAATTCCGGCCCAAATTGATTATAGGTAATGTATATAACACGTTGAGCACGAAACTACCGGTAGAATGCATAAGGAATGCGCGGTTATTGGAAGTTCCGTATTTTGATATCCAGTCACATTTGTAATCGAACGTGGATTGCAGGCGAATGAGGCGTCATATTGCAGCAAATTAAACGTGGATCAACTCATAAGTACATCAATAATCCAAAATAACCGAAACATACGGAATCTACGACAATAAATTTTATCGGTTCAAAATCAGTAAGGCTAACCATCAGGGATTTTTGCAAAAAACTGAAAAAAAATTTTGTTGAAATTCCGGTCCAAATTGATTATAGGTAATGTATATAACACGTTGAGCACGAAACTACCGGTAGAATGCATAAGGAATGCGCGGTTATTGGAAGTTCCGTATTTTGATATCCAGTCACATTTGTAATCGAACGTGGATTGCAGGCGAATGAGGCGTCATATTGCAGCAAATTAAACGTGGATCAACTCATAAGTACATCAATAATCCAAAATAACCGAAACATACGGAATCTACGACAATAAATTTTATCGGTTCAAAATCAGTAAGGCTAACCATCAGGGATTTTTGCAAAAAAATGAAAAAAAAATTTTGTTGAAATTCCGGTCCAAATTGATTATAGGTAATGTATATAACACGTTGAGCACGAAACTACCGGTAGAATGCATAAGGAATGCGCGGTTATTGGAAGTTCCGTATTTTGATATCCAGGCACATTTGTAATCGAACGTGGATTGCAGGCGAATGAGGCGTCATATTGCAGCAAATTAAACGTGGATCAACTCATAAGTACATCAATAATCCAAAATAACCGGAACATACGGAATCTACGACAATAAATTTTATCGGTTCAAAATCAGTAAGGCTAACCATCAGGGAGTTTTGCAAAAAACTGAAAAAAAATTTTGATGAAATTCCGGCCCAAATTGATTATAGGTAATGTATATAACACGTTGAGCACGAAACTACCGGTAGAATGCATAAGGAATGCGCGGTTATTGGAAGTTCCGTATTTTGATATCCAGTCACATTTGTAATCGAACGTGGATTGCAGGCGAATGAGGCGTCATATTGCAGCAAATTAAACGTGGATCAACTCATAAGTACATCAATAATCCAAAATAACCGAAACATACGGAATCTACAACAATAAATTTTATCGGTTCAAAATCAGTAAGGCTAACATCAGGGATTTTTGCAAAAAAATGAAAAAAAAATTTTGTTGAAATTCCGGTCCAAATTGATTATAGGTAATGTATATAACACGTTGAGCACGAAACTACCGGTAGAATGCATAAGGAATGCGCGGTTATTGGAAGTTCCGTATTTTGATATCCAGTCACATTTGTAATCGAACGTGGATTGCAGGCGAATGAGGCGTCATATTGCAGCAAATTAAACGTGGATCAACTCATAAGTACATCAATAATCCAAAATAACCGAAACATACGGAATCTACGACAATAAATTTTATCGGTTCAAAATCAGTAAGGCTAACCATCAGGGATTTTTGCAAAAAACTGAAAAAAAATTTTGTTGAAATTCCGGTCCAAATTGATTATAGGTAATGTATATAACACGTTGAGCACGAAACTACCGGTAGAATGCATAAGGAATGCGCGGTTATTGGAAGTTCCGTATTTTGATATCCAGTCACATTTGTAATCGAACGTGGATTGCAGGCGAATGAGGCGTCATATTGCAGCAAATTAAACGTGGATCAACTCATAAGTACATCAATAATCCAAAATAACCGAAACATACGGAATCTACGACAATAAATTTTATCGGTTCAAAATCAGTAAGGCTAACCATCAGGGATTTTTGCAAAAAAATGAAAAAAAAATTTTGTTGAAATTCCGGTCCAAATTGATTATAGGTAATGTATATAACACGTTGAGCACGAAACTACCGGTAGAATGCATAAGGAATGCGCGGTTATTGGAAGTTCCGTATTTTGATATCCAGTCACATTTGTAATCGAACGTGGATTGCAGGCGAATGAGGCGTCATATTGCAGCAAATTAAACGTGGATCAACTCATAAGTACATCAATAATCCAAAATAACCGAAACATACGGAATCTACGACAATAAATTTTATCGGTTCAAAATCAGTAAGGCTAACCATCAGGGATTTTTGCAAAAAAATGAAAAAAAAATTTTGTTGAAATTCCGGTCCAAATTGATTATAGGTAATGTATATAACACGTTGAGCACGAAACTACCGGTAGAATGCATAAGGAATGCGCGGTTATTGGAAGTTCCGTATTTTGATATCCAGTCACATTTGTAATCGAACGTGGATTGCAGGCGAATGAGGCATCATATTGCAGCAAATTAAACGTGGATCAACTCATAAGTACATCAATAATCCAAAATAACCGAAACATACGGAATCTACGACAATAAATTTTATCGGTTCAAAATCAGTAAGGCTAACCATCAGGGATTTTTGCAAAAAACTGAAAAAAATTTTTGTTGAAATTCCGGCCCAAATTGATTATAGGTAATGTATATAACACGTTGAGCACGAAACTACCGGTAGAATGCATAAGGAATGCGCGGTTATTGGAAGTTCCGTATTTTGATATCCAGTCACATTTGTAATCGAACGTGGATTGCAGGCGAATGAGGCGTCATATTGCAGCAAATTAAACGTGGATCAACTCATAAGTACATCAATAATCCAAAATAACCGAAACATACGGAATCTACGACAATAAATTTTATCGGTTCAAAATCAGTAAGGCTAACCATCAGGGATTTTTGCAAAAAAATGAAAAAAAAATTTTGTTGAAATTCCGGTCCAAATTGATTATAGGTAATGTATATAACACGTTGAGCACGAAACTACCGGTAGAATGCATAAGGAATGCGCGGTTATTGGAAGTTCCGTATTTTGATATCCAGTCACATTTGTAATCGAACGTGGATTGCAGGCGAATGAGGCGTCATATTGCAGCAAATTAAACGTGGATCAACTCATAAGTACATCAATAATCCAAAATAACCGAAACATACGGAATCTACGACAATAAATTTTATCGTTTCAAAATCAGTAAGGCTAACCATCAGGGATTTTTGCAAAAAAATGAAAAAAAAATTTTGTTGAAATTCCGGTCCAAATTGATTATAGGTAATGTATATAACACGTTGAGCACGAAACTACCGGTAGAATGCATAAGGAATGCGCGGTTATTGGAAGTTCCGTATTTTGATATCCAGTCACATTTGTAATCGAACGTGGATTGCAGGCGAATGAGGCGTCATATTGCAGCAAATTAAACGTGGATCAACTCATAAGTACATCAATAATCCAAAATAACCGAAACATACGGAATCTACGACAATAAATTTTATCGGTTCAAAATCAGTAAGGCTAACCATCAGGGATTTTTGCAAAAAAATGAAAAAAAAATTTTGTTGAAATTCCGGTCCAAATTGATTATAGGTAATGTATATAACACGTTGAGCACGAAACTACCGGTAGAATGCATAAGGAATGCGCGGTTATTGGAAGTTCCGTATTTTGATATCCAGTCACATTTGTAATCGAACGTGGATTGCAGGCGAATGAGGCGTCATATTGCAGCAAATTAAACGTGGATCAACTCATAAGTACATCAATAATCCAAAATAACCGAAACATACGGAATCTACGACAATAAATTTTATCGGTTCAAAATCAGTAAGGCTAACCCATCAGGGATTTTTGCAAAAAAATGAAAAAAAATTTTTGTTGAAATTCCGGTCCAAATTGATTATAGGTAATGTATATAACACGTTGAGCACGAAACTACCGGTAGAATGCATAAGGAATGCGCGGTTATTGGAAGTTCCGTATTTTGATATCCAGTCACATTTGTAATCGAACGTGGATTGCAGGCGAATGAGGCGTCATATTGCAGCAAATTAAACGTGGATCAACTCATAAGTACATCAATAATCCAAAATAACCGAAACATACGGAATCTACGACAATAAATTTTATCGGTTCAAAATCAGTAAGGCTAACCATCAGGGATTTTTGCAAAAAACTGAAAAAAAAATTTTGTTGAAATTCCGGCCCAAATTGATTATAGGTAATGTATATAACACGTTGAGCACGAAACTACCGGTAGAATGCATAAGGAATGCGCGGTTATTGGAAGTTTCGTATTTTGATATCCAGCCACATTTGTAATCGAACGTGGATTGCAGGCGAATGAGGCGTCATATTGCAGCAAATTAAACGTGGATCAACTCATAAGTACATCAATAATCCAAAATAACCGAAACATACGGAATCTACGACAATAAATTTTATCGGTTCAAAATCAGTAAGGCTAACCATCAGGGATTTTTGCAAAAGAATGAAAAAAAAATTTTGTTGAAATTCCGGTCCAAATTGATTATAGGTAATGTATATAACACGTTGAGCACGAAACTACCGGTAGAATGCATAAGGAATGCGCGGTTATTGGAAGTTCCGTATTTTGATATCCAGTCACATTTGTAATCGAATGAGGATTGCAGGCGAATGAGGCGTCATATTGCAGCAAATTAAACGTGGATCAACTCATAAGTACATCAATAATCCAAAATAACCGAAACATACGGAATCTACGACAATAAATTTTATCGGTTCAAAATCAGTAAGGCTAACCATCAGGGATTTTTGCAAAAAAATGAAAAAAAAATTTTGTTGAAATTCCGGTCCAAATTGATTATAGGTAATGTATATAACACGTTGAGCACGAAACTACCGGTAGAATGCATAAGGAATGCGCGGTTATTGGAAGTTCCGTATTTTGATATCCAGTCTCATTTGTAATCGAACGTGGATTGCAGGCGAATGAGGCGTCATATTGCAGCAAATTAAACGTGGATCAACTCATAAGTACATCAATAATCCAAAATAACCGAAACATACGGAATCTACGACAATAAATTTTATCGGTTCAAAATCAGTAAGGCTAACCATCAGGGATTTTTGCAAAAAATGAAAAAAAAAATTTGTTGAAATTCCGGTCCAAATTGATTATAGGTAATGTATATAACACGTTGAGCACGAAACTACCGGTAGAATGCATAAGGAATGCCCGGTTATTGGAAGTTCCGTATTTTGATATCCAGTCACATTTGTAATCGAACGTGGATTGCAGGCGAATGAGGCGTCATATTGCAGCAAATTAAACGTGGATCAACTCATAAGTACATCAATAATCCAAAATAACCGAAACATACAGAATCTACGACAATAAATTTTATCGGTTCAAAATCAGTAAGGCTAACCATCAGGGATTTTTGCAAAAAACTGAAAAAAAATTTTGTTGAAATTCCGGTCCAAATTGATTATAGGTAATGTATATAACACGTTGAGCACGAAACTACCGGTAGAATGCATAAGGAATGCGCGGTTATTGGAAGTTCCGTATTTTGATATCCAGTCACATTTGTAATCGAACGTGGATTGCAGGCGAATGAGGCGTCATATTGCAGCAAATTAAACGTGGATCAACTCATAAGTACATCAATAATCCAAAATAACCGAAACATACGGAATCTACGACAATAAATTTTATCGGTTCAAAATCAGTAAGGCTAACCATCAGGGATTTTTGCAAAAAAATGAAAAAAAAATTTTGTTGAAATTCCGGTCCAAATTGATTATAGGTAATGTATATAACACGTTGAGCACGAAACTACCGGTAGAATGCATAAGGAATGCGCGGTTATTGGAAGTTCCGTATTTTGATATCCAGTCACATTTGTAATCGAACGTGGATTGCAGGCGAATGAGGCGTCATATTGCAGCAAATTAAACGTGGATCAACTCATAAGTACATCAATAATCCAAAATAACCGAAACATACGGAATCTACGACAATAAATTTTATCGGTTCAAAATCAGTAAGGCTAACCATCAGGGATTTTTGCAAAAAAATGAAAAAAAAATTTTGTTGAAATTCCGGTCCAAATTGATTATAGGTAATGTATATAACACGTTGAGCACGAAACTACCGGTAGAATGCATAAGGAATGCGCGGTTATTGGAAGTTCCGTATTTTGATATCCAGGCACATTTGTAATCGAACGTGGATTGCAGGCGAATGAGGTGTCATATTGCAGCAAATTAAACGTGGATCAACTCATAAGTACATCAATAATCCAAAATAACCGGAACATACGGAATCTACGACAATAAATTTTATCGGTTCAAAATCAGTAAGGCTAACCATCAGGGAGTTTTGCAAAAAACTGAAAAAAAAATTTGATGAAATTCCGGCCCAAATTGATTATAGGTAATGTATATAACACGTTGAGCACGAAACTACCGGTAGAATGCATAAGGAATGCGCGGTTATTGGAAGTTCCGTATTTTGATATCCAGTCACATTTGTAATCGAATGAGGATTGCAGGCGAATGAGGCGTCATATTGCAGCAAATTAAACGTGGATCAACTCATAAGTACATCAATAATCCAAAATAACCGAAACATACGGAATCTACGACAATAAATTTTATCGGTTCAAAATCAGTAAGGCTAACCATCAGGGATTTTTGCAAAAAACTGAAAAAAAATGTTGTTGAAATTCCGGTCCAAATTGATTATAGGTAATGTATATAACACGTTGAGCACGAAACTACCGGTAGAATGCATAAGGAATGCGCGGTTATTGGAAGTTCCGTATTTTGATATCCAGTCACATTTGTAATCGAACGTGGATTGCAGGCGAATGAGGCGTCATATTGCAGCAAATTAAACGTGGATCAACTCATAAGTACATCAATAATCCAAAATAACCGAAACATACGGAATCTACGACAATAAATTTTATCGGTTCAAAATCAGTAAGGCTAACCATCAGGGATTTTTGCAAAAAAATGAAAAAAAAATTTTGTTGAAATGTCGGTCCAAATTGATTATAGGTAATGTATATAACACGTTGAGCACGAAACTACCGGTAGAATGCATAAGGAATGCGCGGTTATTGGAAGTTCCGTATTTTGATATCCAGTCACATTTGTAATCGAACGTGGATTGCAGGCGAATGAGGCGTCATATTGCAGCAAATTAAACGTGGATCAACTCATAAGTACATCAATAATCCAAAATAACCAGAACATACGGAATCTACGACAATAAATTTTATCGGTTCAAAATCAGTAAGGCTAACCATCAGGGATTTTTGCAAAAAACTGAAAAAAAATTTTGTTGAAATTCCGGCCCAAATTGATTATAGGTAATGTATATAACACGTTGAGCACGAAACTACCGGTAGAATGCATAAGGAATGCGCGGTTATTGGAAGTTCCGTATTTTGATATCCAGTCACATTTGTAATCGAACGTGGATTGCAGGCGAATGAGGCGTCATATTGCAGCAAATTAAACGTGGATCAACTCATAAGTACATCAATAATCCAAAATAACCGAAACATACGGAATCTACGACAATAAATTTTATCGGTTCAAAATCAGTAAGGCTAACCATCAGGGATTTTTGCAAAAAAATGAAAAAAAAATTTTGTTGAAATTCCGGTCCAAATTGATTATAGGTAATGTATATAACACGTTGAGCACGAAACTACCGGTAGAATGCATAAGGAATGCGCGGTTATTGGAAGTTCCGTATTTTGATATCCAGTCACATTTGTAATCGAACGTGGATTGCAGGCGAATGAGGCGTCATATTGCAGCAAATTAAACGTGGATCAACTCATAAGTACATCAATAATCCAAAATAACCGAAACATACGGAATCTACGACAATAAATTTTATCGGTTCAAAATCAGTAAGGCTAACCATCAGGGATTTTTGCAAAAAAATGAAAAAAAATTTTTGTTGAAATTCCGGTCCAAATTGATTATAGGTAATGTATATAACACGTTGAGCACGAAACTACCGGTAGAATGCATAAGGAATGCGCGGTTATTGGAAGTTCCGTATTTTGATATCCAGTCACATTTGTAATCGAACGTGGATTGCAGGCGAATGAGGCGTCATATTGCAGCAAATTAAACGTGGATCAACTCATAAGTACATCAATAATCCAAAATAACCGAAACATACGGAATCTACGACAATAAATTTTATCGGTTCAAAATCAGTAAGGCTAACCATCAGGGATTTTTGCAAAAAACTGAAAAAAAAATTTTGTTGAAATTCCGGCCCAAATTGATTATAGGTAATGTATATAACACGTTGAGCACGAAACTACCGGTAGAATGCATAAGGAATGCGCGGTTATTGGAAGTTTCGTATTTTGATATCCAGCCACATTTGTAATCGAACGTGGATTGCAGGCGAATGAGGCGTCATATTGCAGCAAATTAAACGTGGATCAACTCATAAGTACATCAATAATCCAAAATAACCGAAACATACGGAATCTACGACAATAAATTTTATCGGTTCAAAATCAGTAAGGCTAACCATCAGGGATTTTTGCAAAAAAATGAAAAAAAAATTTTGTTGAAATTCCGGTCCAAATTGATTATAGGTAATGTATATAACACGTTGAGCACGAAACTACCGGTAGAATGCATAAGGAATGCGCGGTTATTGGAAGTTCCGTATTTTGATATCCAGTCACATTTGTAATCGAACGTGGATTGCAGGCGAATGAGGCGTCATATTGCAGCAAATTAAACGTGGATCAACTCATAAGTACATCAATAATCCAAAATAACCGAAACATACGGAATCTACGACAATAAATTTTATCGGTTCAAAATCAGTAAGGCTAACCATCAGGGATTTTTGCAAAAAAATGAAAAAAAAATTTTGTTGAAATTCCGGTCCAAATTGATTATAGGTAATGTATATAACACGTTGAGCACGAAACTACCGGTAGAATGCATAAGGAATGCGCGGTTATTGGAAGTTCCGTATTTTGATATCCAGTCACATTTGTAATCGAATGAGGATTGCAGGCGAATGAGGCGTCATATTGCAGCAAATTAAACGTGGATCAACTCATAAGTACATCAATAATCCAAAATAACCGAAACATACGGAATCTACGACAATAAATTTTATCGGTTCAAAATCAGTAAGGCTAACCATCAGGGATTTTTGCAAAAAAATGAAAAAAAAAATTTGTTGAAATTCCGGTCCAAATTGATTATAGGTAATGTATATAACACGTTGAGCACGAAACTACCGGTAGAATGCATAAGGAATGCGCGGTTATTGGAAGTTCCGTATTTTGATATCCAGCCACATTTGTAATCGAACGTGGATTGCAGGCGAATGAGGCGTCATATTGCAGCAAATTAAACGTGGATCAACTCATAAGTACATCAATAATCCAAAATAACCGAAACATACGGAATCTACGACAATAAATTTTATCGGTTCAAAATCAGTAAGGCTAACCATCAGGGATTTTTGCAAAAAAATGAAAAAAAAATTTTGTTGAAATTCCGGTCCAAATTGATTATAGGTAATGTATATAACACGTTGAGCACGAAACTACCGGTAGAATGCATAAGGAATGCCCGGTTATTGGAAGTTCCGTATTTTGATATCCAGTCACATTTGTAATCGAACGTGGATTGCAGGCGAATGAGGCGTCATATTGCAGCAAATTAAACGTGGATCAACTCATAAGTACATCAATAATCCAAAATAACCGAAACATACGGAATCTACGACAATAAATTTTATCGGTTCAAAATCAGTAAGGCTAACCATCAGGGATTTTTGCAAAAAACTGAAAAAAAATTTTGTTGAAATTCCGGTCCAAATTGATTATAGGTAATGTATATAACACGTTGAGCACGAAACTACCGGTAGAATGCATAAGGAATGCGCGGTTATTGGAAGTTCCGTATTTTGATATCCAGTCACATTTGTAATCGAACGTGGATTGCAGGCGAATGAGGCGTCATATTGCAGCAAATTAAACGTGGATCAACTCATAAGTACATCAATAATCCAAAATAACCGAAACATACGGAATCTACGACAATAAATTTTATCGGTTCAAAATCAGTAAGGCTAACCATCAGGGATTTTTGCAAAAAAATGAAAAAAAAATTTTGTTGAAATTCCGGTCCAAATTGATTATAGGTAATGTATATAACACGTTGAGCACGAAACTACCGGTAGAATGCATAAGGAATGCGCGGTTATTGGAAGTTCCGTATTTTGATATCCAGTCACATTTGTAATCGAACGTGGATTGCAGGCGAATGAGGCGTCATATTGCAGCAAATTAAACGTGGATCAACTCATAAGTACATCAATAATCCAAAATAACCGAAACATACGGAATCTACGACAATAAATTTTATCGGTTCAAAATCAGTAAGGCTAACCATCAGGGATTTTTGCAAAAAAATGAAAAAAAAATTTTGTTGAAATTCCGGTCCAAATTGATTATAGGTAATGTATATAACACGTTGAGCACGAAACTACCGGTAGAATGCATAAGGAATGCGCGGTTATTGGAAGTTCCGTATTTTGATATCCAGGCACATTTGTAATCGAACGTGGATTGCAGGCGAATGAGGTGTCATATTGCAGCAAATTAAACGTGGATCAACTCATAAGTACATCAATAATCCAAAATAACCGGAACATACGGAATCTACGACAATAAATTTTATCGGTTCAAAATCAGTAAGGCTAACCATCAGGGAGTTTTGCAAAAAACTGAAAAAAAAATTTGATGAAATTCCGGCCCAAATTGATTATAGGTAATGTATATAACACGTTGAGCACGAAACTACCGGTAGAATGCATAAGGAATGCGCGGTTATTGGAAGTTCCGTATTTTGATATCCAGTCACATTTGTAATCGAACGTGGATTGCAGGCGAATGAGGCGTCATATTGCAGCAAATTAAACGTGGATCAACTCATAAGTACATCAATAATCCAAAATAACCGAAACATACGGAATCTACGACAATAAATTTTATCGGTTCAAAATCAGTAAGGCTAACCATCAGGGATTTTTGCAAAAAACTGAAAAAAATTTTTGTTGAAATTCCGGTCCAAATTGATTATAGGTAATGTATATAACACGTTGAGCACGAAACTACCGGTAGAATGCATAAGGAATGCGCGGTTATTGGAAGTTCCGTATTTTGATATCCAGTCACATTTGTAATCGAACGTGGATTGCAGGCGAATGAGGCGTCATATTGCAGCAAATTAAACGTGGATCAACTCATAAGTACATCAATAATCCAAAATAACCGAAACATACGGAATCTACGACAATAAATTTTATCGGTTCAAAATCAGTAAGGCTAACCATCAGGATTTTTGCAAAAAAATGAAAAAAAAATTTTGTTGAAATTCCGGTCCAAATTGATTATAGGTAATGTATATAACACGTTGAGCACGAAACTACCGGTAGAATGCATAAGGAATGCGCGGTTATTGGAAGTTCCGTATTTTGATATCCAGGCACATTTGTAATCGAACGTGGATTGCAGGCGAATGAGGCGTCATATTGCAGCAAATTAAACGTGGATCAACTCATAAGTACATCAATAATCCAAAATAACCGGAACATACGGAATCTACGACAATAAATTTTATCGGTTCAAAATCAGTAAGGCTAACCATCAGGGAGTTTTGCAAAAAACTGAAAAAAAATTTTGATGAAATTCCGGCCCAAATTGATTATAGGTAATGTATATAACACGTTGAGCACGAAACTACCGGTAGAATGCATAAGGAATGCGCGGTTATTGGAAGTTCCGTATTTTGATATCCAGTCACATTTGTAATCGAACGTGGATTGCAGGCGAATGAGGCGTCATATTGCAGCAAATTAAACGTGGATCAACTCATAAGTACATCAATAATCCAAAATAACCGAAACATACGGAATCTACGACAATAAATTTTATCGGTTCAAAATCAGTAAGGCTAACATCAGGGATTTTTGCAAAAAAATGAAAAAAAAATTTTGTTGAAATTCCGGTCCAAATTGATTATAGGTAATGTATATAACACGTTGAGCACGAAACTACCGGTAGAATGCATAAGGAATGCGCGGTTATTGGAAGTTCCGTATTTTGATATCCAGTCACATTTGTAATCGAACGTGGATTGCAGGCGAATGAGGCGTCATATTGCAGCAAATTAAACGTGGATCAACTCATAAGTACATCAATAATCCAAAATAACCGAAACATACGGAATCTACGACAATAAATTTTATCGGTTCAAAATCAGTAAGGCTAACCATCAGGGATTTTTGCAAAAAACTGAAAAAAAATTTTGTTGAAATTCCGGTCCAAATTGATTATAGGTAATGTATATAACACGTTGAGCACGAAACTACCGGTAGAATGCATAAGGAATGCGCGGTTATTGGAAGTTCCGTATTTTGATATCCAGTCACATTTGTAATCGAACGTGGATTGCAGGCGAATGAGGCGTCATATTGCAGCAAATTAAACGTGGATCAACTCATAAGTACATCAATAATCCAAAATAACCGAAACATACGGAATCTACGACAATAAATTTTATCGGTTCAAAATCAGTAAGGCTAACCATCAGGGATTTTTGCAAAAAAATGAAAAAAAAATTTTGTTGAAATTCCGGTCCAAATTGATTATAGGTAATGTATATAACACGTTGAGCACGAAACTACCGGTAGAATGCATAAGGAATGCGCGGTTATTGGAAGTTCCGTATTTTGATATCCAGTCACATTTGTAATCGAACGTGGATTGCAGGCGAATGAGGCGTCATATTGCAGCAAATTAAACGTGGATCAACTCATAAGTACATCAATAATCCAAAATAACCGAAACATACGGAATCTACGACAATAAATTTTATCGGTTCAAAATCAGTAAGGCTAACCATCAGGGATTTTTGCAAAAAAATGAAAAAAAAATTTTGTTGAAATTCCGGTCCAAATTGATTATAGGTAATGTATATAACACGTTGAGCACGAAACTACCGGTAGAATGCATAAGGAATGCGCGGTTATTGGAAGTTCCGTATTTTGATATCCAGGCACATTTGTAATCGAACGTGGATTGCAGGCGAATGAGGCGTCATATTGCAGCAAATTAAACGTGGATCAACTCATAAGTACATCAATAATCCAAAATAACCGGAACATACGGAATCTACGACAATAAATTTTATCGGTTCAAAATCAGTAAGGCTAACCATCAGGGAGTTTTGCAAAAAACTGAAAAAAAAATTTGATGAAATTCCGGCCCAAATTGATTATAGGTAATGTATATAACACGTTGAGCACGAAACTACCGGTAGAATGCATAAGGAATGCGCGGTTATTGGAAGTTTCGTATTTTGATATCCAGTCACATTTGTAATCGAACGTGGATTGCAGGCGAATGAGGCGTCATATTGCAGCAAATTAAACGTGGATCAACTCATAAGTACATCAATAATCCAAAATAACCGAAACATACGGAATCTACGACAATAAATTTTATCGGTTCAAAATCAGTAAGGCTAACCATCAGGGATTTTTGCAAAAAAATGAAAAAAAAATTTTGTTGAAATTCCGGTCCAAATTGATTATAGGTAATGTATATAACACGTTGAGCACGAAACTACCGGTAGAATGCATAAGGAATGCGCGGTTATTGGAAGTTCTGTATTTTGATATCCAGTCACATTTGTAATCGAACGTGGATTGCAGGCGAATGAGGCGTCATATTGCAGCAAATTAAACGTGGATCAACTCATAAGTACATCAATAATCCAAAATAACCGAAACATACGGAATCTACGACAATAAATTTTATCGGTTCAAAATCAGTAAGGCTAACCATCAGGGATTTTTGCAAAAAAATGAAAAAAAAATTTTGTTGAAATTCCGGTCCAAATTGATTATAGGTAATGTATATAACACGTTGAGCACGAAACTACCGGTAGAATGCATAAGGAATGCGCGGTTATTGGAAGTTCCGTATTTTGATATCCAGTCACATTTGTAATCGAACGTGGATTGCAGGCGAATGAGGCGTCATATTGCAGCAAATTAAACGTGGATCAACTCATAAGTACATCAATAATCCAAAATAACCGAAACATACGGAATCTACGACAATAAATTTTATCGGTTCAAAATCAGTAAGGCTAACCATCAGGGATTTTTGCAAAAAACTGAAAAAAAATTTTGTTGAAATTCCGGTCCAAATTGATTATAGGTAATGTATATAACACGTTGAGCACGAAACTACCGGTAGAATGCATAAGGAATGCGCGGTTATTGGAAGTTCCGTATTTTGATATCCAGTCACATTTGTAATCGAACGTGGATTGCAGGCGAATGAGGCGTCATATTGCAGCAAATTAAACGTGGATCAACTCATAAGTACATCAATAATCCAAAATAACCGGAACATACGGAATCTACGACAATAAATTTTATCGGTTCAAAATCAGTAAGGCTAACCATCAGGGATTTTTGCAAAAAACTGAAAAAAAATGTTGTTGAAATTCCGGCCCAAATTGATTATAGGTAATGTATATAACACGTTGAGCACGAAACTACCGGTAGAATGCATAAGGAATGCGCGGTTATTGGAAGTTTCGTATTTTGATATCCAGCCACATTTGTAATCGAACGTGGATTGCAGGCGAATGAGGCGTCATATTGCAGCAAATTAAACGTGGATCAACTCATAAGTACATCAATAATCCAAAATAACCGAAACATACGGAATCTACGACAATAAATTTTATCGGTTCAAAATCAGTAAGGCTAACTAACCATCAGGGATTTTTGCAAAAAATGAAAAAAAAAATTTGTTGAAATTCCGGTCCAAATTGATTATAGGTAATGTATATAACACGTTAAACACGAAACTACCGGTAGAATGCATAAGGAATGCGCGGTTATTGGAAGTTTCGTATTTTGATATCCAGCCACATTTGTAATCGAACGTGGATTGCAGGCGAATGAGGCGTCATATTGCAGCAAATTAAACGTGGATCAACTCATAAGTACATCAATAATCCAAAATAACCGAAACATACGGAATCTACGACAATAAATTTTATCGGTTCAAAATCAGTAAGGCTAACCATCAGGGATTTTTGCAAAAAACTGAAAAAAAAAATTTTGTTGAAATTCCGGCCCAAATTGATTATAGGTAATGTCTATAACACGTTGAGCACGAAACTACCGGTAGAATGCATAAGGAATGCGCGGTTATTGGAAGTTCCGTATTTTGATATCCAGCCACATTTGTAATCGAACGTGGATTGCAGGCGAATGAGGCGTCATATTGCAGCAAATTAAACGTGGATCAACTCATAAGTACATCAATAATCCAAAATAACCGGAACATACGGAATCTACGACAATAAATTTTATCGGTTCAAAATCAGTAAGGCTAACCATCAGGGATTTTTGCAAAAAATGAAAAAAAAAATTTGTTGAAATTCCGGTCCAAATTGATTATAGGTAATGTATATAACACGTTAAACACGAAACTACCGGTAGAATGCATAAGGAATGCGCGGTTATTGGAAGTTTCGTATTTTGATATCCAGCCACATTTGTAATCGAACGTGGATTGCAGGCGAATGAGGCGTCATATTGCAGCAAATTAAACGTGGATCAACTCATAAGTACATCAATAATCCAAAATAACCGAAACATACGGAATCTACGACAATAAATTTTATCGGTTCAAAATCAGTAAGGCTAACTAACCATCAGGGATTTTTGCAAAAAATGAAAAAAAAAATTTGTTGAAATTCCGGTCCAAATTGATTATAGGTAATGTATATAACACGTTAAACACGAAACTACCGGTAGAATGCATAAGGAATGCGCGGTTATTGGAAGTTTCGTATTTTGATATCCAGCCACATTTGTAATCGAACGTGGATTGCAGGCGAATGAGGCGTCATATTGCAGCAAATTAAACGTGGATCAACTCATAAGTACATCAATAATCCAAAATAACCGAAACATACGGAATCTACGACAATAAATTTTATCGGTTCAAAATCAGTAAGGCTAACCATCAGGGATTTTTGCAAAAAACTGAAAAAAAAAATTTTGTTGAAATTCCGGCCCAAATTGATTATAGGTAATGTCTATAACACGTTGAGCACGAAACTACCGGTAGAATGCATAAGGAATGCGCGGTTATTGGAAGTTCCGTATTTTGATATCCAGCCACATTTGTAATCGAACGTGGATTGCAGGCGAATGAGGCGTCATATTGCAGCAAATTAAACGTGGATCAACTCATAAGTACATCAATAATCCAAAATAACCGGAACATACGGAATCTACGACAATAAATTTTATCGGTTCAAAATCAGTAAGGCTAGCCATCAGGGATTTTAGCAAAAAACTGAAAAAAAAAATTTGTTGAAATTCCGGTCCAAATTGATTATAGGTAATGTATATAACACGTTGAGCACGAAACTACCGGTAGAATGCATAAGGAATGCGCGGTTATTGGAAGTTCCGTATTTTGATATCCAGTCACATTTGTAATCGAACGTGGATTGCAGGCGAATGAGGCGTCATATTGCAGCAAATTAAACGTGGATCAACTCATAAGTACATCAATAATCCAAAATAACCGGAACATACGGAATCTACGACAATAAATTTTATCGGTTCAAAATCAGTAAGGCTAGCCATCAGGGATTTTAGCAAAAAACTGAAAAAAAAAATTTGTTGAAATTCCGGTCCAAATTGATTATAGGTAATGTATATAACACGTTGAGCACGAAACTACCGGTAGAATGCATAAGGAATGCGCGGTTATTGGAAGTTCCGTATTTTGATATCCAGTCACATTTGTAATCGAACGTGGATTGCAGGCGAATGAGGCGTCATATTGCAGCAAATTAAACGTGGATCAACTCATAAGTACATCAATAATCCAAAATAACCGAAACATACGGAATCTACGACAATAAATTTTATCGGTTCAAAATCAGTAAGGCTAACCATCAGGGATTTTTGCAAAAAACTGAAAAAAAAATTTTGTTGAAATTCCGGTCCAAATTGATTATAGGTAATGTATATAACACGTTGAGCACGAAACTACCGGTAGAATGCATAAGGAATGCGCGGTTATTGGAAGTTCCGTATTTTGATATCCAGCCACATTTGTAATCGAACGTGGATTGCAGGCGAATGAGGCGTCATATTGCAGCAAATTAAACGTGGATCAACTCATAAGTACATCAATAATCCAAAATAACCGGAACATACGGAATCTACGACAATAAATTTTATCGGTTCAAAATCAGTAAGGCTAACCATCAGGGATTTTTGCAAAAAACTGAAAAAAAATTTTTGTTGAAATTCCGGTCCAAATTGATTATAGGTAATGTATATAACACGTTGAGCACGAAACTACCGGTAGAATGCATAAGGAATGCGCGGTTATTGGAAGTTCCGTATTTTGATATCCAGCCACATTTGTAATCGAACGTGGATTGCAGGCGAATGAGGCGTCATATTGCAGCAAATTAAACGTGGATCAACTCATAAGTACATCAATAATCCAAAATAACCGAAACATACGGAATCTACGACAATAAATTTTATCGGTTCAAAATCAGTAAGGCTAACCATCAGGGATTTTTGCAAAAAAATGAAAAAAAAATTTTGTTGAAATTCCGGTCCAAATTGATTATAGGTAATGTATATAACACGTTGAGCACGAAACTACCGGTAGAATGCATAAGGAATGCGCGGTTATTGGAAGTTCCGTATTTTGATATCCAGTCACATTGTAATCGAACGTGGATTGCAGGCGAATGAGGCGTCATATTGCAGCAAATTAAACGTGGATCAACTCATAAGTACATCAATAATCCAAAATAACCGGAACATACGGAATCTACTACAATAAATTTTATCGGTTCAAAATCAGTAAGGCTAACCATCAGGGATTTTTGCAAAAAACTGAAGAAAAAAATTTTGTTGAAATTCCGGTCCAAATTGATTATAGGTAATGTATATAACACGTTGAGCACGAAACTACCGGTAGAATGCATAAGGAATGCGCGGTTATTGGAAGTTCCGTATTTTGATATCCAGTCACATTTGTAATCGAACGTGGATTGCAGGCGAATGAGGCGTCATATTGCAGCAAATTAAACGTGGATCAACTCATAAGTACATCAATAATCCAAAATAACCGGAACATACGGAATCTACGACAATAAATTTTATCGGTTCAAAATCAGTAAGGCTAGCCATCAGGGATTTTAGCAAAAAACTGAAAAAAAAAATTTGTTGAAATTCCGGTCCAAATTGATTATAGGTAATGTATATAACACGTTGAGCACGAAACTACCGGTAGAATGCATAAGGAATGCGCGGTTATTGGAAGTTCCGTATTTTGATATCCAGCCACATTTGTAATCGAACGTGGATTGCAGGCGAATGAGGCGTCATATTGCAGCAAATTAAACGTGGATCAACTCATAAGTACATCAATAATCCAAAATAACCGGAACATACGGAATCTACGACAATAAATTTTATCGGTTCAAAATCAGTAAGGCTAGCCATCAGGGATTTTAGCAAAAAACTGAAAAAAAAAATTTGTTGAAATTCCGGTCCAAATTGATTATAGGTAATGTATATAACACGTTGAGCACGAAACTACCGGTAGAATGCATAAGGAATGCGCGGTTATTGGAAGTTCCGTATTTTGATATCCAGTCACATTTGTAATCGAACGTGGATTGCAGGCGAATGAGGCGTCATATTGCAGCAAATTAAACGTGGATCAACTCATAAGTACATCAATAATCCAAAATAACCGGAACATACGGAATCTACGACAATAAATTTTATCGGTTCAAAATCAGTAAGGCTAACCATCAGGGATTTTTGCAAAAAACTGAAAAAAAAATTTTGTTGAAATTCCGGCTCAAAATGATTATGGGTACAGGGCAATGAAAAGAGCATATTAAGTAAGAAAATAATGGTTGGTTGCATATGATAAGCGCGGTCGTGTTGAAGAGACAAAATTAAACCAACAATAGTTATTAAACCACCTGCAAGATGAAAAGATATGATATTGGAAGGATATGACATGTATGTAACTATTAAGGTATCACTGGACTAATAATAGATTGGTAGTTATGTAGGCCGCATTGAATTGCGTTGTCAATACCAGCGCGTTCGATTTTAATAAGGGTTCTCGTTAGGTAAATAACTCTCCTTTTATATATTCTTATAAATAAGAATGAAACATTATACGTGATCGAGACAAAAGTGTTGGATTTCATAAGGGTAACGTCGTTTTAATTCCAACGATCGATCTTTCAAATTCTGACACGCAGCTACCTCTTAATCTTAAACGACGATAATTTCCTATTAAAGCACCATTTTCTAAACCCGCATAAATAAAACTCAACGTCAAACAATGGACAAAGTTGAGATATACCTGTCAAAGCTTTTATTTGGACACGATCTCTTCCAAGGGACTGAACATCCATACGTAATGAATTCGCCGCTGTAACGGAATTGCATCTTGTTTTAAAATATTCAATGGTTTAAGAAGGTATTCTACAGTTGTCAAACAACATATTCGTACAGTTGACGACAACCGATTGTGTAAAAACAAAAAAGCTCAAAACTATAATTGGCATTAGCTTTAACATTTTTTGGTATATAGAGTTGCCATTGGTAACAACAAATATATGCGAAAACCGTTTCAGAATGCTGTTTCATGATGGTGGAAAGATATAGAAGAAAACTTACGTTTATAGAGACGAGGGCCCTTTGTTGTTTGACTTCTTAGTGTTACGAACCTTGTTGCGCACGAGCCAAAGTCGAGCAATATGCAGCAGCACAAAATCCTAAACGAACCCTTAAATTATCAATTTGCTTAGCCTTCGGATGTCCATAATTTCGTAACCAACTACGGCATTTTATTCGTACGGTTGAACTAAAGTGCACACTTGCGAATCACTAGCTGTCCATCCAAATAGTTAACAATTATTATGCAATTCATGAAATCCCCTGCAATCAAATTTATTACCTTAATTTAAAACCGCGCGCATAACTCTCTTAATAAATTTCGCGGTCATTAATTTCGTTTCGGTTCGCTACCCTGTGCTTTATATACAATATATTTACATATTTGACACACATTTAAGTATTTTATTCAAATTTTGTAACACACAACAACAAAAAAAATTTAAGAATTTATGAAGTCTGATCGGCTTGGCGTGGGTAATTGTGCGGTATTATCACAACGAAATTTATATATTTTCTTGTGTCTTGTGAAATTTTGCTATCATAATTTTTAAGTACGAGTAGTTTAGTTAGATAAAAATAAAATCCATTTCAATTTTATATTTTGTTTGAATTTTATTTAGATTTATAAATACATGTTGTGGATACATGGCTGCATGTATCATGTATATGATGGGACCCGGTTTTAAACTTTTCGTTTCTTCTTTGCCGGTGTATCGTCATCGTCACTACTATCATTGCTACTGCTGCCCCCTATATCATCATCTGAATCTTTATTCGCGTCGACCTCCATCGACTCTTTATCATCTTCTTTTTCCTTTTCTTTTTCCACCGATTTCGATTTGGCGGGTGATGGTCGCTTCTCCGCTTTCTTATGAATTTTCTCCAGGTAATATTTAACTTTCTCGGGCGCTGGACTATATGCCCAATAAATCATTTCAAAGTGTTCCTCGATTGGTTCACCTTCTGGTGTGAACACGTTCATTTTTTTCTCATAAATTTTATCGCGGATTTTTTTCAATTCACGATTGCGTACAATATCCCACGAATATGTGTCGTCACCGGATGGATATAGTGTACGTAAATGCTTGTAGTTACACTTGGCCTTATTACTATATACGTCTAGGAATTCGATTTGTAAATCATTGTCTACGGGGCCGGGCAGTTGTTCAATCAGGTCATAGCTTAAATATTTTAAATTATCTTTCATATGATTTTCACGGTCGAATTCCTCGAGGAAATCCTCTAGGACTTGTACACCATCTTTGATGGCTTTAACTTTATCGGGATTTTTGGTGCCGCTCAGCACACGCTTGGAACTTCCGATTAAACCGTTTATGGCGAGTTTTTGATACTCGGGGTCACGTCCCTCTAGGATCCTGTTATAAAGTAAAAAAAAAATAAGTTTCTATTATCTTGATAGTGTTGTGCTAATCATCGTACTCACTTTAATGTTTTCTCGGCTGCCTCTTTATCCTTAAAACCTAGGCCAGGTACCGTGTCTGGTTTATCATCATTAGCTGGTTTGCTATTTTTTGTTGATCCTGTGTCATGATCTTTCATCCATTTATCATACACCTCAATAGCTTCGTTGATATTCTTCAGTTTTTCTTCAGATTTTGTTACTGTAACGAAATAAGGTGAGAACATCGATTAAAATTAGCGCAAGCATAAAAGGTGGAATAACATATGTATGTACAATTCTGTTAAATTAGCATAATTTAGCCGTACCCAATATTCCGGTTTGCTATATATATTCAGATGACATCATAAATATCGGACAGCATTGAGAAAGCGAATAATACTCGATATGCATACCAAGTTGAAATGATAAATACTTATAGATCAAACTGTATACATTTATGTTTATTTATGTATTCCTATTGTAATTTCTAATATTAGAAATAAAATTTATTTTGGAATTTACATCATCGTTGAGATGTTTTTTTTGGTGTAAAATCGTGACATTGTGTTGTCATAGATTTTTTAGAATCGTTTGGCATATTCGGTAATCATTTGATCATATCAAACAATATCAAACTTGGAGGTATCTGCCTTCTCTACAATAGCGATATACAAAATTTGCAAATATCATTTAGCGTATGTTTTATAAACAAGTTCGAAGGCTATTTTTATATGCCGATGAGACAAGCGAGATGACGACGAGAGGTTACAAATTGATCAATAAATAGTTATGTTATTCATATTCAGATACATGTTGTGCGGTATAAACCGTGAACTTTGAAAGAAAGATTTCGCTCTGAGGCGAAAGCGACACTGGGTCTCAGAATGATAGTCGCTCAATAATACTTCCGGTTGGCTATTTTACAGTGTACAGTGAGACATATATAAAGAGAGTGTTAAATACTAGTACAGCAAGTTTACACTATATTACTCCCCTATATGTGGAGTGCACATGTGGAATGCACATCGGAAATGCTCATGAAACGCCAATAACAGGTACCGCCGGACAGTTGCATCATCTTATCGAGGGAAATAGTACGGATTCCGGCGCAGGCTATAGCAATTTCAAGAAAAACGATTCTAAATCAACACCGGGTGGTAATAGCGCAAATCCACCACACCACAATAGTAAATCAGTTCAGCAAATCGCACATGTTGGATTTAAGCCACCTCAACCATTGTATGCGCAAAATCCATGCGTTTGGGAAATACTGGAACAACAATTTCCTGTCGCAAATGTTACACGCGAGGCAACCAAGTATTCTCACGCATAAAGGTACGCATAAGGGTAACCCTCCCGACACTACATTCAAACGTGAAGTAATAAAAGTACTTGGGGAGTCTGATAAGACTAAGTTACACAATTTATTACACTACATTTTGTCGTAATGTAGGTGGAAAGTTTGGTGATTAATCGATTCGTCAATTATGGATGCAGTACCTACCGCCACCAGTACAGCTAGTTTTATCGCCATTTGAAAACGATTTGGCGTTAACAGTGCTGGCAGAACGAGCTGATAATCTTATGGAAACTTTGTCTCACCAACAAATTTATTCTGTGCATGCAGTAGCTGGTTCGTAAAATGAATCCACACCGGCAGGACCATCTGTGGTAACATCGGTTACCAGCTTCGACGAGAAATGGGCACACTTTGAATCTCGCATAGAGTAATGAAACCTTCCCGTACCTCTTCGCGCGAGTCGAGTTGAACGAACACCAGCAAAAAAAAATAATTGCCCAGCTACATACGACGAAGTGTTTCGATAGGGCCGACTCGAGTCATCTTTTAATAAATGAAAAAAATACCAATTGTAAATTTTTGATAAATACCGGGGCGGACGTTTCGATGATACCACCGGATTTGAAAATGAATACCAATGTCGAAGCGAAGATTAATTTGTATGTGGCCAATGGTACGCGGATTAAAGCATTCGGCACTCGTACTTTTAGTATTAACCTCGGACTTAGATGAATTTTTACATGGAACTTTATTATCGCCGATGTATCAATGTCTAGTTTAGGGGCGGATTTTTTACGTAATACGGGGTTGATTGTAGATATAAAAATACGTCGAATCATCGACCTATTAACGCCAATTTTTGTAATTGGTGCGCTTACAATGACTTCCGATCCATCATTATCAATCCTGTATAGAACTACTATCAGTAAGGAAGTTGTAAATTTATTGGTCAGATATGAGTCAATTACTCGGGAGCCATTTAATACCAACCATCGGCAACGTGTAAAGTACGTCGACTGGCACTCGACAAACTGCAAATAGCAAAAACGCATTTTGAAATAATGATGGCGCAGGGTTTTTGTCGGCCCAGCAGCAGTGCCTGGCCTAGCCCACTGCATTTAGTCCAAAAGACCCTAACTATCCCATTCCGCACCTGCAGGATTTCTCCTTCCACTTGGCAGAATGTACGGCATTTACAACTCTGGATTTAATTCGCGCGTACCATCAGATCCCCATAGAACCACAGGACATTTCGAAAACGGCCATTGCGACGCCTTTTGGATTATACGAATTTTGTCGAATGACTTTTGGCTGGCGTAATGCCGCACAGTCATTTCAACGTCTTATGAATTCGATAATAATGGGACTGCCTTTCTGTTTTACATATATTGACAACATTTAAATCGCGTCCAAGTCGCAAGAAAAACATATCAAACATCTCTCTAGTCGTAAATGTGGATAAGTGCGTGTTTGGAAAAAACGAATTATTGTATTTAGGACATAAGGTGACTGCACAAGGAGTCGTAGATTCATTCCTGCTGCTGCTAGCGATCAAGCAATTTTAAATAATTTTTTGATAGGATATCGTAAGAATAATAAAGTGCAAGTCAATTGGTCGGAGCAAGCCACTGAAGCGTTTGAGACCTGTAAATTAAATTTAGCTGAGGTCTCAATTATAGCACATCCGGTTATGTCAGCACTATTGTCAATTATGGTGGACGCGTCTGATAGAACAATGGACGGACCAAGCATGGAAACCATTAGGATTTTTTCCGTACGCTTGATACCTACCCAACAGAGATACAGTGCATACGATCGAGAGTTGTTGGCAGTCTACCTGGGTATAAAGCACTTCAGGTATTTTGTAGAGGGTCGTTCGTTCGTGTTATATACGCATCATAAGCCTCTGATTTATGCTTTCAGACAAAATCTTGATAAGATTTTATCGCGGCAACGTAGGCATTTAGATTTTATAAGCTAATTCACCACAGAGCTTCAACATATCTCGAGAGCGAATAATGTGGTGGCGGACGCACTTTCTCGCCTTGAGCGGATTGACGTTTCGGAATCCATTGACTACTCTGTCAAGGCAGATACGCAGAGCATAGATGAAGAGTCAGCTAAGTTGATCGAGGAAAATAATACCGTCTTGAAACTCTGTAAATATCCCACACAGTTTAGTTCAAATAAAATGGTCTACTATGACATTTCAACTGGGAAGCCCAGACCGTTTATCTCGGGCAGTTTGCCTAAACAGGTGTTTTGCACTTTTCATAATTTAGCCCATCCTGGAGTTAAAGCATCAATCAAATTAATTACGTGGCACGTAGTATGGCCGCCGATTAAAAAAGATGTCAGGTTAGTAGCTCAGTGTTGTTTAGCGTATCAAAAGTCTAAGGTTACACGACACACCAAATCAGAGACCGGATCATTCAGAAGCACCTCAAAGAGATTCGCAGAAGTTCATGTAGACATGATCGGACCATTGCCAATTTCTGAGGGAAATCGTTATTGCGTTACCATGATCGATAGGTATACGCGGTGGGCAGAAGCTGTTCCAGTACGGTAGCTTTCTCGATCTATTCCGCATGGATTGCACGTTTTGGTATGTACCTTCATTTATCGTCACCGTTCAGGGGGCATAGTTTGAATCGCAGCTGTTTAAGGAACTGTCCAATTTACTTGGGTATGAACGAAGACGTACCACCAGCTTCAATCCGAAATGCAACGGCATGGTGGAACACTGGCATCGTACGTTGACGGCCACGATTATGTGTTACGATAGGACAGACTAGTCAGTAATTTTACCATCAGTTCTGTTGGGGTTGAGAACCACGTATCGGGAGGAGTTAGGATCGACCTCTACAGAGTTGGTATACGGCAGCACATTACGCATACCCGTTGAATTTTTAGAACACAATCAACATTCCGTGCCACAGTCGGAATTTATAAAGAACCTTAAGCTACTCCTTAAGTTAGAACCAGTTCCAGCAACGTGACATTCCACGAGTAAAGTTTTCGTCAGTAGTCAGTTGAAAGATTGTACACATGTGTTCCAGAGAACGAATGCATTGCATAAAGCACTTCAACCTCCGTACACTGGTCCTCATGAGGACCTCAACCGATCAAAAAAAAAATGTCGTTTTTGTGGTAGTATCGTGTTCCACTTCATGTTTCACTGGGGGGAGTGTATGGCGTCCCGATCGTTAGACTTTTTTTGTAACCACGGTTTATGATTTGCGGGGCGACACACGCGAAATCGCTGATGCGTAAAATAGAAATAAAAAACGCAGAAAAGGAAAAGGGAAAAGTTGTATTTTTTCGACGATTAGAGGAATGAACCGAATAGCGTATGGTTATACGAGTTGGTTTGTGTATTTGAAGTCGTCTAGTATAAATTAACACGTATTGGAGAAATCGCCGCACTCAAGTGTTATTGATAGTGGGATACGTACACGTTCCCCGTTTAATATTCTGTGGGAGCAAGTAAGTGAACCAGCTTTTGTTCACCCATTATATCAGGGACCCCCAAACTCAAGTGCAACCGTAGCGGTGCTCTATATGATGCCCTTGAAGCTGCTGCTGTTGCTATTGGTTTGGACGCGGGTACAAAAACCTGTCTAATTTAAGGACTCATACTCTGTCGGTTTGTAACACCCAAAGTTGAAGAACCTTGTGGTTAATGTAGACTCCTATATGACCCCTCAATCGTTAGGTTGTATCGTTCTATTGCATCTGCGTGTCTCCTTTTAGCATTTTAACAGTTTGATGCGGAAAACTAACACTGCACGACCTCTCCTAGATTGAAATGTCTAATGAGCGAATAAACTGGTAAGTGCTTTCTGAAGTATGTTTCTTGTTATATTTGTCACCGTGTAGACTTTGCACCTATTTTGAAGGCGCATCTACGATAATCAGAAACTGTTTGCTTTTAAATGGTCCCACGAAATCGACGTGATTTCGTTCCCATATTCGTCCTGGAATATTCCATGAGTATAGTGGTACTTCTTGTTGGTGGTTTCGATTTTTCTGCAGGATAGGACAGATGTGTTTACGACTTGGTGTAACATGGTGAATGTTGTTCTGGCTTTGTTGATTTGTTTTTTTATATCTACATCTGTGCTACTCGTTTTGGCTAGAGTACAAGCAAGGTATATAAATTCATTGGCCTCTTCTATTTCTTCTTGGTTGATATATATTGAAGTGTATATTGTTGTGTTTAGCTTCATCGTCTTGGTTTTCCTGATATTTATTTTGAGGCCAACTTCTTTTGATCGATCTGATAGCTTCTGTACTTTATGTTGCATGTCGGCGTGTTTGTGTGTTAGCAGGCATATGTTATGTACGTAATCTAGATCATTGAGTTACTCCTTTGCTATTACAGTATGATTCACTTTTATTGCCAGTTCATTTAATTTCTTTGGGATGCAAATTTCACAGTGTCTTCGAATTCCACGAAAAATAAGTGTACTGGTGGGATTGAGTGTTGGTGAAATTATATGCAGGATGGTCATTGCTATATCTTTTTGGTTATGTTGAGAAGGGATATATCCTGCCAATTTTTACATTCTCTTCCTAGGAATCGTCGTAGTCAAGCCTTACGTTTTGTTCACGGTATTGGACCGGGATTCCACCACGCCGCCAATTTGGCCAATGGGCTGAAGCACAAATTGATATTGATGTTGATTTTCCAGAAGATAATCCACAAGCCTTTGCCAAAACACCATTACATCCAGAGAAAAACACTGGTTGGTGGCGCTTTATGGGCCGATGGAATCGTTGATCCATATATCTTAAAAAACGATGATGGGCGGAATGTTACAGTCAACGGTGAACGGCAGAGCGCAGTGTCAGAGTGCCACATACCACAGAGCGCGGGATACAACTAATTTACTCAAATAAACATTTGATGAAAGACTAATTTCACGTAATGACCCTGTTAATTGGCCACCGAGATCGTGTGATCTAACTCCATTAGATTATTTTCTTTGGGGATATGTTAATTCACTTGTCTACGCCGATAAACCAGAGACGATCGAACACTTGGAATACGACATTCGGAGAGTTATTAGCGAGGTACGGCCGTAATTGCTGCGAAGTGATCGAAAATTGGACCTCCAGATTGCGCCATGCACACGCGCCTACATACATTTTATAATACATTTTATATTTGATCTCGTTACAAACCTAACTCCATTTCAACCGGAGTGAAAATTATTAATTTTTATAAAGCTCGCTGGATGCCGAAAAAATCTTCTCTTCAGAAGATTCTCCCAGAAGAAGATCCCCCCTGAAAAGTTGACCAAGATATTTCAATCTCACCTATTTATTTTCTACAAATTGAATTTTAACCACAATATAGGTTTACCCAATTTAAACTAGAAAACTATAAGATGGCGACTTCGTACCGACAAACAACATCAGAAAACGATAATCTACATTGTCTACATACTCTACCACTTTACGTGTCTATTTTCGACACCAACATTTAGACAATCCCGAAATACGCGTAAACGCCCAACGCTGATTATGAGGTTAACACCAGCCTTATAGCAGCCCAAACAAGAGTCGTGCCGACAAAATCAAAAGTAACATTACTAAGGCTAGAACTACGAGAAATGGCACTCTTCTGTTGGGCAAGTTACTTAAAGAAGTGAAGCAAGCATTAGAAGTACAGCAAGCACCAACTATCGCATCGATTCAACCATAGTGTTGTCATGGATACAAGGAGATATCCAGAAATATAAAACTTACGTTGCCCACAGAGTATCAGAAATTAGGAATCTTCTGAACCACAGCAATGGCGGCACATCAAATCAGGAGATAATTCAGCTAATTGCATCAGCCGCAGAATAACAGTTGATGAATTAATCAACCATAAACTCTGGTGATTAGGACCTCGATAGCTCAAGTATGACAACTGGTCTCACACACAAAACTGCTCTATGCTAGAGAATTGTTTAACCAAAGCAATACATGTGGAAATAGCAATTTCACTGCTTGCGGCTTGAAAGTGTCCAACGAGGCGCCTATTTCATTTGTTAATCGATCGAACACATCGCCAGTAACTGTCCTAAAATACGAGAACAATCAGGACAAAAATCAAACAACGCAGCAACGACGTTCAAACCGGGTGCTGTGACGCACATCAACAACAAGCGTGAAACCACTGCGCAGGCAAAGTATTTTAAAAACGGATTGCTGGATGGGCATCTTATTCGATGCTATGTTGACATGGGCAGTGGTTACACATTATTAAGACAAACGTTGGCTGAACGCCTACAAATAAATTACCATGCACCAGACGTTAAAGAAGTTAAAGGATACGGAGGAGGATTTGTGAAGGTAATGGGATGTGCCAAGTGTTACTAGAAAGTAGAGTACTAGAAATAGATGATGTTTGTTTAGAGAATATTGATATTTATATTGTGCCTGATAAAGTACAATCAATTGATTTGTTGGTCGAACACCAATTTACCGAGAGAAGTAATATCCGACTTATTAGTGATAATAGTGGTCTGACGATTTCGACAATAGGCAATGATGTTGTACCGCCAACGGTAAAGAGTGCCGTGTGGGCGAAGAATGCAACAGTAATACCGAAGAATTTTGTTGCTCACGTTACAGTAAACTGCCAACTGAAAAATGAGGAAGTTTTCATTAAAGGCAGTATTCAAAAAAGTGGTGAAGTAATTCCTCGCTGTTTGGTGCGAACAAACGACGATGGCGACGCGAAGTTACCAATTTTGAATTTGTCAGAGAGTGACATAAGACTGAAAGGAAACGAATTGATCGCAAGGGGAGAATCATGCAGTCCGAGTGAAGAGCCGTTAGGTCCAATCGAGAAGAATGAAGAGCCGATTCAAATGGATGAGATTCAAACGCAAATAGTTCTCATTAGTGATAAGCCAGTATATTGTCGACCATATAGACTTGCTCCTATTGAGCAAGTTCAAAGAAATCATTGAGGAATTAAAGGAGGCTGATATTATTAAAGACAGCATTTCTCCTTTCGTAAGTCCGATTATACTTGTGTGCAAAAAGAGAGATAAGAATGTGAGTTGATTACCGCGCATTGAATCGAATATCGAGAAAGGATAATTTTCCACTCCCACTCATAGATGATCAGCTAGACCGATTGCGTGACCATTGTTATTTTACAAGTTTGGATCTGCATAGCGGGTATTATCAAATCCCTGTAGCAAAGGAAACTTGACCAGTCACCGCCATAGTTCTGATGGACATTATCAATTTAAGCGAATGACGTTTGGCTTTAGTAATAGTCCAGCTGTTTTCCAACGGCTAATTAATCAAATTCTGGGGAATTTCCGATACAGCATCGCAATGGCATACATGTAGAAGGTTTCACAAACTTGGAGATAATCCTGAATTTAATTCAAAAATCCGGGTTAACACTAAATCTGAGTAAGTGTCGATTCTTCATCAGAAAAATCGAGTACCTAGGGTTTGAGATTTCGTTCAATTCAATAGAACCAGGTACGTCAAAAGTGGAAACAGTGAAATGTTTCCCGACTCCGAAAGATATACGCGCAGTTAGAAGTTTTTATGGCCTATCGAGTTATTTCCGGCGATTTATTCAAAAAAGTACAGTTTGGTTGGGGAAAAGAACAGTAAGCTGCGTTCAACACGATTAAAAAAGCGTTACCTGACAAACCAGTGTTAACCATATTTAAACCTGATACGGAGACGGAAGTGTATACGGATGGGCGTTTCCGGCGTTTTATACCAGCATCAAAAAAAATGGACTCCTAAATCCTGTTAGTTATTTTAGTTTAGTCGGATGACCTCTAAAAAAGAAAGCCGGTACTCAGCCATTGAACTAGAGGCGCTAGCGATTGTGGTTGAACTCGAAAAATTTTGCGTATACCTACTGGGAAAATAATTTGTGATCAGAACTGACTGTAACAGTCTGAAACTACTTGCAAATAAACGTGATGTAAATCCCAGAATCTCTAGATGGTGTCTACGAATTGCCGAGTTTGATTATAAAATCGAATACGTTCAAGGAAACATCAATTTAGTAGCTGATGCTCTTAGCAGGAACCCAAGTGATGACCAATGAGAGCTAGATGCAGATGGCAGATTTGTTAGGAATAGAAGATGCAACCAATTGGGTTGTTGCAATGCAACGTGGTGGTAAGAATATTTTAATTATTCGCGACGAACTTGAAAAAGGAAATCACGAAGTGCACGAACGCTTTACGATGTACAAATGCCGAGTATACAAGATAGCTAAAGGACGGTGGCGACTGATTGCTCTAGAAGAGTTAGTTTATGATTTAGTGAGAGATGCGCACGAATCCGTTTGTCATATAGAAATTGACAAAACACTGTTGAAACTAAAAGAAAATTTCTAAAATTGTCACGGAATACAGGTATCAGGTGCTTGAAATGTTTATATTTCAAGAAGCAGACGAGAAAAAAAACAGGATTTCTACATCCATTAGACAAAGGAGACAGACCTTTCCTGACCGTTCATCTGGATCACGTCGGACTATATCCAACCTCCACAAAAGGAAACAAGTACGTGGCATCATTGACAGACGCGTTCAGCAAATATGTAGTTTTGTATACCGTTTAGTCCACAACTTTATTTCTCATTACGGGAAGCCCGTAAGGATGATAACTGATAAGGGTACTGCATTTATTTCGTTTGATGAGTTTTGTGTAACTCATGATGTTATACATTCTAAAATTACCAGTGCGTGTGCACGGGCTAATGGGTAAATCAAATCATTACAACAAGTTTGGCAATATTATCCGAAGAAAATCGGGACTGGCATATCAAATTGGTAGAGGTACAATATATCATAAACAACGCAGAGCATCGTCTCACAAAAACAACGCCGTCCAGAATAATATTTAGATACGAAGGGAGACATATTAAGCAAAACCAACTCATATAGATGAAACCATCGTCGCTAATGAAGATAATGGGATGGAACGAGAAGTACAAGACGTGGAAGGTTTGTTGGAAAAGAATAGGAAATTTCTATCAAAGCAATTCAACAAACATCGTCGAGCAGCTCCGAAGTTAAATCTCAAAGACTTGGTAATAGTAAAGAGTGAAGCACCTACGGCAGGATGTTGTGAAAACTCAACACAGAGCGACGCGACTATCGCAAAAAGGACAGTGCGAAATAGTAAAGAGGCGGAACGGGAGATAGAAAGAAATGGTAAAACGAAGCATGCCTGCTTACATTAATTGGTGAATATCATTTACGTTTTCCGTGTAACACAAGTTGCATTATTTTAAACGAATTATTCGCATCTGTTTGAGTTGCAAAAACCAATTTCAAAACAACAACAAAAACAATAAGCTACATCGTCTACGAGTTATCTACATATTCTACCAATTGTCGACACCGACATGGAGACAATTCTGAAATACGCGTAGACGCACAGCAACAGAATTGTTGGGTTGCCAATTAATTATTCAGCAAAAACAAATGCACGCACGCCTATAGCAAAATTAATTAGTTCGTTAACGATCCGGTTCACTTTGCTTTCGGATATCGGCTTAAGGCCTTAAGTGCCAGAATATAAACAAAAACTTTTTAAATCACCCAAACATTGTATGTACAATTGTAACCCGCAGTTGAAAATTTGGTTTTAACTGGAAATGTTTGATTTTGACGTAATTTCTATTTCAAAATTTAGTCTAAAAATTATCAGGTATAGAAATTAGAATTTGCACATAATAAATAATTTTAACGTGATTTGAACAAGCACAGAGTTGAACTATAATTATGTCACTATGATCTGATCGATTACAAAATTACCAACGGCATAAACGAAACCAAACATTTTTTACAACTGCCTAAGACAAATCTCCGTACGCACTCGACATATCAAGTAATAATAGGCATCAATTAGCATTTTAAAATTGCGATATTTACCAATCCATTAACAAATGTGACGCAATTTTATAAATTGTACATAAAACCGTGTCTGCCACCATGTTAACAACAGTATTAAAATTCAAATTTAGTGGTGATCGCTACCTAGGCGAAGGAATGTGTGTATACAAAAATTCGAGTGATGTCATCCAATATCATCACAGTCACAGTTCGAGGGTATCAGAAATTCGAACTCTCGGTATTGATTTTTTATGCTTGTGCGTGTACGTTTGCCGTGTTTACGAAACCATCAATAATTCGTTAATGTCACGCAATCAATCGGAAATTACAACAATATAATAATTTACTCCCTCACTTTATTAAATTAATTATTGATTTATTACAAAACTGCTAAATAATTTATATTTTAAGAGAATTAGGTCATCATCATAATCCAAAAATCCAGCTGAGTATAAACTATATGTACATATTTATTTATATCGTTATGGTTTTTAAATGATGACGTCATACAAATTAATTAACTAATTTATCCACGATGTGGGGTCATAGGTATAGAACAGTGCATGGCACACGGCCCAAACGAAATATTTTCACTTTTATAAATTATTTTCATATAGTTGATTGTCTTTCACACGGAAGAATTAAATTTATCATTATAACGTTTAAAAATATACTTACATGTGAGAACTCGTTTCGCCCGCCCTAATAATCCACGAACGGTCAACTTTTGATATTGCATCTCCTCCTTGGCCAAAAGTTTTAAACTGTCTTCGGCCGCCGCTTTGTCTTTAAAACCATATTTACTTTCACCTTCACTCGACATATTTATTTTTTTTTTTTTTTTATATTTTTAATTGTTTAACACTTTTAAATTTTATTTTTGATCCGTTCACTTAAACAGTTCTGTAGCGACTAAAATATAATTTCCAAATTATTTTTAATTTAAATTTCGAATGAGTGGCCTCGGCGTCGTTGCTTAGTAGTATGTGCGCGTATATAACCGTACGCTATATACCCTATATACTGGGAGTTTGTTGTATGTGCACACCACCGTGCGACCGAGTTTGTTTTGATCTTTTCGCGTTTTACGTGTACTCAACTCACAGATTTATTTGTGTGTGCCTTCGTTCTCGCCTTATATACTTCATCGATATAAATAAGCGTGACATAATTCTTCATTTACTCTGTACTCTTTCCGTGTGTGCTTTGTTTGTTTCCGCGGCTACTTCGCGATTATATCCATCTCGATTAGCGTTGTGTATTTTATAGTTTTGTACAGCATTTGGATGTAAGAGAGGGGGAGAGAGAGAGAGAGAGTCGAAGATTAGAAGCACATTGTGCGCGTGGTTCATGTTTGTTTTTTGTTTTGTTTGTATGAAGCATGTGCACAAGGTATAAAAACGCGACGCTCGACATACCCACAAAAAATGCAAAGACAGAGTACCACATAAAGTCATGGGCAGGTACGGTATTAAACTTTTATTACTTTACAACAATAAAAATTTAATGAGACGGTTGATATTCAAGTCGATCCGACCCTAGTTCAAAGTAGAAATAAGTCTTGCTATAATGGTCATGATTCCTCCTTTAAAGTGACAGTTCTGGAAACTATGTTAGACTTGAATGTCTCCGTTCAACCAAAAAATTTCTAATTAATGGAATTAATGCTAATCAGAGCTGGAAACTTGAAAATGGAACACGGATAACTCTAAATTAATTTAATTTTATGATGTTTTTCGCGTGTTACTTGATTGATGGTTCGTACAGAAGTGAAGTTAGCTACTAAAGTCAAATACAATAAACATAGGAAATGATTCAATGTTTAATTCCAATACTCCATTTGTCGATGTAATCCTTGACAAATGCCTCTCGATCAACAATATGTTTGGTACGCGATGACAATTTCTCCTCCTTAATGGATTTCGAACAACTTTGATTGTCTTCAAAAATTGTCGTCGGTTTCCTGATGCGCTGATCGAAATCGTTGAGTAAACGACGAATCCAATTCGCCTCTTGACATCTTTCAGACAACGCAATAAATTCTGCTTCCTTTGATGATAATGCAATGCAATCTTGTCTTCGACTGCACCAACTGAGAATACCGTTACAATACTTGAATATGTAACCAGATTGTGACTTTCGACTTGCGCGATCATCAGCCCAACTTGCATCTGCATATCCGATTAACTGATCCAAACCATCACTCTTCCCAAGTGACAATCGCAAACCGGCAGTACCCTTGTGATACTTTAATACTCGTTTCAATTCGTTCCAATCCTCCTGGTTTGGACTGGACATCTTTGTGCGAGAATTGAAACCGCTGCCGATATGTCAGGTCTCGTGTTGACTGATATGTATATAATACTGTGGGCAAAAAATAGTAAGACTTTGTTCATAATTTTAAAATTCTTTATTTATTTTTTCAAATCTATTTCGTCTCCCCAAAGTAATCCCCCCTAGCCTCAATACACTTGTGTCAACGTTTTTTTTCAATCCTCGAAACAGTTGTTAAAGTCAATTTCCGGAATAGCCTCCAATGCGCGTAGCGATTCACGTTTAATGTCTTCAATTGACTCAAAACGGTTTCCCCGGAGCGGTCGTTTGAGTTTGCTGAACAGCCAGAAGTGACACGGAGCTAAATCAGGCGAATACGGTGGTTGCGGAACGATATGAGTGGAATTTTTGGCGAAAAAATCACGTAAAACCAATGCAATATGAGAAGGTGCATTATCGTAGTGCAAAAACCAAGAGTTGTCGACCCATAATTCCGGCCTATTTTTACGAATAGTTTCGTGCAAACGACGCATAACACCTCAAATAGTATTCCTTGTTGACAGTTTAGCCAGTCGGAAGAATCACCTTGATTTTTGACTTGCTTTGACGTGGTTTTTTCGGCTTCGGCTCATCTTTGGCACAATATTCGGCCGATTGATCGTCTGTTTCCGGCTCGTAAGCATAGATCCAAGACTCATCGCCAGTTATAATACGTTTCATGATATCCTGGTAGTCGGGAATCATTGTTTCACAGACGTCAACGCAACACTGTTTTTTCCAAAAAATTGAGTGATTTTGGAACCAATCATTTTCACTGATCCTTCCGATATTTCAACAATGCCAGTAAGGTCTCTGACTGTTAATCGTCGATTCTCGAGCACCAATTCCTTGATTTTATTACCGTGTTGATCATCAGTTGATGTTGATGGCCGCCCTAGACGTGGTTCATTGTCAACACGTTCTCGAGCCTCTTTGAACAATTTGTACCAATCAAAAACACTTGCTCGCGACATACAATCATCACCGGAGGCCTTTTGCAACATTCTGAACGTTTCGGCACCACAAAATAGATTCCGCACACAAAATCTAATGGAACTTCTTTGTTGAATAATTTCACTCATTGTAAAAATCGCCGAATGCACTTTTTGAACTTCTGAAAGACAAGCGTATACTGAACACTAATGATTATTTTGATGTGACATTTGGCACAGATGTCACTGACAGTCATACCAACATAGAAAAAAAATATTTCGACAAATGGTTTTCCGCGCAAAATTTAAATTAAAAAGTCTTACTACTTTTTGCCCACAGTAGTACAGTAAGCAACCAAACAACTTTCGATATTTGCCGTTGTTCAACAACAAATTCGTATCTCCTCCTTTACCATATCCAACTGATAATGGAACTAAGGACTCCTTTGCATCAGACGTACTTCTCCAACGTAAGCAGTCTGATTCAACGTGTAATGGCCATATGCTTCCTTCTTGACTTGAAGACTCAAGAAATTTTTAATCTCTCCCAAGTACTTAATCTTGAAATTCGAACTTAAAAATGTTTCGCACTTGGAGATTATCTCGTTGTTTTCACCAGCAATGATCACATCGTCAACGTAGCTTAATACCTAGCATATTTGTCCATCATGTTTGTAGGTCTACAAGCATGGATCATTTTTGCTTTGAACAAAACCGAAATCGATGGGAATTTGATGAATTGTTTTGTTCCAATTGTTGTTTCAGACAATTCACTGTTGAGAAAAGCCATTTTTGCATCTAGATGATAAACCTTCATGCCCTTGTTCACTGTAAGCAATGTTCGAAACGTAGTTTGACGGACAACTGGAGCAAACACCTGATCATAATCAGTACCGTATTTCTGCGAAAAACCTTGAGCGACAAGCCTTGCCTTGTGTCTGCCTACTTCTCCATCTGAATTGCACTTTAGCTTGTAAATCAACTGGCAGCCAACTAGATTTGCACCTTCTGGAATTTTCACAAGCTCCCATGTTTGATTCTCCATCAATGACTTCATCTCATCTGTCATTGCTTGAATCCACAGCCCCTTTTGATCGCACTTGATAGCATCTTCGTGGCACTTTGGTTCTTGAATGACTGAATTCACCACGTTAATTTCTTCAATAAGTCTCTTTGGTGGAATTCCTTTGTTAGCGCGTTGTGGTCATCGACCAGCTTACTCTTCATCTTCATTCTGAACATGATCCTGTATTGGATTCTCTTCCCGAACTTCCTCATCGACTAATTCTTCTTGTACTGGATCGTTTTCTGCATCTTCTGCATCTTCGTCTTCCGGCTTTGATTCGTAATCATAACCGACCAGCACTGCTTTTACACCCTTTGAATCGAATTTGCGCCTTGTTTGCTTTGGTACATGCACATAACATTCTGATCCGAATTTACTGAAGTATTGCACATTCGGACTTTTCTGGAACCAGCCTTCGTATGGCGTTGTTTCTGTACCCTTTGTTGGCAAACGATTCTGAACATAATTAGCCATCATTACAGCTTTGCCCCAAACCTTTTTCACTAGACCTGCATCAATTAGCATGCAGTGCGCCATTTTAATTCCGCTGAACTTCAGATAATTCACGAATTCATTACTGAGGTACTCTCCACCTCGATCTGTACCGATGCACTTAGATTTCTTTCCGAATTGAACCTTTACCATCGCAATATATTCCTTGAATTGGCTGTAAACTGATGATTTATTTGCGATTAGGTAGCTGATTGTAAATTTTGAGTAATCATCTATGAATGTCACAATATAACGATTACCTGATGGTGTGGTCGTTTGCATCGGACTACAAACATCCGAATGAACCAGATCCATGACTGCAACTGCTTTATTACTCGACTTGACCGGAAACTTGATTCGAGTAATTTTTCCTTCGAGACACACTCTGCACTTGGAGTTGATTTCGCAATCCGATGTACACTCGCTGAAGTTGATGCCTTTAACCAAATTTCGTTTCGCCAATGATTTCACAACTTCGATGTCTCTATGGCCTAGAACCGTAGGCCAATAATGTATGCATCCATTGGATTCCTTTTCGACCGAGTAAACTTTGTGAGGTTCCTTTAGCCTGTAAAGTTTACCGCTGATTTCGCCAACTGCAATTTACCGACTGTTTTCCCTTATTTCACACTTGTTGCCCTTGAAATTTACTTAAAAACCTTCTTACTGGAACACTTTGATTTTCCTCGTTCAGAATATCGACCTTAATTGTTCCTTTACCCGCAGCTGTTAATTGTTGACCCCTTGCAACGCTTACTTTATCACTACAATTCATGTCGATATTGACGAAATTATTCTTAGAACTGGCAATGTGACACGTGGCACCTGAATCGATAATCCAGCCATCACCTACTTGATGTGTCACAAACAGTTTTTCTGTTTCATCTTCGTCTTCAGATTCGCCTTCTGATCACTTCCTTCCTTTTTGTTGAGCCAGGCTTTGTATTTTCGACAATCCTTTTTGATGTGACCGCTTCTTTTGCAAAAATAGCACTCAGACTTTTTATTTTCACCTTTTTGACCTTTCGTTGCTCTTGTTGAGTCAACCTTTAATGCAGTGTCATCCGTTGTTCCGCCTCGATCCATTCTTCCCCCTCTTCCCCTATCCGTTCTATTGTTTCCCCCTCAGAACTTTCAAACCGTCCCGATGAGAGTTCTGGACAATCTGTTGACTCGAGCTCCCCCTTATAAGGAACTCCAAAGGTAGTCGATGATATTATCCTTGAGATTTGATGCGGACCGGTACGCCGTTGAGCAAACTTTTTTGTAAATCCTTTATCGGCATTGCTGCGAGGATGCGTACACACCAAAACAAGATCAATTTTATATAAACGGGTTCGACGTCTCGAACGATCGTGTTGTTCTTTCCGGATATCCTGCGTTTTTTCATGCACTTCTTTGGCACAATAGGTCTATTATCACGGAGGACATCATCCCAAGTTCAAAGCTCAAACCCAAATGTCAAAAAAACTGGAGTTTGTTGAATTGAATCACATCGGGTGGTATTTGTGGCATAACCTATTGAAGTCAGCTGTTCCCTTCACTATTGTAGCCAGTTGAGTTTTTATATTGCGGTTTTTCTTTCTACCGGTTTAGCTTGAGGATGATATACCGGAGTAAGGCATTGTTGAATATTAAAGAAATCAGCGTTGTATTGTAAAACATGACTAATGAATTTCGCCCATTATCGGAGATGGGGCGTCGTGGCACACCATATCGTAAAAACACCTCATGAATTAATTTCCGTACGCAAGTATCCGCAGTTGCTGACCCAATCGGGAACAGCTCCACCCAACGAGATGCAACATCTTCGACAATCAAAATTTTTTTATATCCATCCTTGTTAGTTGGAAGAGGGCCGGACAAAATCACAGCCACGGGAGTTTTTAATAAATCGGCTGGTTTCAAATTTGATATTTTAAAATGCTGACACTCCGTACACGTACCAACAAATATCGCGATTGTTTTTCGCATTCCTGGCCAAAAATATCGAGATCTAATTTTTTTAAATAATTTTTTCCACTCCATAATGACCGGCAGTTGGGTCACAATGATATCGTTAAAATATAAAGTCGCCTTGACTAACTGGTACGACGAGCTTCTTCAGAAACCTGATCAGGAATATACTACCGGTGTAATTACCGAGGTCTGTGTAATTACCGGTATTTCTGGACCTTGAAGTTGCAAATCTCAAATTCCCTCAAAATCATAAGTTGGAAAATCCAAATGATATGACGAAACTACACATTATTCATCTTCGGGTATAGGAGGCCTGGACTATATTTGCCTTTCCAGGTGTTATTTTTAGATTGAATCCTTGGATAAGTAAGGCCCATCAGGCCAGACGTCCGGATGATGATATTAACGACATCAACCATTTAAGTGGCTGATGATCTGTGTCTACTGTAATTTTTGCACTATCCAAATATCCTCCTCACGCTCTGTTGTATTATATTTATATTCCCCCTGGAGTAAAACTGAACCGAGCGCATAGTTGCTTGCATCGGTTCTTAGCGTATATGGCTTCGTTTCATCTGCCTGCTGGAGGATTGGAGCATTCACCAATAACTGTCTTAATTGAATGCACTTTTTTGTCAAATTGCTGAGTGGCCGCGACACTTCAGAGAAATTGAGGACAAATCTGCAATACCAACTGCATGTTTGTAAAACTGATTTTACGTCTCGGATTTTCCCGCCGTAATTTTCTCTGGACTGGTATGGATGCCATTGATATGCCAATAATATGCCCTAAAACAGCGAGATCATTCAAATGTTGCTCAAAAGTCTCGGATAACACCACGATATGTTCAAATAAGCCCACATAGCCACCTCAGGAATTCTAGATTTTATGCAATCAATTATTCGCTGAAATGTTGCGGGAGAGTTTTTCAATCCGAAGGCCATACGATTAAATCGAAATAGGCCGAATGGACGCAAATCTAATGTACTCATTTACTTGGTAATTTTTGCAACATGAAGCAACTCATCAATGTGGGACATGAAATACTTATCAGACACAGTGACTCAATTTCATTTTTCAAGTTATTCTGTTTCAATGGTGACATTTTATAAGACGGACTCGCATTGGGGGCAGGATCACCTGTTTCAATTCTATATTCAGCACACCCAGTGGGTTTATCTTGCGAGGCGAACAACAGGTCATTTTTCAACAATAAATCGTTAACAGATTTGCGGATCAGGCAAAGTGCAACCTTCATCAGCCCTAAGAAAATTTACTTAAGAAAGTTCAACCGGCGCTTGAATAAAATTATCGTAATTTATTTTATTGATCTTTGGCAACTTACCAAATCTCATGGTGTGATTTGAAAAATCCAAAATCATGTTAGACGCTGTTATGAAATCAATATTCCCAGCAGGGTGTTGTTATGATTTGAATTTTGAAAAACCACAAATGTGGGTGGAACACATATTTCTTCAATGATTACGTTTACTGTTGTATACCAGATGGATTGAACCTGCTGAGAACCGTCGGCTAACCTAATTGACATTTCCTTAGAACCAAACTTTTGACCTTACTTTACCAAAACATTATATAAAGTATGAGACACAACACTGAGTTTGGCTGCGGTATCTAAAATAGAGGTACCGAATGAGACGAGAACACGAATACCCAAAACTGGCCTGGGGTTTGGATTTAATGATTCTATAAGAGAAATTAATTCAACATGAAACTGTGCGTCGACCAAACTAAATTCAGCGGATAATGGATTAGAGATGTCCGCACATGCAACACTGGCTTTTTCGAACGATGGCTTGGATACAATCGGTTTTTGGTTGCACCTTGGACAATTACATTTTATATATCCCCTAAATCTGTAGCTTCTTTGAAAGTAGGAACAATAGATTTAATGCCTTGTCACTAAGTAGCTGCTGTTCCTTCTAGAAGCATAGGAAGACCCTTGAAACAATTTTCCTCTAAAACATTAGAGGTGCTGTGTTGTTATTATTTCCCCACATAATAGTGTTGTCGTTTGCCATATTATTTCGTTACAACGGGTAACAATTCGAGTAACAATACGAACGGCACGTTGGAAATTCAAGAATTGCTCTAACACACGAACATCATGGATTCTGTTAAAATCTTATGCCAGCAAACTACTACAGGAAAATTAATCAACCAAATCAAAATCAACATGAAAAAAGATGGGCCTCACAGAAAAACTATAAAATACGCCTCATAAACCTTCAACTTCTGCACGACAAATTCTGCACAACAAACAAATGCCATAATAAATGTGGAAAGTGTTACGGAGCGCACGATACTTTACTTCACGACATTCAAAAGGAAAAGGCGGAGTTTTACTGGCAACTGACGAAACTGCAGATGGCCTCAAGTTATCAAGAACTCCTACTCAAGTAAACATTGCTAGCATGGGAATAACAACAACCGAAACAGCGCTTTCTACTATAGGATTCACAATTAGTCCAAGATTCACATCAACCTTCAAGTTAAAAATAAAGGCCATGGTTTTCAAAAACATAACTGGAAATCTACCTGAAGTAGCACCCAATCCAAGTTGGAATAACACTAAAAACCTGATATGGGCGGATCCAACATTTTATGAAACCGGTTCGGTTGACGTACTGTTAGGAGCCGATTACTGCGGCCAAATAATCAAGGCTTTTAAAGGGTGCACCAAATGAACCAATTGCGCAGCAGACTAAATTAGGCTGGGTGATCACTGGAAACATATCTCCTCACGTAAATATGGAGGTCATTCAAACCTTAGTGTCAACCTCGACACAGATCGACGAACAGATAACGCACTTCGCAATTTTAAGAACTGGAAGAGGTAACAAGGAAAAGGGAGCTAACAGAAGACAAAAGGGAACGTGAAGAATTCTATACAAAACCCCTTACACGTCAGGCTGATGGAAGATACAAAGTAAGAATTCTATTTGACAGGGAGCAACTGGCCTTAAATACTTTAGGCTGTTGAAAGACGACAGCCGTTGCACGTCTATTGCAAGTCGAAAAACGGCTTACAAGGAATCCAGAATTGGGACTAAAATATAAGCAGTTTTTGGATGAATATGAAACTTTAGGTCATATGAAAGAAGCTAAAGCCGTCGCTGGAAAGGTTCAGCACTACTACTTCCCACACCATGCAGTACTGAAGGACTCGAGCACAACATTGAAAAGATGTTCCCACAAATTTTGGCTCATGAAGACGACCAGGATTATCAACGGATTTGTTGGAGAAAATCACCAGAGCAACCAATAAAAAATACAAGCTAAGTACAGTGACCTGCGGTACAGCATCAGCCTCATACTTAGACGTGAAGACATTACAACAGTTACCCAGAGATGAAGCTCTCACATATCCAAGTACATCAGAAATTACGCTTGATGATTTCTATATAGATGACCTCATCTCTGGGAACAACACACTCGAGGAAGCATTAGGTGCTCAGAAGCAAAACTGGTGGATTCAATTTACGTAAATGCGCTACCAATCACATCGCCCTGATGCAAGCCATACCCATGGAATGGACCTACGAACTATTGGAGTAGCTGAATTCAAACTTGATGGCACAGTTAAATCTCTCGGCATACATTAGCATCCAGTGACCAATAGTTTCGGGTTCCATATTACGCTCATATCATCTAATAAGGCACCTACCAAACGCAGCTTTCTATCCGGGAGTGCTAAAGTTTTCGACCCTCTAGGATGGTTAGCACCAGTTACAGTAGTGGCCAAGCTAATGATGCAAGATCTTTGGTTAACAGGGCTATCTTGGGATCAATCACTACCTCCGGCTATGACCACAGTCTACAAGGATTTTGCGACGCATCTGAAAAAGTATATGCAGCAGTCATTTACGGCGGGTGAACTTCTTCGGAGAATAAAATCAAAATAACGCTACTTTCAGCCAAAACAAAGGTAGCACCAATCAAAAATATTTGTTCTCCGCCAATACTTGAATTATGCGGAGCTCTGCTACTCACAAAACTAATGGAAAAGGCAGTGGACGCTCTACGAATATCAAACTTAGAATCAAGCTTTTGGACAGATTTTATGATCTTTCTAGCTTGGATTTAAAGGCGACCTCACAAATACAAAACATTTGTCGCTAATAGAATTTCAGAAATTCAAGGAAAGTCATGCCCAAAACAGTTTACGGTGGGCGGGGCCAAACTGGCTTTAAACATCAAGCCAGAATAGACCACAACAAATTTCCAAAATAAAGGCATTGAACTAAAACGAGTATTCACCGTGGCAAATTCTGCAACAAATAATCCTTTTGGGCAGCTATTAGAAACAAAATCAGATGTGAATAAAATATTTCGCATCATCAGCTATTGCCGAGGTTTAGGAGCTCGAGGAAGCACAGGAGGAACTATGCAGAATAGTCCAGCAAAAGGAATTCCAAGAAGAAATTAACGCTATACTCAAACACGGAACAGTGTCAAAAAAATGCAGCATTCTGTGTCTCAACCCTTTCATTGACGAACACGGTTTACTTAGAGTAGGAGGTCGCCTAAGGAATAGCAAATTAAGTTTTAACACAAACCATCCCATAATGTTGCCATAAAAACATATCTTAACCAAATTATTGATAGCTAATGCGTACCTTCGAAGGTTGCACGGAGGAACTCAGTTAACTCTGGCCTACTTGCCAAGGACATATTGGTTCACAGATGGCACACAGAGAGTCCGTACAGAAATCAACAAATGCGTAAAATATTATCGCTTCGGGGTAACCAACAAGCTACAACGAATGGCAGACCTACAGAAGGAAATAATTGTTCCCTCACGCCCTTTCCCACACGCTGGCGTAGACTTTGCAGGGCCTATTCAAGTTCGAGTTTCAAAAGGAAGAGGCGTATTCGTCTGCTTTTCAACCAAGGCAATACACTGCAACACTGGAAATGTGTACAAGATTTTTGGAAGCGTTGGTCAAGAGATTACTTATCAAGTCTTCAAAGGCGAGGTAAATAGAACTGCCAACAACCTTCTGTTTAAGAAGAAAGAAAATTATATTTGAAAAGAAAAAAAGTCAACCGCGTTCGAGAGGATGAGCACAACGCGTGACACAAATACAAGGCGCAGTACACTTGCACCAACCCGTGTTAATTCAAAGAAATTTGTGAAACGTAATTATATAGACATTAAGCCCAATCACACTGATTGGGCGAGATTGACGAGAAGATCTCAGGCAATGGCCACACCAAAGAACTAGTAAGGACAACACTAACATTGACGAACGAAAAATAAAGTCAATGGCCACAACGCATGCAGAAACCATGACGTCTCACAGCGACTTACACTACTTACTCGCTCGATGTTTATCACTTGAAAAATTGATAAATGTATTGTGTTTTCGCATCTTCCATCACAACGAGTTACCCCTTCGAAACCATTCCTGCACAGTGGCGTGGATTATGCAGGCCCAATATCCATCAGCCTACATAAAAGCATTGGCAGTGCATCGACAAATGGTTACATTTCCATTTTCGTCTGTTTCTCTACGAAAGCACTACATTCAGAGCTCGTGTCCGCATTCAACGCATTGTTCAAAAGGTTCACCGCGCGACTGGCATTTCAGCATCAGCAGAGCACTAGCGACGTGAATCCTCCAGCGATATATTAGCGGCGGTAAAGATCACCGATAAAAATCTGGTCGAAGAAGGTGTTGTTAATGGGAGCGGTGGGGTGTTGTTAAAGGGAGCGGTGGCTAATCTCTCATTTTCCAGTGGCGACGGAATGGATTGTTGTCGAGGATAATCCTGAGATGGCTAAGATGGACAGTCTTAGGTGTGTCTGGCGGAGGGGGGGGGAGAGGGGGGGGGAGGGGGGGGGGTGTAATGTAACGAAATCGCCTTTTGGGCGAGGCAATAATGCAGTGCAAATTGGTCAATTAAGTGTTATGAAATTAATGACATTTTTTTTGTGAAATTAGTGACATCTAGGTTTAAGTAGTAGCATTAAAGGTGGTTTTCTAACAGTTTAGTTGTATAGCAGATAGTCTTGGATCAGTAAGTGAGTTTTGTTAGTAAGCTTTGTAGGACGCGGTACGCGTTCGAAAAAAAGCGAGAGTAAGTAGCCGGAAAATATTAAGTGGTGTTTAAATTGAAAATAGTGGTGTGATTAAAAATAATTGTAAATGATGTTAAGTGAAATAAATAAATGTGAAAATTATTTTTTATTGAGTGTTAGCGAATGTGGGAGTATTTCTGGTATTTTTCGGAATATTCCAGTAGTGGTAAGTGTTCAGAAAATATTAGGAAATATTTCAGATTATTTCCGATCGATTCGGAATATTCCGGAAGAGGCGTGAATTACAAGAATTGGTGTTGTAAACCGTCCAATTTATAGCTGCATTCACAGTCCAGTGGAACCTAACGGATTTGACTGAACCAATTCACACATTGATGCGGTTTACGATTAATCGGCCAATGCCCAATCGGTTAACTGGTTTTAATGTTTTGTATTATATAATCGATCTATAATTAAATATTTACGATAATATTTTCGGATTCCAAATAAAAAATTTAAATTTTTAATTTTCCTTTATATTTTTATTTTTTAGTTTTATTTTTTATTTTTTTATTATTTTCATTGAACATTAAGGTATTATTATTATTTATTACAGTCAACATTAAAGAATTATTATTATTTTTATTATTATAATTTTGTCTGTCTAGTAATTTTCATTTCTTATTAATAAATAATAATTATATTATTATTTTTTAATAAAACAATTATTTTATAATTGTTGTAATATATTTTTTTTTAATTTACTCATATTTTTAATAATTCATAACAAATAATAACGAATACAATAAAAATAAAATATATGAATAATAATTTTGTTTTTAAATTAAAAAATATAAAACATATTTTATTATTAATATTAATATATATATATTTAATTAATTTTTAGATAAGGGTTAGCTTAATTAATTTTTTTGTTTTGTTTTTTAGATCATTTTATATGAGACATGTCTTGTCCAAATTATTTCACTGGGCTTCGTACCGAAATAGTTTATTCCGGTTCATACCTCATACGTAAAATATAAATTTATATATTTTTTGATTAATAAATTCTGCAAATGTGGAAGACGATGGAAATAAAAATTAAAAAAATATTTGATTTTACTTTTTTTTTGTTTGTTCTTAATTTTATTAATTTTTAGTTTATTAAATAATTTGTTGATATTGTTTAGGTGTGCGTTGTAATCAAAAATTATTAAAAAAAAGTAGATCGAGGAACGAAAAAATCATATAAATAAAAATATTAAGTGTTAAATTTTAAAGCTTTTTAAATTTTTTAAATCGTTGTAAATAACTAGTTTTTATATTTTTCCTTTTTTTTGGTTGGTAAAATCATTCGATACGTTTGAGTACATAGTTTTCGGGCTCTGCCATTAACAGAATTAAAATAAACGAGTATATTGAATTTAAGCGTACGTACTTATCGTGTGAAATAATAAAAAAATTTGAATTATTCGTTCCCATTATTTCCCTCCCAAGTTTAATTCATTACGTGTGTGATCGGTTAAGAGTGCGTTCACAAACTCTGTATTGTAATAACGATCACGTGATTTTTATCATAGACAAATGTCACAATTATGTTTACTGCTTTGTTTACGCACCTCAATTGTATAATGTAACTATTGTTAAAAATGTAGGATTTGTGAACGCACCCCAGTCTGCACTCGAGCGCGACTTTTTAGGAGTTTTAGAATGTTTTTGCAAAATTATTATTTAGTTTTACGTGATTTTTACTAAAATATTAATTCTTATAAGTAAATAAATTAATCTCAGTTGTATTTATTTGTTTTTTATTTATTTATTTCTATAATATATTTAATTTTTTTTTATCTATTTATATTATTTTAAACATATTTTATGTAATTTTTTGTGTGCGCATTTTTGTTATTATTATAATATATACTTTTTATTTATTTATTTATTTTTTGTAAATATAATTTTTATTTTAAATAATTCATTTTCTGAAAATAAATTTGTTTTTGTTATACATACGTATATTTTTGTATATCATTCTTTGTATTTTATTTTTTGTATGGAAAAATATATCAAAAAGATTTTTATTTATTTAATTAATGTTGTAATTTTACTCGTAATATATTATAATGAAAGATGAAATTTTAAAACTATTAATTTAATTTTTATTGTTTAGCGTTATAGGTAATTAATTCTGCTGTTTGTCTCTTTTCTTTTTAAGATTATGTTACAATTTGGTAAATTTATATTTATTAAGATTTCTCTACGGACATGATTTGCATTTCAATTAAATATCACAATAAACAGATATAATTCGTAATTATTATTATTAAATAATATTATTTTATATAAAAATAATACTTAATTTTATTTTTTAGTTGTATTCGCTGATTGAGATGTACGTGTTTTCATTATTATTAATTATGTATTTTCTTATCAGTATTTAAAAGAAGCATTTAAAAAAACAGAGAAAGAAATAAGTGTTTCCGATATTTGCGGTCAATTTATGTTCCATCGAAATAAAGGATGTTCCAAAATTTACGCAAGATTTGAAATAGAAAATTAATTATTAGTGTTTGCAATAAAAAAAAACGCAAACAGTTTGACAGCTGACAGTTTAGGGTTAATAAACATGCAGCCCTACACGTTCATCATGATGGCTTCGTTAATTGACGATTTGGGGTTTAGTCTGGAAGCGTCATTGGACCATACTTTTTTGAAAATGAGGCTGGTCAAGTAGTTACAGCTGTCGTGCACTTTCTCGTGCCCATTATTTTAGTTTCTAAAGGGTTATTTGTATTCAAAGATCTATGTCAACATTCACCTGTGCATTGAAGGAGGAGATTCAATACTGCATCAACGAAATTCAAAGAGATTTATGCAAAATGGGCATGGAAAATTTCGAAAAAGAGTGCGTATGTTTGTTGGCCACGGCACAGCCGTGGAGGTCATTTGCCCGATGTGCTGCTCCATACATAACTCTGTCCTATGTACTTTATATTTCAATAAGAAAAATATAGAATTGGAAAATAACTGTTTTCCAGTTAATCCAAATCTTGTGTAAATTTTGGGACTTCTTTTATAAGTAGCATTTTGATTTTCTTGAACAATCCAGCTGAATTCAATAGGTCAGATCGTCAAAGAAAATATTTTTAATTATTATTTCTCTCGAAATTAGAATCTACCATCGAGACATAATAGTTTTGTGACTTTTGGAGCTTATGGACTAATGAGGTTCGGTGCGTCACGAAGAACACATAAGTAAGTGGTAACGAATTGGTGACGAGGCTAGTGGTTTTGCGAGAAAAGAAAACATCGCAAACTCTAAAAAATAAAAAATCTCATTTTTTATATACAATTGACACGAGTCAAAGTGGTGGAGGCTTAGTTAAAGAATTTTTAGAGCAACTAAAACTTCAAAAAGACGAGTCCGAAAGAAGGGAAATCGCACTCCAAGAACAAATCCAGCGAAAGTAGATTCAGCTGCAAGATTTAATTGAAAAAATACGGAAAATTCAAATGTTATGCAAACTTTTTGCTACGACCGACAATCTGGTTACACATTCGAGAGCTGATATAGACTGCACAAAGAGTTGTTTATGGAGGAAGGAAAGTAATTCGATGATACAGCCAATATTCGACTTTGCTTAGGAAAATTACATTCATCAGTGCATAAAAAAATTATGAATTTGCTTCTTCCGAAGGGGCCGAGGGACTTCAAATTCAATGACATCATATTCAACACGCAGTTCAAATGTTTACAGACGACCATTTTTCGCCAAACAAAGCGCAATTAAATGCGAGGATTTTTAACTAGAGAATCTAGTCAATCATCTAACCAATTTAAATGATTTTCGTGTGTGAGCTAGTCATCTCGCCATGCTAAAATCCGTACGCCGACACTGCCTCGACAAACTTGAGGCAGAAATACAACGAACGCTCGTTTGAAAAGGGATGCGAAAATGTTTGATGGAACCACACAAGTATCGCCATTAACCATACATGCGATTAGACAATCACAGAAAAATCGACAACTATTGGCAACACAAAATGCACAACAAGAAGGAAAATATTTTATCACTTCGTCTATACCAGTCACAAACCATTCACAGCCACAAATTTGGATTCCATCGACACCATGATGGTGGCATACTGGTTCCGCACGTACAAGTGTGCGCAATGTCATACAATCGGACATAAAGAAGATTTCTGCAATTTCGCCCATAAATCTCGAAAATTAGAGGAGAAAAAACACCGAGGACAATTCAAATCTGGTATTTCGATGACGGTGATGTTCAAGGTGAGACAAATAGTGACCGAAAAAAGTTTACACACAGACCGTGTAACAAGAAAGTCAGCTCAGCGTCACTGGACCCTGTTCCCATTATTGCAGAATTTGATTGTGAAATAGGGATACGATGTTTTATTGGCCAAGTATTATTGGGAAATGTTATGCGACCATTATATATCAGTTCCAATTGTGATCTAACGTCCAAAAAGGCCAATCTCATTCACCGCACTCGAAGGTGTCGAACGCGAATTGGAGAGTCGACAGGAACAAAATATAGTCATTATATATAATAGCCAGTTGAGTTCTCAAGTTTGGCAGCACCCATAGTAGCCGTCAAAAGACCAAACAGCCGGGTCTCAACACTAGTATTGAAACAAACGCCCATCCACTACCAACTCCAGAGAAAATGTTTCTCCAGCTCGCAGGCACTACTGCATTCAGTAAAATAGATCTTTCAGATGCGTATTTGCAGACAGATTGAAATCGACGATGAATCGAAGCAAATACTGACAATAAATACGCATAGGGGTTTATTTACATTGAATCGAAGATCGTGAATGCAATGATTGCATGGCTTACTTCGATGACATTTTAGTGCATAGCGCCTGTTTCAACGTTTAGAGTAATATGGGTTCCGGGTAAAACTCATAAAATGCAATCTTTCCGCGCACCAAGTGAACTACCATGGTATGATCATTAATGCCAAAGGAATTATGACACCATCGACAACTGCTGCCGTAACTTTGACGCCGGTCTCTCAGAACATAAATCAGCTCCGTTCATATCTTGGAACAAAACATTTTTACGTTCATCGTTAGGTAGTCTCTTGAGAGCGGATACCAAGTGAGGATGGTCTCATGAATGTCAACTGGCATTGAAAAAGTTCAAAAATATTCTCACATGAGGATTGCTTCTCACACCCTACGACCCACCTCGACAAGTAAAAATTTACGCTGGCAGAATTATAGCCAAATCGAGAAAGGGTAAAAGTTTTATGCTGGTAACAGACCATAAACCTCTTTTAACCATCTTCGGAAACAAAAGCGGTATTCCAGTGTACTCCAGTGTATTTGGAAATACTTACATACTCTCACGTTTCATAGCCTTGGGCATATCGAAAATGAGATCATGGTCATCGCTTATATGAATTTGAAGATACTATTTCCGCGACAAAATTCTTCAAATGGTTGTTACATAATCCAACAGGGCTGGCCAGAGTGGAAGAACAAATTACCTGACAGCGAAACGTTGCAGTTCTATAATCGTCGGGATGCATTATCATACAACCATGGATGTCTCATGTGTATGATGTTGAATATTAGTGCCAGAGATTCCGCAAACTTATATTGTGTCAGCTACATGTACGTAGCTCCTATATGTAGCTGATGCAATGAAAATGCTGGCAAGATCACATGTATACTGGCCGAGGAGCGGCGATGCGCGATCATGAAGTCGCTTTTAGCGACTATTCTGTTTAAGAATAATTAATTTTAGAAAAATTGGTAAAAAAATTTTTTTTTAATTTCCATGGTCCAGTGAATAAAAACTATAACTTAAAGTGAATCCGTCGGATTCACGAAGTAAAAAACTGACATCTCTGGCTAGAAGTTCTAAAGAAACTGCCGTGAGGACTCGAGATTTCGTCGTCATCCATCACTCGCCACACTAGAATCTACTCACTATGTATTAACATCTTCTGTGCACTACAAGATAGCACCAGAATATATACGGAAATAGTCAAACGACCATTAGTCACTTTTTTGGAGGAAGACGTTCTGGCAGCGACCATTTCGAGGCTACCACCAAAACATAATTTCCAAATCAGAAAAATAAATCACGCCAATGGACATCGATCCATCTTTCAGATCGAGAACAACCTTTAATAAAAAAAACTATAAATACCCACGAAATTATCTCCACTGGAATCTCAAGACACTCCAGATATAGGAAATTTGTGGGTCAGAATTCCGATTCGGAAGATTAAACTCCCTACCATATCTCAAGCTAAAAACACGTTAACGAAACAACCAATTAAAACCCTAATCGACATCGGGGCTAATAAAAATATTATGAAACGCGGAATAACACCAAACGCACACATTTGTATTAGGAACACAAATTGTATCAAATAAAGGCAAAATTTATTTTTTCGGAAACAATTTGACAGCTCAACCATATTATTAACTAAGTTTTCATGAATACTTCAGTGCAATACTAGGTTCCCAGTATATGGCCCATATGAACGCCATGTCCTAAAATTTCTCAGATATTACCCGTAGAAATTTTTTTACAACCATACGGTAAAGTTTGATACAAAAACGAACGACGACTGGTTAGTCGCCGAACACAAAAAAATTGAAGATACAATTGGAATTCAACCAGGGTTATATATATCCAAAAATTACAAAACTACGGTGAATATCTTAACAAGTAATCCGGAACCACCAGTAAATAGGTAAATTAGGTTTAAATGTAAATAATTTCGGAACAATAGAATCAGTCCAGGCTTATGGTCACACACCCATATCAAAAACAATTATTAAAGATCTAATTCGCTTGGATCCTTTACGAGAAAATGAGAAAGCCGCTCTATTAAATGCAATCTATGGCCAACAGATAATTTTATTGAAAGCAAATCAGTATTGAATTCAGCGACAACAGTAATCAATGAAGCATAAAATACTGACCCAAGATGAAACTCGTGTTTATACCAAAACATACAGATATCCTCACCACTTTAAGAAATCCCGTTTGAATGCAAGATAGCAACTGAAAAGCTGTAGACAGTTTATAACCCAGTAATCGTAACCTACTTACTTCAAATTGGTAGACTGCCAACTGGAATAGCCAATTACAAATTACATATTGGCCTCGTCAGAATCGCATGATCTTTTGCAGTACTATGCAGCGTATGAGAAAAATTATGATCAATGTTTGCCACCACGGTCAAAAAATTTGAACAACTTGTAACCAAGTCCATCTGTTTGTAAAGTGACAAAGCCGGCACAATTTGTGACATATGCAATTATTTGAATTAAAATCTCACCAAGCTCACTATGCATGCAGAGTAGCGAATTTTACAATTGAGCTGTTTCCATATCGTGGCAAAACTATATTCGCTAAATATATTTCGCGATTCCAAAACAAAATATACACTGCAACGAAAATTATGCGCAGGTTATCATCATCAAACAATTTACCACACATTCGGCCATTGAATCATTTTTCGGAAGACCAATAAATGTAAATGTAAAGATATTCACCATCATATCTTGCATTTTAATTTTGACTTCACTTTGTCTCATTTAACTCGTTTTCGTTTCATTCTTTCTTTTCAGATTACACCAGAAGTAGTGACTGGCGTTAGCGGTGCAGATTTTTTCCAAAAGAAGAAGTATGTATTCACAGAGCAGTGAAAAACGCGAAGCAAACTCGTTTCTTTTCCATAAAATGCTCAAACGCCGTAAGCCAACTTTTGTTGACTATGTTTGCTTTAATTTTGTTTCAGAGGCTATGGTATATATGTATGTTTCAATAGACCAAGAAAATATCCGGACTAGTGCCTAACGGAGGGTTAAATATTTATTGCTAGAAAGTTAAGATATCCAATAAGAATACACAGCCTACTACAAAAACTAGAGAAGAAACAGCGGCCCTGTGAACCATCAAAGAACGGTGAAACGGCGTAGCCTTGGCTTTCAACATAGACGTTTTACACGAGGAAATAGAAAACCTAGATAAGAACAATTGACACTTCAAGGCTATTAAACTGAATAGAAAACAACGATAATTATCAAATTTAAAGAAATTTAAACATTTGCATTTTCTCAAACAGAGCTTGCATACAGGAAAGATGTATGCAAAAGGGCAAAGATAGGAAACGTCACCATCGATTCCTCGAGAGATCTTCGAAAACACAGTTTACTTAAAACAATAATGTATATCAATAACATTCATAAACAATATCAAGCTGTAACAGCAAAAACTTCAAACAGCAAAAACTTTAGAAGAACACAAGACAAAAAAGTCATCAACAATCATATCTTTGTCATTCGATTACCTCGGATTCAAATCTCAACATTATCTGGGGATTACCAAAATTGGATCGGATGTTGGGATACTGGGATATGCTCAACAAGCTGATCTACAAGAACAAACAAATGAGTAACACACACAAAATATACTACCTCAAGGATATATCGGAGGGAGATACTTATCAATTATCTTCAACCAAGAGAAGATAATTATGATTAAGCGAGGAAAATTCTCGACAAACAATATAACAGGAGACCGATTGGCTCAATATACTTAAGCACGTTGTTTGGTTGTTTCATTTACGAAACTAAAGAGAAGCATGGAATTCATTATGAAGAAACAATTATAATTGCTGCTAATAAAATTAAACTGTCCGAGTTAAAATAGACGAAGCAGTGCGACATAAAAACTGCCTTCCACGAAGGCTTAATAAAGATTCGTGAAATTCATAGGAGACACATATAAAAACAGTGTTGCAGAATTATTGAGAATTTTACGGACGTTTTTCATCGAATAAAAATAGAGAATCAAGAAAATAGATCAGTTGCTGTGAGCCAAAAAATAACACAAGCAGAGTCCGGAAGAAAATTTCAGTAACCTAATTCAACGCTATCTCAACTTAAATGGGCCGTAACGCAGTAGGTTGTCTGTAGGTATCTTACAACATAGCTCGATCCATCAATTACTGAGAAGAAACCCAGCTAGGAATTCAGTTCAGATGAAATAAGCTACAAAATCACAAAACTACTTATTGAAAGAATAAAAATGGTTCTCTAACACCAAATAAAAATCTGAAAATTACTGCAAAAATTAATTCGTTTTTAAATTTTATAACAATTTAAATAATATATTTAATATATATATATATATATATATATATATATATATATATATATATATATATATATATATATATATATATATATATATATATTTGTATATTATATATTCATTTAATTACTCATCATCTTAACAATATTAATTAATATTTAATTATATATAATTAAAAATATATTTATCTTATTAATTTATATTTAAATATATTTTGACGAAAAATTAAATTATTATTTTTAAATAATTTTTAAAGCTCTTTTTTATTTTATTTTTAATAATTTTTAATTTTTAATATATATATATATATATATATATATATACTCGTATATATATATATATATATATATATATATATATATATATATATATATATACAGGGTGGCGCACGAATCGTGCTACAAAAACAAAACGTAATAACTATTTTTCTGTGTGACTAATCTGTTTTTTATTTTTTTTATTTTGCAGATTATTATTTAAATTTACTAAAATGGATGCTTGGAATACCGAAACGAGGATTTGGATAGTGCAGCGCTACCATGCTTTGCAGTCCATCATTTCCGTCCAGAGGGAATTTAGGCGGGAGTTTGGCGGCACTCCCCCGAGTAGATGGACCATTATGAGGTTGGTACGCATGTTTGCTGAATCTGGAAGCATCGCACGTAGACCGTACAATCGAGATCCCTATGTTCGGGTCGAAGCCACAATCGCAGCTGTAGCATCATCAATTCAGGCAAATCCAAGTGTTTCGACTCGAGAGTTATCGGCGCAAATTGGAGTTAGCAGACGGTCATTACAACGGATAATTCATGATGACTTAAACTTGTTTCCGTACAAAATCCAAATTACAAGCAAATTAAAACCTCTGGATTTGCCTATTCGCCTGGAATTTTGCCGGAAAATTATTGAAATGGCCGAAGAAGACAACAACTTCATAAATTGCTTGTTTATGTCTGATGAGGCCCATTTTGATCTAAACGGCAATGTAAACAAGCAAAATTGTCGTATATGGAGTGAAACTAATCCAGAAATACTCCATGAGACGGAACTGCACCCAGAACGAGTGACAGTGTGGTGCGCAGTTTCATCAAGATGCATTGTCGGGCCATACTTCTTTGAAGTAAACGGTGAAACAGTAACTGTAAATGGGGACCGTTATTTAAACATGTTGAAAGATTTTTTTTACCCAGAACTGCGGCGAAGACGTATCCCTTTTAACAGCATTTGGTTCCAGCAAGATGGAGCAACTGCACATATAGCCAGACCGGTTATGGAGGAGCTCCAACGAAAATTTCCAAATAAATTAATATCCAGAAACTCCACTTTCCGCTGGCCCCCAAGGTCACCTGACCTCACTGCACCAGATTTTTTTTTATGGGGTTATGTCAAACAAGAGGTGTTTAAAACGAAACCAAGGAATTTGACTGAATTGAAGCAGTCCATTACAACAATAATTGAGGCGATCCCGACTTCAACCCTTCAGTGCGCAATGAATAATTTTCTGATCAGGTGTCGCACATGCGTGAATGAGCATGGAGGTCATTTACGGTCTATCATTTTCAAAACTAATTAGTTAAATAAAAATAAAATTGAATTATCTATACAATAAAAAAAAATAAAGCCGATTAGTCACACAGAAAAAAAGTTATTACGTTTTGTTTTTGTAGCACGATTCGTGCGCCACCCTGTATATATAAATTATTATTATTTATATGTTTTAATATATTACAACAAACGTATATATATATATATATATATATATATATATAAATTATTATTATTTATATGTTTTAATATATTACAACAAACGTATAATTATTTGTTTTTATCATTATTTAAATCAAATAAAAAATAGATCAAAATAAAATAATGAAAAATAATTTTGTACACAAACATGTTAATAAACAAATAACACTAAAAATAGATTTGAAATACAATAGTTTTCATTTTATTTTAATAATATTTAAAATTATTTTAATTAATAAAGATTTAATTTTTATTTGAAAAATACTTAACAAAACATTTTTTTTTGTATAATTATATATAAATATAATTTAATAATATTATTCTTTTGAAAAAACAAAATTACTTGAAAACCATCTCAATATGAGGCTATCACAAAAATAATAATAAAATTTAAAAACATAATATATCATACTCGTATAAATAATAGAACATTAAATTACATATAATTATTTTTGTTTACTTTGCTTTTTTTTAAGTACAATAGTATTGATATAATATACTTATTTATATTATTTTTAAGATTATATATTCTAATTATTTATTAGGACTTTTTAATTTTTTATTTGTTTTTTTTTTTAAATTAATATTATTTTTATAATTTATATATAAATCTATATATCATATTTAAATACTTAACTTTAATAATAATAGTATTTTTTATTATTTTAACAATTCCATATGCTTTTCTTTTTGCACCATAATTTACTAAATGTTTTTTGTTTTTTAATTTATTTAGTTGAAATTGTAATTAAAAATAAAAATAAATAAAATAGGAAAATAAAATCGTTTAATTAATGAACACAAATTCATTTTAGTTTTCTTAAAAATGGGTTTAAAAAAAATTTTTCAAGTCGAGATTTCAACTCTTGCGAGTTTAGTTGTTTTTATGTTAATTCACCACAAATCTGCAATAAAACAATAAGAAAAATTAGTAATAAATATTTTATTAAAAAAATTTTTTATAATTAATATATTTTTACTATTTTGATTGATTTAACCCAATTATGAAACGAAACATTTTATTCCAGTAAAAATGTTGATGCTGAAGAAGCAAAAGAGAAAAAATCTTCTGCATTGCCTACAAATTAAAAACCAAAAAATCATGAAATTCCGCAATTGGAAGGGATTGACCAAATTATGTTTCTGAAGACTGTTGAGGCCTGGAATTTTTTTATGTTAGCATTTTTTTTGTTAATATTTATCATTTAACAGAGAGCGAAGTCATAGACTCATACCACCTCGCAGTGCTCTCTGGACAACTCTAAATGACTCAAGCGGTGCAAGGGAGACGATCAGAGGAAATTCAAGGATTATATGTTTATAATCATGGACACTACAGGTCACAGCGAGTTATTGACGCCCTAAAACCATTACGAAAACAGCATCTATTCTCTAGGTTAGCGGCGCTGAAACGGGCGTCTGTCTTGAATGAAGTAATTCATTAAATAAATGTGACTGGCTGTTTTAAGATTTTCCAACAGTAAGTGAGCTCACACACGTAACAAGCGGGTTAAGGGACAGGCTAACAACCTGTTCTCATAAAAACAATTAAGTTATGAGTCCTATCCAGAGTTACATAGTACACGAACTTGCACTACAAAAGCTTTGGCTGAATGGAGGAGAATTTGGAGTTGGTTTCTCATCCATCGGCGCGTAAAGTCAAAAATATTCTGCCCTATCAATATGCGGATATGCACGGTCAGATGCCGCACCAATAAATCTTATACCACGATCGTTAATGTACATGCACCCACCGAAGATAAATCAGATGACATCAAAAAACTATTCTTCGTCGAGTTGGAAGAAGTCATGAATAACATGCCGCACCACCTCATCGTGAGTGATTTTAATACAAAAATCGGTAGGAGTGCAGAAAATACATCGCACGGCAATAATACACAACTTGTTGTATCAAGTACGTTTCTTCCACATAAGAGAATGGGAAACTAAATCGGCCATATCTTGGTTTCTAAGAGAGACTCTACTAGCATATACGACATTAAATCGTACAGAGGTGCAGACCCAGACAGCGATCATTTGTTTGTCATAATCAAATATAAGTGCAAACTGTCTCTACGTTCAATAGGCAAGCACAAAATGGCGCGTGATGGAGTGTCGCTGCTTTTAAAGAACAAGCGTCACTGCCGCGGCACAAAATACTATCAGAAAAAGACTTCCGAGATCCAGAAATAATTGGTTCCATGACCAGTGACTCCTGCAGGTCGATTCTGGCTTTCATAAAGGAAAAAAAAATTAGGAAAAATATTTACATAGCATTTCTGTCAAAAGTATCATTTTCTGGCCGAAATCATTGTTGATCCAAATTTTTATAATTTAGGAAATATATTTTCCATATCGAAATTAGATAGGAAAAATATTTCCAATATAATTTTGTTTTTGAAAAAATGTACACCAACTGTTTACCATAGTATGCCACTAACATTATTTTTAGATAACTTTCGTATTTCTTTTTTCCTCTGGTGGTTCCCCCAACATACTGGCCCGGTGACGGAACGAAAATACCTGACCTAATAGACTTTTATGTAGCAAGAGGTATATCCCAGAACTACATTCACATTGAAGACAGTAATTCTCTAGTATCGGATCATTCCCCGGTTATCATGACAGTCAGTGAAATGGTAATTCAAAGGGAGAGTGCCACCAGATTAACAAATTCAAAAACAAACTGGGATCTCTTTCGTGAGGTATTGAAAGAAAAAATCAATCTTCAGGTGCCGACAAGAAATCCTCACCAGTTGGAAGATGGATTAGAACAACTCAATGAAGCAATTCACTATGCTGCTTTGGCAAGTATCCCCATTATACAAAATAAGAAGAAGCTTAACATATCCTACCCAATGGAAGTTAGAGAGTTGGTAAGGCAAAAACGACGGGCACGTAAAACCTGTCAAATAACTAGAACACCGGAGAACAAAACAATTCTTAACAACTTAGGTAACAGGCTCAAATCTCTTCTTAAAGAAGTTAAAAAATGCATCAATCAACAGATATCTAGTTAGCCTAACCGATGAAAAAAATTCTGATTATTCTCTGTGGAAAGCGACGAAGGAACTCAAAAGACCCAGAATGCAAGTGCCTCCACTTAAAAAGGAGGATGGAACCTGGGCAAGAGATCCTAAAGAGAAGGCTGATCTGTTTGCGGAGTATCTCGAGGATACCTTCCAACCACTACCAAGGTAAACTGGTGATTTTGATATACGCCCAGTAACTGTCAAAGAATTAACAAAGAAGTGAAATGCAACATGAATGTTAAAAAAGCCCCAGGATATGACTTGATTACTTGCCAAATAATCATAATGCTCTACCAGATAAAGGATTTCGTAAGCTATTACACATAATCAATGCAAGCTTTCGGTTAACATATGTTCCGTGGCAATGGAAAGTAGTAGAAGTAATCATGATAGCAAAACCTGATAAACCACCTAACGATAAAAAATCATACAGGCCAATTTCATTGCTGCCAATTATGTCAAAACTCTGAAAAATTATTACTAAAAAGACTTAAACCAATAATTGAGGACCGACAACTAATACCTCCTCATCAATTTGGATTCAGGGAAAATCACTCCACAACTGAACAGGTGCACAGAATCAACAACGTTATTGAAAGAACGTTAGAACGAAAAAAAGTATGTTCCAGCATATTTCTGGACGTCGCCCAAGCATTCGATAAAGTTTGGCACAGTGGATTGGAATTCAAGCTGCATAGAGATTTGCCGAGGCAATTATATGCCATAGTAAGATCTTATTTATCCAATAGACATTTTCGTGTGAAATATGAGGATGAATACTCCGAACTAAAGAAAATCTCTGCCGGTGTCCCACAGAGGAGTGTCTTAGGACCAATCCTATATTTATTATATACAAGGGATAGTCCAACAACAGATGAAGGAACCATAGCCACCTTTTCAGATGACACAGCAATCATGACCATTGGAAGTAATGTCGCTAATGCAACGAGCAAATTCCAGAAGATTACCAATGAGGTTTGTAACTGGATTAAGTGCTGGAGAATCAAGCTTAATGAGACGAAATCCACGCATATTAACTTTACATATCAAAAGGCTTGCCATCTACCGATAGTAATTAACTCACGACCGGTACTATATGCAAACAAAGCTAAATATCTGGACATGACTCTCGATGCCAAGCTCAAGTGGAGAGAGCACGTCAAAAAGAAAAAAGAAGAACTTAATATTAATTTCAGAAAAATGTATTGGCTCATAGGTAGAGGCTCTGAGCTTACAATATACAACAAGCTGCTGCTATATCGGCAAATACTGAAGCCGATATGGACCTACGGTATTCAACTCTGGGGGTGTACTAAGCAAACAAACGCCAAAATGATACAGACGTTTAAAAATAAGGTTCTCCGTAGCATCGTAAATGCTCCGTGGTACACAAGAAATGAAGACCTTCACAGGGACTTACAGATGAAATACAACAAAAATGAAATAAAAAGCACGCCGCCAAACACGAAATAAGGCTCCAGGAACATGGAAACCCCTATATTCGCCATATAATAGATAACGCTGTCTTTGAAAGAAGACTTCAAAGAACGAGGCCACTTGACCTAGTAAACATACCAAATTAAAATTATATTTTAAATAGGTTTAATTAATTTTGGGACTAACCATGTAAAATTTGTAAATTTGAAAGATAAATTGCTAGATGAGCACAGTCTCAGTTGTAATTAATAAAGGGAAAAAAAATATTTTTTCCTGTAGGAAAGCCAGAATCGACCAAAATATCGGTCGTCGAAAATAGACAAAAGCTTCGTGAAAAATTATTGTCTCGCAACACTAGAAGCCCTCTAGCAGAATATATCCATGGTAGGAAAGCTACGAGTAAATACGTCCGGCAACAGAAGCACGAACATATGAGATCATGCATCGAAAACATCAGCTTCTATGAGGAACAAATAAATCCAAGGAACTGCTTTGCTAACGCCAGGAATTTCACTAAAGACTTCTTCCAACAAGTCTGCATCCAACATCTGCTAAATTGAAAGGACGAAGTCCATTAGAACAATATCTCCTTCAGTTGAAGAGGTCTTTGTCGAATATCCCACAGTGGCCAAAGTAGACGCAGCTATTAATATATTAAGTAATGGATTGGAAATCGGTCTCGATGAAATTCCCGCAGAATTGATTAAGCTTGGAACACTACCATTGCATCAAATCTATTTGATCTCGTCGTATTTATTTGAGACCAAGAAGAGCTACCGGAGAATTGGAAGACTGCGCTCATACGTCCTCTGCACAAAATAGGCGACCGTCTTAAATGTTAAAACTATCGTGGCGTAGCTCTATTGAACACTGCCTACAAAGTGTTGGCTAACGTTGAACTTGCCAGACTCATCCCTCTCGCCGAACACATCATTGGCGACTATCAGTGTGATTTTCGTTCCAACCTATCAACCATTGGCCAGTATTTCACCATGAGGATGATTTTGGAAAAATGTTTGGAGTACAAATAACCATACATCAAATATATATAGACTTCCGGCAGACCTATGACGGTATCAACCGCGAGAACCTATCAGCCACACTCATATGTCTAGGAATTCCAGAGAAAGTCGTTTTTCTGTGTAAACTAGCAACGCCTGGGTTTTGTAGAATCGTAATTGAAGAAACGGTGTCAGAATCCTTTGAAATAACATCTGGTGTTCGACAGGGAAATGCATTCGTGCATGTGCTGTTCAATTTGGTGCTTGAGTACATGGTAAGGAAAAGCAGCATTGAAACTTCGCGATGTATATTTAATAAATCAGACCAAATTCTTGTGTTATGCAGATGATATCATGCTGCTTGGTGCCGAACTAACGATATCAATGACAAGTTCTTACCGTCCAATCGGTACGCAAGGAGACTGGATTTGGAGGTAAACAGTAGCAAAATCAAATGTTTAGCAACACCCAGACAAAAAAATGTTGATAGTGTTGGAAGCTTTAAATACCTCTGATCAGTTAAACATCGTCCAATGACATGCTGGCAAAAATAAAGGCCCGAATCGCTGCCGGACATATCTAAATAACATCAACAACATCAATCGCAGTTTATAAATCACTCATAAGACATGTGCCGGCTTTAGAAAGCGAGAGTTGGACCCTGACCTCTCCAACGATTTTAGATTCTTATCTACCTTCGAAAGGAAGATCAGTCGTTCCATCTTTGGTTCAATTAAAGTTGCAAGCAATGAATATCGGATTCGTGTCAACCAGGAAATATAGCAACTTCTTGGAGGTAGCAATATCATCGGATTCATCAAAGCCAACCGAGTTAAATGGCTCGACCACGTTGCAAGGTCTCTACAACAACGGACTATTAATAAGGTGTTCTATCAACATCCAGCCGGTGTGCGTCTTAGAAGAAGACTTCGACTGCGCTGGCGTGACGACATCGAACATGATCTACGCATATTAGGATGTCGAATCTGCAGAACGAGAGTGAGGAATGGAGATGGATGGAGGACCATAGTGCAGGTGGCAAATTCCTTCATCGGATGTGAAAGCTAGAGAGAGAGAGAGAGATTTAACGGCAATTTACAATAAAATTGAAGATTTCCGTGTTAGATAATTAAATTAATATTTAAATGTTTCATTTATATGTAATGTTTTATTTATAAAATGTGTCTCAAAATACACGTTGGGTGACCCAAGATTTGAATTTTGCGCCGTTTGTGCGGTAAAGCGATGCCAACGAAAAAAAACACAGCGTGACAGCTGCTAGTTCAGGGTTATTAAAAATGGAGCGCTACACGAAAGAACAACGCGTTTACTTTGTTGAGCGATATTTTAAAAATAATAATTCAGAAAATAGACAAGTGATTATTGAGATACAAATGCATTCACAACATGTCACTGTTTGGTGCGGATTTTGGCCTGGAGTCATCATCAGACCACTCTTCTTCGAAAATGCGGCTGATTCGGCAGGCAATAACAATTAATGCTGCTCAGGACCACATGAAACACAGTCTGAGCAACAATTCAATTACTTCATGAGTCATTTCCTAGTCGTGTAATTTCCAGTTTTGGTGATCAGAATTGGCGGCCCAGACTATGCGATTTAACGCCGTTGGATATTTTTCTTTGAGGATTTCTGAATTTAACGAAAATTAACGAAATCCGGCCACATTTACGCAAAATGGCCATGAAATTTTTTATACACGATATTATTATAATGTTTCTGTAAAACCACACTTAATTGTTGTAAAATAAATTTGCGCGAGTTAACCTTGCTAGAATCACGTGTTCTGGTGCAATAGTATTAATACTTAGATGATGACTAGAACTAATAGAAAAACATAGTGGCACCGCGGTCCAATACGTAAACTTTTGAGATTCACAGAAAACAATAACTCTACAGCACAAGAAAAAGAAGAAATCCCAGATCGGGAAAACACTTCAAACTTACGACTTTTTCATAAATTGGGAGATCCCAAGTGGCGGGCTCCAGCTTCTCGTTTTTTGCAAATATTTTGAAAAGTATATCATTTACAAGAAAAACGATTATGAACTAAAAAATTCTAAATTAATTTTACACCAATACCGGTCCTGAAATGACGATTTATTTGACCAAAAAAACAAAAATTCGGCCCTTGTACAGATCAGACGATGAAACTTCATAGTTAAGATTTTCCATCCATTCAATGATCGAAAATCATGACCGGCCATTTCAAGTGACTATAAAAATCTATAAAAATCTGTATGAAAAAATTAACCAGTTGCTATTCAAATTAACGATTAGAAGTGTAAGAGACAATTAAAAACTGTCATTTAGAATCGTGTGCATTTTTAAGGTGATTAAGGTGATTAAGGCAGCCGAATTCGGTTTCATAGTAATTCACTTGAAACGACAAATGACTCTAGTTTTGGATACATTTTGGGCCAACTTCAAATAAACCAAAATAGTAAATATATATTAATTTTATAAAATCATAATATTTAAATAAGAATTTAATTTTAAATATTTATACTTACGTGTTTCGATACATGTGGTTATCCTTGTAGTGACTGACTACATATCACAAAATTATTATTATTATTAAATTTATAAAAATAAAAATTCGTAAAAAATGACTGACTAAAAAAGAAATAATAAAATAATAATAATTAAAACATACAAAATTAACCAAATAATATAAATTTTAAAATTAAATTAGTATTAATTACTAAATTATTTGGCATATTATTTTTTGTTGGTTTTTTTTTTTACAATGATACAATTTATAATTTATTATTACAATTTAGCTATAAATAATAATCATTCATAATTATGATTATTATTATAACAAAATTCGAAAAAATTTCAACACAAAATTTAAAAAGAATTTTGCACACAAATAATTTCGAATTGTTATACAAGTAATAAAAATATTATATTTTAATTAACATTTAAGCAAATTTAAAGCTTTCTTTATATTATAAAATAATTTTTTTTTTTTGTAATTTATATTTTTTGTGTATTAATTTTTAAATTCTTTTACAATTTTCACAACAATAAATGTTTTCATAAATATATATAACATTAATTATTTATTTATTTATTTAGTTTTAGATTTTTTTTCTATTGTTTTTTTTTGTTTTATAATAAAAATACATATTTATTTATTTAATAATCAGTTATTTAAATTTTTTGTCTGTACCAATATGCATTATTTAAATGACACCAAAGAAATAATTTTTTGGAAAAATGTTTTTATATAAAACAATATTTATGTAATTGTATTTAAAGAAACTAGGTAGTAACTTCCTTGTGCGATAAGGTAATCAGTTTTTGATAATTTTCTAAATATTACGCTGCATACCAAAACATAAAAATGTTTACATTTTTTTATAACATTTCATATAGCTCATAGAACATCGGATAATCATACAGAGAGGAAATATTTTAATTGAATCAAATAAATCACGTGAATAATCAAAAAGAGTTTAAAAATAGATTTAATTTAGCTGAAAATGTACATAAAAATTTATCCCAATAGCTTATGATTCATAATTTCGCAAAATTAAAATTTGAATTAGTCTAAATAGCATTTTATAATTTATCGGCTGATTTAGTGTCCCATTTCTATACCTTCTAATCATTAATTTATAAGCTATCAAAATTGCTTGAGTATCTCCAAACCGTACAAATATTTCCAAACCCACCGTACAATTATAAGCTACGGATAATTCTTAGGTAACTAGCGTTAAAATAGAGATATAGGGATCTAAAAGAGACTACAGTATAGAGTCATTCAATATGAGTATCACTAAAATGGAATTAAAACAGGGATTTGGAGCGGAGCGTGTAGCTGGAGAGAGGAGCACTGGAGTACAAGGCCGGAGCTGAGCGGAGCTCGGGGCACAATAATTTTGATTGCTCCACTGCTCCAGTTTATTAAAAAAAATCCATATGTAGTATCCATATATCTACTACCTTTTTTGCTCTGATGTTATGTATTTATTTTCGTGTAATTATGTCGAGTGTTTGTGAATTTTGAGATTATGCAAGTTTTTTGTGTCTAATTTATTATAAAACTGTTTATTTTTGTTATAATAAATTTTAACCATGGCGTCAACAAATAAAAATGCAAAACTGCCGTCTATGATAGATAGCCGATTTACAGGAGGATTTAAGAAACAACTTGAAACTAACTGAAACTTGAAATTAATGCCAACTCAAACGATGCAACTTTAAATTCAATACCAATGAATCCATTACCGTGAAAAAATTTAATCTTTGGCGGCATGTCAAACGTAACCATCCGGAATTTTATATCGTTAGAGAAACAGAAAGACCAATAAGATAAAGTTAAAGTTGCCGCGAAAAAGCGAAGTGGTCTAGACTAGAAACACAAAATGAATCAAACGAAAATTGATTCGTTTTTGACGTCTCTAATGGAAATGGTTTGCTTGAGTACAACACCTTCACTACATTCCGACTGCAAAACAAGAGATTCCAAAAAATTGCGTAATTCGACAGGACACGATGCAGCTCGTCATTTGGTTATCAGTACAGCTGATTCTGTTCGTGCTGAGCTGAAGGAATTATTAAAAGAAAAGTTGTGCTACCAGAAGATGGACGCAGAAACCCATGGAAATAGAAATTTTCTCGCAGTCAATGTCCAATACTAAAAACAGTTAGTAGTTATAAAAACATTTGACATTGTGGATACCAAAGGAAAACATGATACTTTTTATGTGAAAAATCAAGTGAAATCAATTTTAGAAAAATTCGGTATCACTAAAATGCCGATTTTGAGTATCTGCGTTGACAATGTAGCAAATATGACGTGTGCTGTAAAGAATTTCAGCAGCTGCGATGAAGATTCTAATTCGGACGAGTTACCGAAGAATTGAGAATTCTAATGCTGAACAATGGTTTTCCAATCCGAGTTATATACTGGCAGAATGAGTGCTTAATGATGAATTAAAAATCCAATTGATGAGGTGTGCAAACATACACACATAAAATTGTTAGGTCAATCTATCAATAAATAAATAAATAAATAAATAAATAAAGACACTTCAGTTGGCAATCTGGGATTAAAGAAAGAGTACGCAACTAAATTTTTGGGAAGTCGTTGTTAAGTTACGAATACCAAACATTTGCAGTATTCTACTTCAATTACATGGATTAACTCAACCACTAGATACTGTAACTCGATAGGGTTCAAAATTTGTAATGATTGACCGACTTCTCGTGTTTCAATCTTACTGTTAAAAAGTCGCTGCTGCAGAAACAAGCGCTGAAGTTAACCAAGGCTGAATGGGATGAGGTAAAAAACCTAAAAGAACTCTTGGCAAAGCCAAACTGTACAACAGTAAAACTTCAATCTGCAGATATAACTCATAGGAATTTTTATGAAAGAGTGGCACAAACTCGCTAAATTAATGCAAGAAAATGCGGGTTTATTTGCACTCGAAATTTATGCCGATCCACGTTTTAGGATTTTACTAAGTGCATCGCAAAAATTGAAAGCTAAAGGACTCTTAGATAAGAAAATAACTGTACCACTGCCACAAGCATAAATTCTTCAGAAGAGAATGATTTTGAGTAAGACCTTGATAAGCAGGAAAAACGCCGGAAAATATCAGAAATACACAATTCCAACGAAGACAATTTGAACGATTGTTTAATGAAGATTGTGAAGTCATGAATAAATAGACAAAAAAAACTTATTAAGGGGCTAGATAGACTCCATGAAATTCATGTAAGATCAAAAATTGTTGATTTTCAATCAACCTAGATTTATTAAAATTTAATTTAAAAATCCAAATCCATCACATATACTGAATTTTATTAATATTGCCCACATGCCAGAAAATTACCGAAAATTTATATTATGGAAACAGATCCAAATTATTTAGGAATCATATTATGGACTGCTAAATAATTTATTTAAGCGCGGCTGATGCTGGTAGACTTATAAAATGTAACAAAATTGTGGATTTCGAAACTTACTTCAACGATACTTCATCGATTAAAAATTGTTCAAAAATGTAACGTCTGAATTACTGCAACTAAATTTTCGATTGAAGTTTTGTAACAGAATTCTAGTGAATTATATGATAACTCACTAAATTGATTTAGTTTAGTTTTAATAGTTTCCCCATATTTAATACTGAATTAATTAATTCAATGCGATGTCGAACATATCGGCCCAAGGCCATTTAGTTGCGTTTTCAGATAACACAGAATATATTAGAATCGCCGAGCAATTATATAATGCCCTATTTTGACTAGAGTTACTAATACACGGGTGTTCTACATAATATAGATCATTGTGTATGATCAGTCGCCATGGCCTGATGAGATCGAAACTGTATATTACTTCTGTTACAAAACTTCATCGAAAATTTAGCTTCACAAAATAACTTGATCAAAGAATTATTGATATTTCATCAATATGCAGATGAACAACATGTTTTTCTTAATCTTAGAGAACGCAATCACGCTGCTGCTCCCATTAAAATAACAAATAGCAGCAATGTAGAACAAGTCTTTCATTAAAAGGCTTAACTTTTTTCGTATACCTAATTCAAAATAAGCAAAATTATAGGAATTACAAGGGGTATATTTAGTTATTACGCAATTTTAGCAAACGCTACTCGAAAGCCACATTTGACATTATACCAAAACCACAAGCCTATGTTTTTGTCAGTTAGACAAAACCTTGGCATGTCAACATAAGGAAAGCGTGAACAGGGCTTGCAATGCCGGTATACCCAATACCGGGGTACCGGGAGATTTTTCTAATATCAAAATACCGAATTTAGAAGAGGAAGAATTATATCCTATTTCTATGGTAGTGGCAACAGTTTTACCAATTAAATTAGCGTTGGAACGCCACCCCCGAACTTCCCACACAGATTCCGATATATTGCAAAACGATCTAAATAGCTTTGCGACTAGGTGCGAAAGAACCACCTAAATTTAAACATTAGCAAATGTCAATCCATAAGATATTCCTGTTTTCGCAATCTCACGATTATTTGACGCTAAACCTATCGATAGTTCTTGTATACCTATTCCTACCGAGCTTGGTCAAATTGGCCGGTAAATAAAAACGCTATTGATTATATTTCGTCAGAGCAGATTATGGTCGCTGAATACACATAAAATACTATAGCTCCATTTTCCCACAAAAGAAACCAAACTTAACTGGCGTGGCGGTATTATACCGTTTAAATATGTACACATTTTACAAACATTTGAAAACGGTATTGGTAGGTTTAGTTAGTGTTAATCTGATTGGCGGCATTGCCAGTGTTACGTCTATCAGAGATCTTGGTGTGACCCGCGTAAAAGAATTGAGTTTTAGGGGTCATATTGGAAGTACAATCAGCAGAGGAATCTCTGCACTTACATTCATTAAACGCTGTTTTGAGGAATTTCTAGACCCATCTGTTACTAAAGCGCTTTATACGACCTTCATTTGTCCATTACTCGAATTTGCAAGACAAGTATGGTTGTCACATCATAGTATTCACACATAAATCGATTTAAGGCAGTGCAACAAAGATGTCTTTGGTTTGCTATGCATGGACTTTCCTGAATGGGTAGCTTCAATTTACCTTCCTACCGTGATCGTTTGGTGCTTATTAATATCCAAACACTTAGTAGGCGCCGATTTTGTTCATTAATTGCGATCTGGCGGTATTGAATCTCGGATCTCTCGGGACCACCGAAGAATAAATTTCGATTCCTATCCTCGCACCTTGAGAACGTTGTCCACTTATTGGAGTGTATCTCACAGAACTGAGTACAGTAAAAATTACCCGATTACTAGATTGTTGCGAGAAGTAAAGAAGCTTTTGGATTATACTAAAAAAAAATAATAATAATAATATTGATGGAGACTCCCTGCGTGCGGCCAGAAATAAGTAATTGATCATTGGAAACTATTATTATTAAACGTTACTTAAAATTAGTGGAGAGATCTAACAAATTAGTCAAGCCTCTTCGTTAAAACAAATATTATTCAAATAATAGTTAATATAGTTGTGTGCTTTATTACTTTAAAACTGGCTAAGTCATTGACTATAAACCAATTTTACCTAATTCATCGGATGCATTAGTGAACCTGAACACGATTGAAAATTTTACTTCGGTTTAAAAAATGTTCTCTAGATGGAGTACTAATATTGCTCCGATCATCAATGACATCTTTAAATTTTATAAGTAATGATTTTCGATTACTAGATCACAACTAAAACTACCAATAAGAGACAGTGCACAATGTGAGACTTCCTATTAAATTGGCCCAAGGGGACAAATAGTGGTTTCAATCATATTCGCAAACGAGATTAGCAGCCTTTGTAATCGAACTTTGTTGAAGGCAAAATAACTGGATACGAAATGAAAGCAATCATCATCATTTTAATTAGTGGCTAACGTCATATGGCTATTGATCAGTTTGTGATTTAGGTAGAGGAATGTTGTGTTAGTAGCCTTGCTTTCTTTTAGTTTTCAGCTTCATTAACATTTAAAGATAATTTTTGAATTCTGAGGAATTTGTACGTTTCCCCAGAATATGTCTGTTGCACAACTTAGTGGATAGATCTGTTTGATTGTTTGTATTCCGAATTTATAAACTTTCTATGACCGGTTCTTACCCTGGCATGTGGCTTAATAAGGAATTTTTGCCTACTAAATATAAAAATTTCGTCCGTCTAAAAATTAGATTTACTATATTGTTGATTCTTTGAATGAGACTGAAACAGTGCTGGCCATTTATTTCGTTATTAAATATTCTTCAAATAAGGTATTGCTGAAGGAAAATACTGAAATATCGGTATTAAATTTCGTCCGATATTGCAAGCGTGACAGTAAATACGTTCGACCCGAACTATTGTAACTAATCGACCGGTAAGGCTAGAGAGGATGTTATTCACGAATTTCAAAAGCGGGTTTTTCTCCAACTCCTACAGATACATTGGGGCTACAACTGAACGTTTGTTGAGTGTTTCTCTCGATATAACAGCAACCGTTGCTTTCATCCAAAGTGGATTGCTTTTGGCGTTTTAAAGAGTAGTACCAAAGCTCTGAACATAGGCGTATGACTAGTTACAACCACATATCAATGGCATCAGCAAGCGATGGCATAAAGAGACATAGTAGACTACTATTTTTTCTGAAGTGTTTTAGAGAATAAGAAAATCTCAGTACATTAGGTAGAATCAGGAATAAGTAATTGTGACCAAACGTTTAGGTATACTTCGAAAAAATGTTGGTCAGTCGTAATTTAAAAGGTTTTTCAGACTAACAAGAATGTTAATAGATCGGCTCAAATCGTGTTTTATGGAAAACTTAGGCAATGTTCAGTCGGATTCGTAAAATGTTGTATATTTCTTAATAAATAAAGCCTCAAAAGTACACAAACAGTTGTAGCCTGAAGAAGATGTGCTATTCTTGTATCTAACCCGTTAAACCCCCAACTTTTCTTAATTAAATTTGATAATAACAGATTTAGTAAGGAGTTTGGATCTTTTGGCCCTGATATAAATGCGTTTATATGTGTTATGAAAATAGTCAACAGGGACAATCCATCTTGGTTGGTGGCCAAGAATTATCACCTTAAAAATCGTGACATCTAGATTAACTTGTAATTATTTCTGGTTGAAATTTTAATTAAAAATATTATTAGAGCCGTGATTGATAAAACAATTTGTACAGTTGAGGTTTAACACTATGCAAACTTACGCAAAAACTAAAAAATATAGATCTTATACAGTTTTTGTTAAAAAAGATTCAAAAACCTATTTTGGTAAATTCGAATTTCGAGAAACTTAAAAAGCATTTAATAGAATTTAGAAATAACATCGAATTTTCTCTATAAATCGATCCATCTTAGAAAGGAAACCTGACAGCTGGTTGTAAGTCACAGAATATGTAAAATTTAGTGATCCTAAAAAGAATGCCTAGGAGAAACTCAAATCAAGGAAATACTGTACATTTTTCATTTGTATAAAGTCAAATACAGAATTATAAGTTCACGATCATTTCGTGCTTTCTATAGTGGATCTACTTACCTACTCTTGACAGGACTAGGCTATGAAAAATGCTTCTCGAAATTTCTATAATTTGAAAGGATATACTCCGAGAATTCAAAGAATAATCATTTCTTGTCAAAATAATGCAAAGTTACTAGCAAAATATATATGCAATTTGTCTTAAATTCTACTGCTGTTAAAAAAATGTTACTATGTGCAACAAATTTTGGCCACCTCTTTTTCAACGTAACTGAAGTTAGGTAGCGAAAGCGATTATCAAATTATGGCAATATGGAAGCGAAAAACCACCTTGCTTTTACCACATAATATAATTTAAGTTAATAGTCGTTTAAAAGAAATTTAATTTTTAAATTTTTAAGATTCTCATTTCGGACACACTGAATGTCACAACAAACCAGATATACAAATCTAAACACCAAAACCGAGCCCAGAATAAAACGATTTATTTTAAATAATTCGTAAACCAAAATCCAAGATACGCTTTGCTATCCATTTTAAAATTTATCTTTCATACAATTGTTCGTTTGCGCCAGGATGAAGAATTCCTTATAACCAGGCTACTCTACGAAAAATTTAACAATTAAAACCACTTTTGGAAACCTCAAGCGTCCAGGAAAATTTTCCATGTTCCTGTTCATAGGAAAAATATTTCCTTTGATAAATTCTAATGCCCCATATCTCTTTGATGGTTTAAACCCCGCAACCAAACAACAATTTTCTTCCTTTTGTTACATTAAAATATTTCTATTATCCTATCCCTCCTTCCAGCAGCTTGCTACCGACTGGTTGATGTTTATTCTTCATAATATACATTTGGCTTTCGATCTTTTCCTAAGTACCCTCTCTATAGAGGGTTTAACCATATCAATGACTGTATAGACAGGAACCCACCCGCAAAATATATGCTACCTGAAACCGTAGATCAAGTAAAAGATTCTTGAGTTTGAATGAACGAATTATTTGAATAAATAACTATTTCTGAAGTAACTGAGATAACTTTTCGATGTGCAACTCTTCACTTCAACGAAAAATTGACCAACTGAATTATTTGCGGAGGTAGTTTGCTCGTGCAGATGTTTCTCATTCTTTAAATTTGTCTGAAGTGAACAGTAACAATCGAATATTTTCATCACTTCATTAATTTGTAAGTCTTCAGTAAATGAAGACTTGTGCTTTCCACTTCAATCGAATGTCTAATGGTAAACCTAAAGTGAGGTTCCAAGCATTAAAAAAGGCGAAGGCTTAAACTTAATTAGCGAAAGGTTTGTTTGCTAATAAATTTGTAATATATATATATATATATATATATATATATATATATATTACAACAATAGGAATTAGTATTAGTAAAGGCTTTTGCAGTAGACTACACATCCAAAAAAAACCATGTTCAGTGTCTTAGATAAAAACAACTTCATCCGCACAAACAAACGATGTTGCCTATTCTAAAAATTGTATGGGACGAAACTCCTCTCCCAGCTCTGGGAGATGAATAGGATTCAATGGACCAGACAATCATTAATCCGAAATCAAAAATGATTACAGAAACGAGAACTACAAGAAAAGAAGAGAAGAAAGATAATGAGTTGACAGATGAATTCTATGAACAAATAAAATTCACAATAGCTGAAACACATGTAAATGATACCAAAATAATACAAGGAGATTTCAATGCACAAATTAGGAAAGATAACACCATCATGATAACCATCAGATGCTCCGTGCGTAATAACAATGGAGAACGACTCGTCAACCTCTGCATGCTATCCTTAGGAGGCGGTAGATTTCCACACAAATACACCTAATGGTAGAATAAAGAACCAAAAAAAATCCCACATCATTACAAGATGCCAGAGCAATGAGAGGTGCAGTCATTCACAGTGACCACTAATTGGTAATAACACAGTTCCAAATTAAGGCTGCCGCTGTAAAACGCATCAAGACAAATCGGAATAAATTTAACATGGACAGATTAAAAGAAGCCGATACAAGAAGAACATTCTGCGAAGCGCCCAAACTCAGCCTCCAAACCAATGAAGAAGCCATCAGTGTAAGGTAACAATCGAAACAAATCGAAGTAGCAGTATATCGAAACAGCTACCAACACACTCGGGCAGGTACCAAGAATATAGAAGCAAACCCAGGATCAATACGTGGAAGCAAACTGAAGAACGCGGACAATTTAAGTTGCAAATGGCCTAATAAAACCCGTTGGAAAATACTTCGGAGCTGAAACGAAATTGAGAAATCAAAAAAATAGCAGAGTGATCGTAGGCAATACACTAAAAATACTCTCAGGAATATTGCAAAGAGAACATCACTAACAACATCCAAATCTTCGAATTAACAACTGGTGCTAATAACGAGACTATCAATATCCATCCACCAACGACAAAAATATGGAAGTCCGGTAGAGTACCGCGAAAATAGAATTAGGATTTGAATATATTGATTCTCAAGAAATGTACCTCGACAGATTGAAAAAAAAAAAAATCGCATGGTACATCCCTCAACACAAGCACAAAGATATTAGCAATAAACACCCACAATCAACTCAAAATTAAGAAAGAAATAAGCTGGCTTCACAACAAGATGAAAATGCACCGATCATATCAACACAACACGCATCATCATTAAACTGCCTAACGAATGGAATTCACCCTGCGTTCGACACAATACACAGGAACGCAATATGGAAGGCATTTTGGGAAATGGACGTGAATCATACTGTAACAGGTAAGGCAACAGCCAAGGAGTAAGGACAAGGATTCGTACTCTAGCCACTTCGGCTCCCAGTAGTATTATTCAGTGTCATGAGAAAAATAGAAACCAAAGGAATAGCACCCAACCGAGTTAAATGGAGCCTAGTAAACGCCTCATGCTCCTAAATTAGAGAAAAAGAAAAATTCTAAAGAACGTCATTTCTCCTGGCGAGGGCATGATTTCGGCTAGAAAGGTTAAAATGATTGCTCGTCATATTGTTCCACTATTGGATCAGATCGTAATTTTCAAAGATTTTAAAATTGGTAATACTTTAGTTCTCTAAAATTGTCGGTGTATCTCATGGTTGTCAGTCCTTCCTAAAAACGTTGACAAAATTATTTATGTTAAACTTTTAAGATTTGTAAGCAGAACTGCTCGCCAACTCTGGCAGCAATTACGACCTTGCATAATTAAATTCTTACTTACGTCAATTTTGTTAATTGCCTCTCGTGGGGACAAAACATCTTATGAGAAACAACTTTTGCTGGGTCAAAAATATCTGAATCAAATTATTCTTAGGGAGAGATTGTGTGAACATATTTCACTCATTGCTAAATTCTTACTATCACCCTACATAATGGTTTGGTAAAGCAAAACAAGAATAAATGAAAGATGTTTACTTCGCAAAATTATTCGTTGGTTTGTGGATTTGTCCAGGGAAGAGTGCTTTCGGCTGTTTTATATGTCCAGTATTGGCCGTTTCAGGGCAACAAATCATAGTTTTTGATACTCAAGTAGGGGGATAATTATTATTTTAACCTTTGAACAGTAAAAGTTGCGAAAGAATTATCTCTTTCCAGAAGAAATGTAAGCTTCAATGTACTCAGGCTTTGGAATATTGCATAGAAGGGCCAATGTTTTGGCAGAATTAGTGAATCCATTAGCATTAGCACGTATAAAGATTTGTTGGATTTCAATGAAACCTTTAAGTTTCTATGAAAACATTATAGATAAAGTTGCTAAATCTACTGAATTTCACGACGAACACAGCAGAATTGGTTTGTCCCATTAAACCGTTTTTAATTTATTAGATTGATTGTCGTTGTTGAAATTAAGGGTATCTATATCTGGGAACGTCATAATCTTGCAGAAGTTGTTAAAAAATTATACCTTAAAGTTGCTCCTTAAAAACTATTTTGATCTTACAGTAATACTTTTATGAAATTTGTAAATCCACTAACCTAGTTACATATTTAACAAACTAGTATCTAATCCAGCACAATAGGCAAGAACACGTACATAATAATTCCTCTTACTAATTATAAATACAGAACAAGTTCGTGGAAATCAATTTAAAATTTTATGTATTTAAATAAAATAAAATATCAGTCAACAAAATTTGTGAGTGTTTAGAAACTAAGTCCTATTTCAACTTTATGTTTCATTCAAAAATATTCCAATATTATCTATCCGCAGGTTATTTGGCTTCAAACGATCCGAGAAATACGTTAGGTCTTGCTAATACCATGAATAGTATTTATTTCAATCAGGTAACTTGATTACCTTACGACAAATGGCAAATAAATCCAAAACAGGAATTTTGTCACATTGCAAGCCAACATTTCTATGATACACGAAAACTAATATGTAATAATGCATCATTGAATGTTTAGACCAATGAATTGAATTCAAATTTAAGTAAATATTTCTGGGAATTGGTCGTTTTGCTTTTTTTCATGTTAAAATATCTGTGTTCATTCATCGTGAGTAATAAGTAACGATGGTCTGTACAGAGTAAGGAAGTTTAAATTTAAACTAAAGGACAACCGTGTTATAAGATCACGAATTTCATACCGATATCTAATGACACCCTAAGTGCCTTCTAATATCATGTATGTGTGTCTTTATCAAGCAATGAGTAGGGTTGTCTAGTACTAACTTGAGAACATTTTTAAAGTACCTTTTTGATATTCGGTTGTAAAAAACATTTGGCAGGAATTACGGTAATGGCCTCTTACGATAAATACCATTTACATAGGTAATCTTGAATACCAATATTCAGGGGATTTATATCAATCGCAAATTGTAATTGCGATTTGGGATGCAATAGTTTAATTTTTGTTTCAGAAAATATAAAAATGTGATCTATCGCTGCTCGATCTCCAGATTCTACACGCATTTGTCGAAATGCACACTTGTTACCCATTACGCAGCAAATGTGATAACTAATTAGGTGATCGATCACCTTAGCATACACCTTAATTCGACCCTGAATATATTTTACAGCGACTATAAATAAAATTATATATCTAAAAAAAATTATCAAAAACGATTACACAAAAATAATTACATGAAGTTACCCGATAAAATAGTTTTTTGCAGTAGAATACAAAAAAATTTATATAAAATACATAATTCAACAGTAGAAATATAATATGATAGTTGTACAACTAGATCACATTTGTCGATAGGGTGAGTTTACTTTTAAATAATGTATAACCACAGATGGACCACCGGCCACCACATCCGGCGGTATATCTTTTAGCGGACAATTTTCAATACTCATTATAGCTAAATTTTGACATAGCGCTAAATCGTATGGTAAATTAGACAAATTTTGATTATCATTTATGTATAGAGATTCTAAATTTTCTAGTAATCCGATTTGTTTTGGCAACGATTTAATATTATTCTCCCCGATTGATAAATATGTTAGACTTGTTAAACTTCCGATACTACTGGGAAGCGTTTGTATTTGATTTGATTGTAATATGAGTTTTTGTAATTCGTGCAACTGGCCAATTTCGTTTGGTAGCAGCTCTAATTGATTCTCCTCGAGATCGAGTACGCGCAATTTACGTAAACTTCCTATTGTATTTGGTATACGTTTTAATAGATTATTTGATAGGATTAAAATTTCTAAATTTTTTAATTGATCTATATTATCGGGAAGTTTTGTTAACGCATTTGTACCTAAATTCAGTTCGATCATATTAGTCCATGTTCCAATGTCCAATGGTAGGGAACATAATTTATTCTCTTTCATATTTAATTTTGTTAAACCTTTGGCCCTCGTAAATATACCGTATGGTATTCGATCAATTTTATTGTGCTCTAAATTAATACTTGTTACGTGCGTAAATTGTGCTGGCCCACCCGATGGATAACTTTCGAACGCATTTCGCGATAATGTAATACTCGTTAGCGAATTTAAACTGGCGAGTAAACCATCCGGTAGCTGAGATAAACTATTACCTTCGACATTAAATTCATCCATGTATTTACAATTTTTTAATGTGGCCGGTATTGATGTAAGCCGATTGTAACGTAGCCCCAGTCGTGCTAAATTTTGTAAATATCCAATCGATTCAGGTATATCGAGTAGCTCATTGTGCTGCAAATCGAGTGCGTTCAATGTTGTGCAATTGCCAATTTCATTTGGTAAATGTTCCAAGTGGTTGTGCGACACGTCCAGAGTGATCAAGTTGACGAGATGACCGATACCGGCTGATAGTTCACGGATTTTATTCTCGCGTAAACTGAGCATTGTTAAATTTGTAAGATTTTTGATACCATCGCCGACCACTCGAATCCGATTGAAGCGCAAATACAGAGTTGTTAACGAGGTTAGTTTATAGATAACATCTGGAATTTCCGATAGCTTGTTGTGTCTCAAATCGAGTACTTTTAAATTTTTTAGATTTTGTAAGGAATCCGGTAGGGATGTGAGGGAATTTTCGTTGAGCGCTAATTTTTTAAGATTCGATAGACATCCAATTTCGGGCGGAAGTGTCGCAATTTTGTTGCCATACAAATAAAATTCCACTAGACTTGTGCACTCCTTTACCGAGGGTGGGATTAGCGTGATTGATGATTTACTTAAATCTAGTCTTTTAATATCCTCATCGCGGCACTGTTGGAATTTTTTGATTACATCGAGATCAGCCTGGATCGGTTTACTTTTCTTGGCTGTTGGCTTAGGTTTATTCGATTCCGGATGCTTAACCGTAACCACTTTTGGACGAATTTCCGCTTGTACTTCGTTTGCATTTGCACTTGTACTAGCACCAGCGCATATATTCATTTTGTCATAAAACTATTTGAAACAATTAATCACCGGCTAAATTTTTTATTTATTTGTCGTTTGCTTTTCACGAATTTTCACTAGTTTTTTAAACGCACCTACAGCGACGTGCTTGCTTCTCTTGTACACTGTATTGCTCTGTATTACACTACACATACAGTTTATAGCCTTTTATAAATTATTTTATTGTTATTATTAGATTATGATAAAACTAAACGAAATTCTTTAATTACAAACTGCAATTTGCGAGATTTTACATCATTTTCCCCGTTTTCAAAGCTACAAAATCGATTTTTTGACAGCTGACATTTTTTTACTCAAAAAAAATGTTTCCTCCTCTCTGTATTTTCAATATGCTTAAGAATTTTTATTTTTATTGAGGTGGAAAATCCCGATATTATTTTAAAATATGTGTACAAGTATTTATAAATAATTAAGCATAATTTAAATTACACACCATATAAATAAAAACGTTATTTAAGCAAAAAATTGAGAGGAAAAAATTATTTTTTTGGGCAGTAACTGTTTTTCGTCAAGCAGACAGACTTTTTTTGTTTTTTTTTTAATTTTGTGCACCACACACGGTAAAACACATTTTCGAGTGTCCCCGGATTAAGAATTAATATTACATACTGAAATCACTACACTACTGCATGATATTAGAAAACCACTGTTCTTAATCTTTGCATTTTATTATAATTTGTGTTTTATTGAAAAATTATTTTTTTATTTAATTTAAAAACTGTTTAAACACATACAGAACACAGCGAGACGAAATAAGTTCTTATTTTGCGAAAAAAAATTTACTACTAAAAAAAAATTGATTTCGACTTATGTTGTCTCATTTTGGCATTAACGAGGTAAAAACGTAAATAAAAGCGGGATCGATATAAAAATTAGAAGAGCGAAGCTATATTCAGCTGTTGATGGGTGACATCTGTTGTACATTAGATTTACTATTCAAGTATATTTTTGGTCACGCATTTTCAACATTGGCACACCAAGTTTGCATTCTACCGGCACCTAATAAAAATTAAATTTTTTTTAATTTTTTTCATTCATCAAAAACACAAAGCAGAACAAATTCAATTAAAATATATTGCGGACTCGACTTTAGATATCTTAATCTTTGAATTAGACTTGATGAACATCCTAATTTCTAGATCAAACAAAAGTTGTCTCATAATTTAATTACGAGTGATATTTGTTGAATTTTCTCAAAAGTCGATCATGACCATGCTATACCACGTTTACAGTGGCTTGTTGTGTTTATTTGTTTACTGATGGTCTTATTGTGAAGAGTGAGTACCCAAAATAGCTTTAATTTAGGTTTGGTGAACTTCTTTGAATTATTTCTTTATGGCCATTCGATTGCTCACTTCTATGTTGGGGGCAGGTTTGGTTCGTTATAAGCTATAGTAAATAATGCTAAATGACCTTGAACTTCTCGAGGTATCGAGTACTACAAAAAGTTCACTCGCTGTATTTCCTATTATGTTAATAGACTTCATTTTTTGAAGATGTGTCGAAGTTAGTTATTGATTGTAGGACATGCATGCGAGGACTAGCGTGGTCATCATTGCAGAGTTGCTACAGATTTAGAACCCACGTTTAATACGTCTTCAGCTCTTCAGCATTGGTCCTTGATAAATAGTACATTTCCAACGTGCTCGAAGTAGATCCAAGGTTCATGAGTAGTGCTGTTCCCGTAGAAACGCTTACCATAGTTACAAAATACTACCACCTCTTGTTACTTTAAAATTTCCACGGTGTAGTTCGCTGATTCGTCCATGTGACCACTTTGTGGATGGAAGGTTAATGTACTTGATCAGAACGATGTCGGTAATACTGAGGTGTGATTTTTTCAAAATTGATAGATATTCCATTAAAAAGAGCCTATAAAAATCATAGGCGATCTTTTGTGCCAAAACTGGCTTATGTTTTCATTCAGTAAGTTTTGTTTTCGAGTAGCACATTAAAAATAATCTGGAGTTAGAATATTTAATTTGGAACGGCGTGCTTTAATATGCTTTCCCCACCAATTATCTTGGGACGGAGCTTTATGAATTTTCTTGGAGCTCTGAAATGTTTCTAATTTTTTTTCTCTAATATAATTCGAGCTCCAAGGAAGTTTGTATCGGTATCATTACACTAAATGTGTTGACATATGCTTCTGCGTCCTATGAGCCATTTACAAGCTGCTTTAAAAGTGTATTCTTCGGATTTTTCTAGGAACTCTAATTGAATTTAGATCATTGTGCAAATTTCATAGTATCTTGTACCGAGAAAAGCTGGCGATGTTAATTATATTGGTCTCGTCCACCATAATAAGTGCACTTTTTAATTCAATTGAATTAAGGCCAAGAGATTGTTTATAACAAAACCATTATATACTTAATCCAAGATACTGTAACCATAGGGAATTTGTTCTTAACTTATTTATTTTAACATTAGTTATCCATAGTAGCTTCTTTAGTGCTACTTTTCTTTTGGATGAAAGTTGTGTTACTTTGATTACGCCATTTATCTTAAGTCATTGGATTCCAGTTTATTACCAGTGTCTTGACTGTGTCATCAAGTTGGGATTACCTGTAAATGTCTTTAACTATCCGTCAAAGACAGCTCTTAGTTCGACGAACTGGTGTTTCCTTAAATTACATTATTGTTTAGTTTCCTTGATGGAGCCTGATACTCGTAGTTACAATAATCGATCCGTGGCTGTTTTCTTGGAAAAACTCAATAGTTTGGCCGGTAATTATTTCCCGAGATTGGGCCTGATTAGATTTTTGTGTGAAACTTTTTCATTTTTGGTCCATTTAATTGGAGTACGAGTTGTGTTTTTTAGGTGATCATCCATTTCAGTTAGTATTTGATTTGAAGTATTGAAATGTTTAAATTACCAGGAGCGTTGCCGTGATGATCCACCCTAACTAGTTTGTTTAATAATTAGAATAGGCGATTATTAGCATATTGCAATTGTTTGGGTTTACCACTCTCCTCGATAGATTTCTTGTGATAATTTGAAAATGGTCACTTTAACCTTGAAAAAAATATAGAAAGAATAATGATTTCTACGATGGAGTGTTCTGTTCTGGCTTTTCTTACTAGATCCCTATCGACATGGTTTGCTTGAATTGGAGCTTATGACAGATTCCGTTTATGTGTGACTTCTGCTACACAGTTTGCTGGCTGCAAACTTGACATAGTTGGAGGTTCAAGTTTATCTGTACAATTTTTCTGGGACTAATCTTTAGAATATTTTCAAGTTAAATTTAAAAAGTTTTTTCAATTTAAATGAACAAATAGAGCTATAAATTGTTTCCAACTAGTAATGCAAGCACAGATACGTTCTGTCGCAGAACTTACCTAACTTATTGGGAGTACATATAAGTTTTAAGTTGTTTTTTAACTTCAAAGCTTTGTTCAGAGAAATTGGAACAAAGTATTGTCCACGGTTAGCTACGACTTATTCCATCTTTCAGGCAGCATACGGATTCCGCATCGAAAAAATTCCTCATGTTTTGAGGCGAACCAGAATCGACCCAATTTATGGCTTCTTCATAAGTAATGAAGTGCTGGTCGGCCAGGCCATGAGTCATCGATCGGAACAAGTTGGTAGTCGGAAGGAGCAATGTCTGGTGAATAAGGCGGATGGAGTAGGACATCTCATTGAAGAGCCTCCACAGTTTCCTTGACGACTCTTGCAACATGTTCGCATACCCATGATCTTTAGACGGGTTTGAATTGCTTGTTGAGTCACTCCCAAAGTTTCAGCAAGCTCCTCTTGAGTTTGGCATGAATCTTGGTCCAATAACATCTCCAACTCAGCGTCTCAAACTTTACAGGTCAAAATTACCACTTTTTAAACGGCGGAACCATTACTCACATGTTTTTATTGATGAAGCATGCTTCACACAGTAATCAATATCCATCAGCTGCAATTTCCTTCAAATTAAAACAAAAAAGCAGCGCTTCCCGCAAATTGTGTTTTGTTGGCACAAAGGTTGACATGGTTAGAGCACAAAAAATATGTTGCTTGCAGTTCAGCGAAACGATACATACTGATTTTTAGAGGGAACTGATGACGCTTTAACATGAATAAAGTTGCAAGATGGCCCGATGCGATTTAATACTATTTACGCCATCTTTTGTAAATCCCTCAAAACTTATTTGTACCCCAATAATTAAAGTAACACCATTTGTTTCTCTGGCGAGCTAATACTTACCCTGGAGATATAGTCGACGCGACTCAAACGTGATACAAAAAAAGTTGGTTTAACTTTAACTTTTTGTTGTTGTTTAGTACTAAAGTGACATCTTACAGACATTTTATGAAATAATTAACCAATTTTTGTTTTACTTTCGCTACCGTTTTGACATTTGGAAAAGTCAATTGCGCGTTTTTCTTCAAATTAAAAATTGTTATATGTCAAAAACATGAATTCATTTCTTAATTTTATCTGTAATTCATCAGCCTGAACGCGACTTTCTTCAGCAAATTGACTCGTGTAGTTTTATCTGTCTTTGGACCAAAAGATGGTTGTATTGTTATTTTGTAAATAATTATGACAGTGCGACGTTAGGTTTTGATTGTGCATGATTGTTCAAATGGACCTTTTAGCCTGACAAACGCAAATGTCAGATGATTTTTTTTTTTAATATTTAGTTGTTTTAATCCCTTAGCCGCTATAAATGTCTATTCAATGGGCGCACGTGGCTTATCTATAAAAGTAAATTCACTTACATAAACAATTCGTCATGATAATGGATATCCGTGCAAATATGGTGCACATTAAAATGTTTTAGGTGATCAATAAAGCATTGCCCTCAGCTCTATACAATCAGCGCTACGTATTTTCAAGCGGATAATAGAATAACTGCAACGCCAGACAAGAATAAGGAAATTTTTAAACTTTTTAAATTAACTATTTATTCCATAAAATTAAGACTACAAACCGAGAATATCTTAAATATATTTAAATATTACATCTTTCCGGTCCGCCACCGTTTGCAATTCCAATGTAACCGGACACTGCAACCAGTGGGATAGTAATTCCTCCGTGTACCCAATTAAGAAATACATTTTCCGTGCGTTTATCGACCGGCGAATTATCGCTGCTATACGCACATGATTGAACTGCCGTTTAATTATAACTTCGGAACATACCAAGGAATGCCAAGTACCTGTGATAAATCTTCGTATAAAGATATCTTCAACCGCGGTTTCAGCCGACCGAAGGCCACCTTCCAAATTTGATGTGTCCCACGAATTCCATGACTTACGGTGCGCAATAAAATGCGGTGGATTTGCCATTTCGTATGTTAGGGGACGATCGCCTTTTGGTGTGATTTTATATCGGCCCGATTGCACCTTCTGGCATGCCGCAGTTGTGTGAAGTGGCGCAATCGTTATTAGCCTCGATTTATTTAGCGTCACCTAAAAATATTTATACGATTAATATTTCATTCGTAGTTATATAGAAATTCGTACATTTTTAACAATATTATTCAAAATAGCGGACGACATATTTACTCGGCACAATAAAATTTGGTACTCCAGCTCCCTAACCTCAAATTTATGAAATGTCAAAATGGGTAACTGTCAAATGGATAGGACGAATTTCTGCTCGAATGGCGAACCAACCGAAACTGTTTACGAAAATAAAAATGATTAAAATGAGTTTGTAAAACTTTTAATGAATTAAACTATCACAGTAATTAGATAGCGATTATAAACATTTATTTATTTAAGTAGAAAATATACAATTTAATAGTGAAAATGAAATAGTTCAAATCAGACATTTGTAATGTTCATCGGTCAGTTTCGTTAAAATAATTCCTCGTTAGATTTTTGTTTTTTTTGCACTCCTGTCAAATTTTTTATAGATCCATAAATGGCTGTCAACTTATCCACAATAACGCAAAAATTTATTTTAACAAACAAAAATTTGGCCACTATTTACAATCAGTAACGCATTTTAAATAGTTCAACAAATCAATGAACGTGTACAGTTTACGATAATTATTATAAAGTTGTGAAAAATTTGTACATAAACCCCGTATTTTATATCCTAGTTATAGCTGCAATGTGATTTCGAGTACCACAGGAAATTCAAGACAAAAAGTGATAAAAAGAAGGTTCCCTGTATAAAAAAATGTTAACATATTTTCTATTTTCCTATAATATCATATTTAAATACGAGTAGAATTGTAGTTTTGTATTTTATAATAAAATAAAGTGTTGGCATGAAAATTCGATTAAATTTGGTGCGGTCATTTGAGTCACAGAAAAATGCAGAGTTCGGAACACGAAATCGGTAGTTGGGATTCTGTACTTTTGGAAAATACATCAGAGGATGCATTTATTGGGAATATACATCAGCGCTATAAACGGGATCAAATATATGTAAGTTGCGTGCGATTCTCAGTTTTATACATTTCTCATGTGCCCCCTCGATTTTAGACCTACATCGGAACCTATTTGGTGTCGATAAATCCGTACAAACCGCTACTGTTGTATACGCCAGACTTGATAAAAACGTATTCGACCCGATGTTTCTTTCAATTACCACCTCATATGTGAGTATAATTTGTACTGGATAAATCGTGTTCACTAATTTTGGTTTTTAGTTACGCGGTTGCAAATTCTGCGTACCAATGGCTACAAAACTATAATGAGGACCAGTGTATTATTATGTCGGGCGAGAGCGGTTCCGGTAAAACAGAAACATCTCGCATGTGTATACATTTTTTGACCCAAGTGTCGGAGAATGCAAAATCGAGGGTACCAAAATTGCCACGTCAAAGAAGCTCAAACTCATTTGCGAACACAAAAACGATATCAAAATCCCAACCCAATTCAATAACATCAACGCCAAAGCACACGATGATCACGGCCCTAAGTACAAGTAGTAATACGACGATAGAAAAGGCCGGATGTTTAGTTATTGGTAGTGCTAGTGGTAGTCTACCGTCGACCACCGCTTGTAATAACAGTTCATTTCGTGGCAAATGTTCACACGAAAAAACGGTCGAATTTGATTTTTCACATCACAGCAGTTCCGAAAATTTAGCAGCAACGCAGCAATCAAGTAAGTGTTTAAAACATCCACTGAAGAAAGAATCCTCACACCCCAAACGAATTGGTAAGACAAAACGTAAAATCTGTACGATTAGAATCGGCGGGTAAATTTTTAAATCACTAATTCAATAAATATATTTCTTCCAGGACATTCACAATCCTTAACATCCTGCGCGAAACATAATAATATAAAATTGGATTTATCGCCATCGTCTTCATCATCTCTATTGTTATCAGCAACAGCATCACGTAAACATATTTCATGTCAATATCATAGTCATCTCAAGCAACAAAATCCAAGTAGCATTAGCTATGATGAAAATAATAAACTAAATGAGCAGCATTTGTCCTCATCATCATCATCATCGGTGTCCGCGTACAATAAACATAATACGAAACGGCAACAAATTTTATCATCTTCATCGACAATGTCATCGCAATCATCTACATCCACCACCATAAAACGAAGTAATCCCAATCTATTATTAAATAACACAAGCACAACAACAAATACCAACGAATGTAATTGTAACATAATAACAAAGCTGTATAATGCATCACGTACCCCAATATTATCGAAAAAGCAAAAATCGTCGACGAGTAGTTCACCGCGACTCATGAAATCTCAATCGCTGACAAAATCATCGACTTCGAGTTTAAATAATGCGGGTGTTGATAATGTTGAGCTGTTACGGATTAAGGAGAAAATTTCACAAGTGGATATTCTGTTGGAGGCGCTCGGAAATGCGGCGACCGTAAAAAATTCGAACTCAAGCCGATTTGGAAAATTTTTCGATATTGAATTTGATTTTAAGGGAGATCCAATTGGTGGCCAGATTACCCATTGTAAGTGTATGCCTAAAATACCGAAATCGGTTAGTTTTGTTACAAACTCTTTTTTTTTTGTTTATTAATGCCTTCATGAAGATATGTTGGAAAAGGTAAGTTAATTATTTTTTTATAGGATTTATGGTGGAATCTTCCATTGTTTAGTCGTTCCTCAGAAGAACTATTTTAAATATTAACATTAATTTTACCTCCATAAATATTATTTTCTCTGGTCAGTCATAAAATATTTGTTGGTATCATTATTCACTTGCAACGTCTACGATTCAATGTAAATCTGGCAGTCTATGATGTTAAAAGCCAAGTCCTTATCAGAGTGCATTAATTCAATGGCAATTAATTCAAAACGAAAATTCACCGAAATATGAGTGCTCAGGGTTTATATTTTGAACCAATATTTGGAAGTTCATAAAAGAGCCAATTTAATTTGTGCTAAGCCATTTTTCGACCGAGTTTGTTTTCAACTTGGTGCCAATGAGGTAGCTTCAAAGAAATTCTGAATAATGGCAATTTGGATGGAAGTCAATCCATTATGAGTTCTGGATGTGGTTCTGGGAACTATTTCATATTGAACTGAGCAAATTGATTGAATACTGTTTTAAGAGTAATCATATTTCCTTTTTCATTCATTTGCACATCCCACAATTACTTGACCTGGAAAGACGGATGGGTTTATGATCATGACCCATACAACGTAAACGTACAGCGACAACCACTATATTTAACCGGGTGCAAGACATACAACTTAACAACTCTAGAAAAGAGACGCGAATTGCTAAAAAGTACATTTATTGGTAATCTCCTACTAGGCATAATCGGCAGACCGAATGTGCTAAAGTCAATTAAAATAAAGGTTCCTGGTAGACAGCTAAGAGATCATGACTTCCTCCACTTAGATAGACACAGAACCAAACTATGGCGATAATGAACCAGTGAAGATGATGTGTAAGAGTTTCAATAGAATTAACGATTTATTTGATTTTTGTTGGCAATTTTATGCCTCTCAGTTGTTTTGGTATTTAATGACTTAATGATTTATTAGCTTCTTAATTTATTTATTTATTATTTCTTTTAAATATAGAACCTATTATTGTAAGTCTAAATAATATTTCTTTTTGTGTCAAAGAAATCATGAAAAACTCAAACAAAAACTTAAAACTAAACTATTTTTTGTTGTTTACATTGGCTTCTATAATTGAAAATTTTACAAAAACTTGGTTTATACCCAACTAACCATTCAGGGGCTAATCTATTTTAATTAATTTATATAATGAATTTCGATACAAGGTGTGAAGACGCCACAACACTCCCCGCCCATCAAAAATTTAAGAATCTGGTAGGAGTCCTGGATGCACGCCCTAATCTTGTAACTGTTTTAGTACTTGGTGAAAGATCAAAACGAACGTTTTTGCGAACTTTTAGTTCCTCGATAGACAATTTAGGCCCGTCAGCCGAAATAATAAGTTCTGGTTCGTGAGTCGGTAAACGTAATCCAGTTTGAATAGTTGGTGCGTCCGTAATTTCTGATTGATTGTCAGAGTAACACGGTTTGAGTCGATCGATGTAAATTTTGGCGTGACGTCCGTTCAGATCCAAAGTGAAAAATTTGTCTGTGTACGCAGTGATCTGTGTAGGCATCAGTCCGTAAGAAAACGTGCGAGCAAGTCAGCAGATCCTTAGAAAATTTTGTCCGTAAACCAGTTCAGCTGTAGTAGCTTTTAGTTCGTCACTGTAAGTCGTTCGTAGTCCAAATAAGATTGCAGGAAGAACACTAGTTCAATCAGATCGGTCGTAGCACATAGTGACAGATTTGACGACCCGATGCCATCTCTCGATCATGCCATTACATTGTGGATTGTAACTAGTTGTTCTCCTACGTTCAAAACCAAGTAAGTTAGCCAGTTCACGAAAAAGTTGTGATTCGAATTGCATACATTGGTCCGTGACAATGAACTCTGGCACACAAAAGTGTGCTATCCAATGAGAGTAAACAGCGAAAGCAATGGTTGCAGCAGTTTTATCCGGAACTTGAACCGCCTCGGGCCAGCGAGTGTATCTATCAATCAAGATGACATTCGAGTCAAAAGTTTGATGGAATTCTTGACGCCAGGATGAGAACGATTATGAAAAGCCTCGAAAACTTGTTTTCGGAAATTTAGCGGAATGAATGGCCTAGGTGTAGTGGTAGAAATATCGCAATAAATTAATTTTTTTGAATTCAAAGATACGGGAAATTTCTCAAATTTGAGAACAGAGTTACTCCTTAAAATTTCTTGAAGTTCTTCGTCATTGGTCTGAGCATCTGCGATGATAGCATAATCAATACTTTCGGGAATAGAAATTTGATGAATGCGTGAAATAAAATCTGCGACAACGTTATTCAGTCAAGAAATGTGCTGAATATCGGTCGTGAATTGACCAATGAAATCTAAGTGTCGAAATTGACAAGGAGTTGCTCTTTCCGGTTTCTGATTAAAAGCGTAGACAAGTGGCTTATGATCGGTATACAGTGTGAATAAACGACCTCCGAGAAGATATCGAAAATGTTTAATTCCCGAATAAGCCGTGAGAAGTCCACGACCATAAGCGCTGTATCTTTTTTGTGTATCACTGAGACGTACCGAAAAGAAGCCGAGTGGTTGCCAAGTGTCCGATACTAACTGCTGGACCACCGCTCCGATCGTCGTATCGGAAGCGTCAACCATGATGGCCAGAGGTGCTTATGATGATGGATGAATAAGTAAAGTAGTGTCCGGAAGTTTAATTTTACAGTTGACGAACGCTTCGATAGCCACCGTTTTCCATTGTATTGGAACTCGACTATTTTTAGTCTACGCTTTTAGGAAATGGTTCAACAATTCCTGGTCAGCAGCGGCACCCGGAATGAAGCATTGATAAAAGTTGATCATGCCTAAAAAACGTTTCAATTGTTTAACAGTCTGTGGTCGCTCGAAATCTTTGATGACTTGAACTCGTTCATGCGATGGTAATATACCTTGTCCAGTTACCAAATGGCCTGAAAAGATAATTTCGGTTCGTCATAATTTCGAGAGGCAATGAGCACGTCGTTCAAATATACAAAAGAGAAGTCGAGTCCACGTAATGCTGAATGCATATGGCGTTAGAACGACTGTGCTATATTTCTACGGCCGAAAGGCATTCTACAAAATTCAAATAGTCCGAAAGTGTCGAAATTTCTGGTTTTGGAATGTCCGTCGGTTCAATAGAAATTTAGTGGTAAGCAAGGACAAGGTCTATCGTTGTGAATATAGTGCAACACTCGAGTCGTTGTGTATTGGAATTGTGACTCCAAGCTCCATTCTTTTTGAGTACTAAGTGTAGCGGGCTGGACCAAGAGCTGCTACTAGGTCTGCAAATCCCGAGTTTCATCATGTTTTCGAATTCTATCTTCGCGATGATGAATTTGTCCGGTGCCAGTCGTCGTGGTTTGCATGCAATCGGTGGTCCGTTTGTTTCAATTGAGTCACGTTGTGTCTAGTATTGTCAATATTAATGTTACCGTGAATGACTGTTAACAATTTTGATATTACATTGAAAACTCCTGAGTCCATTGTTGACTTGTCGATCCTAGATACAGTAGTATCATCGTAGGAGGATGGCGTTTCATTTGAATAAAGAGAGGTTAACGGATCTATGAGCCTCTGTCTCTGTATATCCACAAGCAAACCAGTTTTCCTCAAAAAATTCGCGCCGATGATAGGCATCGACACGTCAGCAACTATGAACTCCCAGGAGAATTCGCAAGTTTAAAAATTTAGTCCTGTACGCATTTAACGAAGAACCGTTCCCTGCGAACAACCTGAATGATGGGTTGACACTTGGATTCCGAACAAAACGGGCTGGCAAGAACTAGTACGAATAAAAATTTCGTAAATTAAAAGACGGCTAGTTTTAGAAACGTCGTTACACTCCGCCAATTGTGAATGACTATTTATTTATTTTGAAACATTGTTATCGGAGTTATTTGATTCAAATTTACAATTTGGTTTACATTTTAACGCCTTTTTGCCGAAATGATGATGATGAAAACAAATAAAATCATTTTCAGCCGAACGATCACCATAAAAAGGATTGAAAAAATTTCAAATATTTGGCGAGTTTTGCCGTGAATAATTATTTCTAGAATTTGATTGAGAATTGTTACGACTACGTGACTTTGAATTATATCGTGATCTGTAATTTTGATTAAAAATTTCCGAAATCTCCGATAACAATGTCTTTGAATTCCGAAAGTTTATTGTCTAGAGAAAAGTTTGTCAATGACTGGCGGGGAGACGTCGTTTTCAAATGGTGACTGGTTCAACCTCTTCATCCAAAATTGATAAAGTATCACTTCATTAATACTGTCACCAGTGTTCAATTTCATTATACTCAACAATTGGGACGGCTTCTTGTCCCCAAGTGTCAAGCCATGCATCAGATTATTAAGCTTCCATTTTTCTGATTCACCAAGTACCCGAATCATCTCAGCCTTAAATGTAAAATAAGGTGTATTACCCTTCGGGCTATTGATTATAAGTGCAAATGTGCCGTGGGGTCGTGCATGCAGCGCTCAACAGTAATTTCTGCCAATGCGAACTGCTGCTCGAGTATCTCAAACCATATAATTGTATTTTGAGAGTGAAGTGGCTGTGGGGGTTTGAAAAAGCCAGCCACTCGAGCAACAATTCCAATTCAATTATAATGAATTTCGATACAAGGTGTGAAGACGCCACATTCTTGTTACTTTACTTTTATATTTCAAATTGTCAAGTCCAACGCGGATTTATTTTATTTTGTAGTTTTTCAAGTCAAATTTGTAGACTTATTTCAATATAAATAAATACCATCTGCACGTTGCAAGCTCCATGGCAACCTGTAAAAATTGGATTTCAATCTGAATATCAGATGTGGATTTGCCTTCTACAATGAAAATGGGATTATAATACGAGTTCTGAGTATGCTTCTGGATAACAGCCAATCTGAAAGGAACTAAACCATTTATTTTCTAACCAGTTCAGTTTCGGATGTGGTTCTGAACCGATTGGGATTAATCTTGTCTCATCATAGAAAATGAAAATAAATGGTTGTGAATAACGGACTATATAACTCCCGTGCGAGTTTCAAATGTTCCAGATAATTCTCAATTTGATAGGAACTAATCGATATATCAACTGAGTGGAATGAAACTTGGTTTGGAATATTAAAAGGTGATTCCAAAAAGAGTTCCGAGTGTGCTTCCGAAAAGTAGAAAATTTAAAGTGAACTCAAGATATTTTTTAACCGATTAGGATGAAACATCCAATTGGGTTGGAATTTGGTTTGCATGGTGAGGTTCTAAAAAGGCTATTTTCAATGGAACTTACCATTTCTCAGCTGATTTGAATGGAACTTGATTTGTTTGTTGGAAACGTAATTCTGTTGATAGCGTCGTATTTTCTGATATTAGGCGCGAGGGAAAACAATTTTGTATAAACTGATTACAATTTAGTGGAAAACAATTCACAGAAAAATTAAATAAACCGAAAAAACAATTTGTCGAAAACGACAATTCACAAAAAACGAACAGGATAGTCTACCTAGTTAATTGTTTTTCGTAGAATTGTCGTTTTCGGCGAACTTCGTTTTCAGTGAATGGTTGTAGGATAGCTTACAAAACCGACAATCCACCGGAAACGATAGTTCACCAGAAACGACAGTTTACCGAAACGACAATTCACCGAAAATCAAATTAGAATACTAGTTACTTTTGGTTCGCATTTCTGTTAAATTTTTGCAGGATCTTATAATTTTAATTGTTTGATGAAAGTTCTGGAATATGGATGACTAGAGCGAACTAGGCTAGTTCATAACCGATCATGATGAAGTTGGGTTTGTAGGATGGCCGCCATATAATCGGCCAAGATGAAATTTAGATTTACGAATATAGTAAGCTGAGACAGAATGACCTTTTTCACCGAAGTGGTGTTTCCAGGAATTTAAAACAGCCTTACCAGATCAAATATTTTCATCTTGGTTACCCTCACCTCGTTTATTCTTACTCAACCCTATCTCACAGATTGTATTTGCTTAATGAGCGCCTGATTGGACCGCATTTATAAAATTTTGATTTTAAGCCACGTTTAAGACCCAAGGATGTCTAACAATACATAAGAATTGGTACGACGAGGCAGAATAAACTATTTTAATCACAATACCGTGGCGAAGTTGAGAACACTTTATGAAGTTCACTGATTTTCTACCTGGTTGTATTCAAATTTCTCAAACTTTGAATAGTACCAGGTAAAGAGCTTCAGTAAACTCTTCTTGGTCGTACCAATTCTTAAACTCTCTCAATTGATTGAGTCATAAGTTTAGTGAAAACTCACATCCTAGCCCCCAATCCTTCCAGTTGGTCATATTCCGTTGAATCTTAATTTCCATTCTACATATTCTATCTGGGTCGATTATGAAATGGTCTAGTTCCGACCCAGTTGGTCGTAATATTTTTTTTTTATCAGGTTTGACTTTTATGTCGAGCAGTCAATTATAATGAATTTCGATACAAGGTGTGAAGACGCCACATTCTTGTTACTTTACTTTTATATTTCAAATTGTCAAGTCCAACGCGGATTTATTTTATTTTGTATTTTTTCAAGTCAAATTTGTAGACTTATTTCAATATAAATAAATACCATCTGCACGTTGCAAGCTCCATGGCAACCTGTAAAAATTGGATTTCAATCTGAATATCAGATGTGGATTTGCCTTCTACAATGAAAATGGGATTATAATACGAGTTCTGAGTATGCTTCTGGATAACAGCCAATCTGAAAGGAACTAAACCATTTATTTTCTAACCAGTTCAGTTTCGGATGTGGTTCTGAACCGATTGGGATTAATCTTGTCTCATCATAGAAAATGAAAATAAATGGTTGTGAATAACGGACTATATAACTCCCGTGCGAGTTTCAAATGTTCTAGATAATTGTCAATTTGATAGGAGCTAATCGATATATCAACTGAGTGGAATGCATCTTGGTTTGGAATATCAAAAGGGGATTCCAAAACGAGTTCCGGGTGTGCTTCCGAAAAGTAGAAAATTTAAAGTGAACTCAACATATTTTTTAACCGATTAGGATGAAACATCCAATTGGGATGGAATTTGGTTTGCATGGTGAGGTTCTAAAAAGGCTATTTTCAATGGAACTTACCATTTCTCAGCTGATTTGAATGGAACTTGATTTGTTTGTTGGAAACGTAATTCTGTTGATAGCGTCGTGTTTTCTGATATTAGGCGCGAGGGAAAACAATTTTGTATAAACTGATTACAATTTAGTGGAAAACAATTCACAGAAAAATTAAATAAACCGAAAAACAATTTGTCGAAAACGACAATTCACAAAAAACGAACAGGATAGTCTACCTCGTTAATTGTTTTTCGTAGAATTGTCGTTTTCGGCGAACTTCGTTTTCAGTGAATGGTTGTAGAACAGCTTACAAAACCTACAATCCACCGGAAACGATAGTTCACCAGAAACGACAGTTTACCGAAACGACAATTCACCGAAAATCAAATAAATAGTAGTTACTTTTGGCTTGCATTTGTGTTAAATTTTTGTTGGACGATTCTGATAAAAATTTAATAGTGTGTCGTTCGAGTGCCAAGAGTCCTAGAATCCTGGAATTTCATGAAAATTTATGCAGGATCTTATAATTTTAATTGTTTGATGAAAGTTCTGGAATATGGATGACTAGAGCGAACTAGGCTAGTTCATAACCGATCATGGTGAAGTTGGGTTTGTAGGATGGTCGTTATATAATCGGCCAAGATGAAATTTAGATTTAGGAATATAGTAAACTGAGGCAGAATGACCTTTTTCACCGAAGTGGTGTTTCCAGGAATTTAAAACAGCCTTACCAGATCAAATATTTTCATCTTGGTTACCCTCACCCCGTTTATTCTTACTCAACCCAATCTCACAGATTGTATATGCTTAATGAGCGCGTGATTGGACTGCATTTATAAAATTTTGATTTTAAGCCACGTTTAAGACCCAAGGATGTCTAACAATACATAAGAATTGGTACGACGAGGCAGAATAAACTATTTTAATCACAATACCGTGGCGAAGTTGAGAACACTTTATGAAGTTCACTGATTTTCTACCTGGTTGTATTCAAAGTTTTCAAACTTTGAATAGTACCAGGTAAAGAGCTTCAGTAAACTCTTCTTGGTCGTACCAATTCTTAAACTCTCTCAATTGATTGAATCATAAGTTTAGTGAAAACTCACATCCTAGCCCCCAATCCTTCCAGTTGGTCATATTCCGTTGAATCTTAATTTCCATTCTACATATTCTATCTGGGTCGATTATGAAATGGTCTAGTTCCGATCCAGTTGGTCGTAATATTTTTTTATATCAGGTTTGACTTTTATGTCGAGCAGTCACTTGTTTCTCCCATTATAGAAGTTATATAAAACCCTAACCATCCTTGGAGAAAAATGCGAAATGCAGTAAAAGTTCTGGGCCCTATTTTTGAATGCGATACGAAAACGCGAGTAATCTGTATTCCTATGATTCCTATTCAATTTTAAATAAGAATCGTACGAATCTAGTTCAATTCAAATATGAATCTAGTATTCTCGTTTTCGTTTCGTATTCAGAAGTAAGGCTCCAGTCAGAATGACGTGCTCTAGCCACAAGAAATTTAAAAAGTGGTAAATTGAAGCGCTTCCGAAATACATATAGCTATATAGGCACGGACAGAATAGATTGGTAAAATAATAGTTTGGATGTGAAAGTTAACCTGGCATTTGGGGTCACAAAATTTACATTATTGAATGAATAAATACTAGGTGCGTAACCAAATTTCCGTTTTTTTTTTGAAAAATGGAAATTTTCAATAGAAATATAAAAAATGGTTTATTCAAAGTATTGTCCTTCGCTATCTACACATTTTTGCCATCTCTCTGGCAATACATAGCCCTGCCAAGCCAAGCGCCATCGAGCGGAATAAGTGATAATCCAAGGGGGCCAGGCTGGCGAATAAGACGGGTGCGATACCAGATCCCATCTCAGCGTTTTGAGGGTGTCCTGGATGATGAGGGTGCGATGGCATGAAGCGTTGCTGTGCTGAAATATCACTCGTTCGTGTCCCGTGTCCCATTCTGGTCGTTTTTCGAGCAATGCATGGTTCAGATTGATCAGTTGCTGTTGATAACGTTGCCCATTGACAGTTTCGCCCTCTTTCAGCAGAGCATTGTCTTCTTTTCGAAGCGATTTGGCCGTACCGTCGGTCTTGGTGCCTCGCCAGGTGTAAGCCCCAACCTTTTGCGTTTGGCATTCTTAAAAAAGATCCACTTCTCATCTGCCGTAACAATTCGAAGCTCTTTCTCTTTGTGCCGTTAAAGCAAAATTTCACAAGTGGCTTTTCGATTTTCCTTCTGTCTCTCAGCCAAGTCATGCAGCACCCATTTATCTTCCTTTTGACTTTTTAACATAGCATGTAAACTTTAGGAAATACCTTGGCGAGTCGTGTTTAATGCCTCCGCAAGTTGTGCTTGAGTTTGCGTATCATCTTCATCCAATCCATTGATCTTCCAGAGCGCTTCTTCTTCTCAATGTCGAAATCGCCACTTCTGAAGCGTTTAAACCAACCGTCACAGGTAGTTTTGAACGGTGCATGTTCGGCGTAGGCAAGCAAATAACGTGCTTCAGCTGCATTTTTTCAAGTTGCGATATGTGCTGGTATTACAACTGATTATCGTTAACAATTGTCCACGCTACGAACAAAACACAACTTCTGACATAAATTACAACTAGATGCGTCGCTAGCACCATCTATGTGTGAAACTCGGAAATTGAGTTGTGCGCATGATAAATAAATAAACTCTAGAACTTAAAAAGGTCATTTATAGTCCAATTCTCATCCTGCGTTCCTTAATCCAACGTGATTGGTTAGAAAGTAACCCAGTTCCATCCCAGTTGACCATATTCCAAATTTGAGATTGTTCACATAGAAATCATTGTTCTAATGTTTGCACACGGATATAAGAAATATGTGCCCTCGGTCGTATCTTAAATAATGTCAGCCAATTTGTGTTGTTTTGGTTGCTTGGCAGGAGATGTTCTCCACAGATTCCTTTGGTAATGATCGATAGTGATTGGAATTGATCGGCTTTATGAAACTTAGCTTAACGAAACTACTTTTTCCTACTTCGGCTGTAAATGCGTATTTATGTTTTCGCCGTAGCAGTGTGGGTCCATTTGGCATCACCTTACCTATAAAACACATATCGTTTGGAGACCGATTACATGAACATAGATTGTTTTCGGTCGAGAACGAATGTCTGTTTTAACATCGAAAAACGTGGATTCTTCCTGTTTTCACTCGGCTAAAACTTCGGTTTAAAATGGGATGGTGGAAAGTCCGTCGTATGTTATTTAACTTTTGCCACTACATCAGTTCTACGAATGACGCCGGAAGACGTAGGTAAACTCATTTTAGATGTACAAAATATTGGTCGCCAAGCTTTTATAATTTCGCACACAATATTTTACAATATTTATTTTTGTTTACTATTTAATATTTGCGTTTGTTCAACTGACTAAATTATAATCCATTTTTATTTTGCAATTTCGGCGTTTATCCCAGCAGGAAGTTCATTGACGACACACTAATGACAGATATTTATCAGCAAATGTGACTAATTTACGTTTATGACATGTCTGAGATGAGTCGCATGTGAGAAATCATAGACGAATCGAATGTGACATATCTGATATTTTATTTAAATGAAGACTAATATTTCTAATTTTCGTTTAAATACATAAATTATAGTTTTAAATAATTTATTTTATAAATAGTAGCTACCTTTCCAGTACACGTCTTGGTAATCCAAGAGCTTTGCATTTTTACCGATCATAAAAAAATTTTTTTTGGTTAGGCATGTTAAAAATTTCCAAATAAAACAGTTACAAAATGTTTACTTACCAATTTCATAAACAAAATATCAACACCTATATAGAAAATAATATTAATGGCGTTGTCACAAAGAAAGAACATGAACGGACATGCAAATTATTTCAATCCTCTCGAATGTTTACCTACGCCGTATTAAAAGTACTTGATAGAATCAGAACGACCGAAGACTTGTAATACATGTTTCACGTAAGAAAGAGGAAATTTTGTTCATGTAAGAAGACATGTATATGACATGTCTCACAATTGTCGTCGAACGTGGACTTCAATTGGACAAGTCATTTGAGAAACTAATATGACTTGAATCATTTCAGTCAACATACCATCAAAAATCAACAAAAAGTATTTTTTGTCTTTTTCATACGCATTTAGAAAAAAGGTTCGAAAGAGCAACGTGTGTCTTTTGTAAAAAATTATTCACATGCATGTTGACAAATATCCAACTGATATATAGCGCCTCTATACATGAATACTAGAATTATTAAATAACAATCTTGAATCCATAACAATAATCTGGACAACTAAACTATTTTTACAAACTACGTTGTGTTTTGTCAAATGATGCTGAGTGACATCTACATTACTCCCCTCCCCAGTGGCTTCGCTCGTTCTTTATGGTATTAAACTTGTTTGTTCAAGGTAGCACGGTTTTTATCCAAATAAATTTTGTTTTTTTTACTCCGAATTTCCTACGTAGTGCGAAAACCTAACCCATGATGGCAGCCTTGAGTGTAGAGTGTCATCTCTCGATGAATCCGTTGTTTTTAGGGTTATAACTGGCTGTTCTCTTACGTTCGAACCTCAAAAATTTTGAAAATTTGTTTAAGGCGGACTCGAACCGTATTCCTTGATCCGTCACAATAGTCGGACTTCATTCGACACAATAATCGGGTAACCTAAATGTAGTTCGTTGAATCTTCTCATACCTGGGGTGCAATTTCCTATTCTGCTTGTGGTATACTGGTATGTCGATTAACTTTTGCTTTTTGGCAGGCTAGACATTGAGCCATTATTTTAATATCACTCTTCATACTGGTCCAAATAAATTGTTCTGACATGGCTTTAACGGAAATCCAGTAGTATATACCTAGGGGCGACTTTTCCCCTATTGGAGCTATTGGAGTTTTCACGAATTCAATGAAATGTTGGTCTCCAAGAGATTTATGAATTCCTCATCTGATTGTTATGCTTCCGCTATATTTTGGTAGTTTAAGGCCTCGGGTAATGTTAACGAATCGATTTTTAGCAGTGTATCTGCGACAACATTTTCCGTGACCAATGTAATCCAAGTATCGGAACTGTTCTGGTAAAATGCGTAGATCAATGGAAGCAGCAAATAATTCTCTATCGTGTTATACCGGCGTTCGTTATATATGTGCGATAGAAATTCAACATTCCCAAAAACCGTTTAAGCTATTTAACACTCGCTGGTCTGTTGAATTTGAGTAAATTTGGATGGATTGATTCCTGCTGCATCCAAAAATGTAATTTAATCCTTTGCGAAATGGCATTTATCAACATTCATTACTAAACCTGCATTACTAATCTCGCGAACACACCTTTTAAATGTTACAAATATTCGGAATTTGAGTATGAAGCAATTACCAAGTCATCAAAGTAATAAAAACAGAAATTTAGACCGTTAATGGTCGAATTTTCGAATATCTGCAATGTGTTGTCGCCATTCATTTCAGATCAAACAGAATTCGAGCGAATTCAAATATTCCAAACGAACAATATCAATATTGCGGTTTTTGATACTTCAATCGAAATCTTCTGGTACGCATGCATAGTGGTACGCACGCCCTCAGTCGATGGTGGAAAACAGTTTACATCTCCGTAACTCATGAGTAAAATCATGGAGGTAATAAGGTATCGGGTCCATTCATCATTCTTCGTCGCGACCAGATGCAATGGGCTGGACTAAGGACTTTTGGCTGGTCGGCAAGTACCCTATGTAACCAGGATCTCGAGTTGCAATAATTTTAGAATTTCTGATGTTGCAATTACTGATACTCATAGTAAGGTTAGTGGGTCGACTAAACGTTATTTTAGATTTCGACTAACAAACCTGAGCCCTTGAAGATATCTGCTCCTAAAATAGACATCGTTACATTTGCTCTCCAGTGCCGATTAAAAAATTGGTTTTTGATGTAGGATCTAAAACTTTAAGGCGACAATTCGATATTTTTCCTTCACAAGTTGCCGTTTGTATAGGTTTGTTTTATTTTTTGCTTTAAATTCACACTATCGGGAGCAGTTTATCTCACGATTCACGGCTTCGTTAAACCGCCGATGAAAATAGCGTACCAATGCTGATTTGTTTGTTGAATCAGCACTTCTATCTGCTTGGTCTTTTATGTAATTCCGGATTTTGATGAGCTGAATCGGTTGATAACATTTCGGACAATAATCGATGCAACCACACTAGTTTCTTCATAGCATACGTCGCCGCCATGTATTTGGACACTGTTGTCAACAATGCCACTGATTTTTGGTGTTCTGAGCCCCAACTTATAGTTCCGTTGCTAAACATGAATATATAGCCGAAAATCGATCACCTGGTTTCGATGTCTCCTTAGAGGTTGCGTTACTGTAGCCTCACATACTCAATTTGATACCACTTTCAAATCGAATTCCCACGTCCATTGTCCTCTTTAAGTAGTCCATAATGCGATGCGATAAAACGAATTCACATCTGTTGCCGCTGGTTTCTGTAAGTGTCGACTTGCATTGTCAACAGCAAAACTGATGTCTGATCGGGTTACCACAGCGAAATATAATAAGCTACCGATCACCTCACTATACGGAAAATTTATTTCTCATTTCTACGCTGTCCCATTGAGTTGCCACGGCATTGCATTCCGCCATGCTAAAACGGTTGAGTACCTTTTACGCATACACCTGCTGTTCGATTTTAAGCCCCAAGAAATATTTGAACTCGACTGATTTGACCCCGAATTTCCTGCGTAAGTGTTCAATGACCAGAACCTCGTTCTCCGCTGCAATGAAACCGTCAATGAATGACGTGAACTGTTTGTTTCAGCAGTGCGACGCTAGTTTCAATCTGTACAAGCTTTTAGATAGCTAGAACACACGTCCGGTGTCATCGTTATATCTGATCGGTGGACCCATATAAACGTTCTCTTCCAAAACACCGTACAGAATCTGTCGTTATATCGAACTGCTGGAATCTCATTCATTTTGACGCCGCCAGAATTGATCGAATCGATGTAAACTTAACGCCAGGGCTGAACGTTTCTGTATAATCGATACCATACTCCTGTGTGGACCTCCGCATTATCAATCGTTCTTTGTATCAATCATTGCTTGACTTTTGCTTTAGTTTTTAGACCCAACGGTTATCAATCACCTTTTGATCTTTCGGTGGATTGAGCAAGTTCTAAAATACTAAATTATATCGTCTGTCAAATTTTATTTTTGGGAGTTCTGAATTGACCATTTTACAAAACGTTCAGCGTTCCTCGTTCAAATTCTTACGAGAATAGCAATTCTGCTATTTTTTTAACGTAGCATTTTAAGATTTTCTTTTTCCCTTCGTTTACTGATATTGTATTGACCAACTAACACTCAATTTATTGAGACTCACGAAAATCTTTGAATTTTCCATTTCAGTCACGCATCACCCAAACGAATTGTGGGGAACGAAATTTTCACATATTTTATCAACTGCTTTCTGGCGCTGATATTCAATTTCTAAGTAAGTAACTTAAATTATTTTTATTTACCGTCAAATCAATTAAATAATTATGTTTAGAAACGCTGAAACTTCAAAGAAATGTCGATAAATACGAGCTGCTGAAACATGGTCAATCGGCCGACGATGATAAAAAAAATTTTTTATTTACAAGAAATGCATTAGACTTATTAGGTTTTACACAAGATGAAGTACTATCAATGTTTAAAATTATCGCTGTTGTTATAAAATTAGGAAATTTAGTTTTTTTACCGTCGACCAATATCGATGGCACGGAAAATTGTATTATATCAAATGAGCATGGTAAGTACGGGCCACACGTTTTGCACAATCATATCGCCAATAACATTTTATATTTCGTTCTTTAGAAATTCATGAAATATCGCAACTACTAAATTTAGATTATGATATTCTACTAAATTGCCTTACACGAGGATACGATAATTGGGCGCAATTAGACATAGAAACCGAATTGGATGTTGCGGCCGCATCACGTCTCAAACATATTTTATGTCGTACCCTGTATGGACGGTTATTTACTTGGGCCGTCAATCGGATAAATGAATCAATCAAAATTAAGTCCCAATATACCAGGGGTCGTAATCTTGGCATATTGGATTTTTATGGTTTCGAGATTTTAGGAAAAAATTCATTTGAACAATTGGCGATTAATTATTGTAATGAACGGATACATCATGTGAGTTATGATGGTTATAGGTTTTGTCGAATTTTTACTAATCGAATTAATTTTAATCGTCAGAATTTTTTACAAAACGTTTTAAAATTTCAACAAGATTTGTACGCCCGCGAAGGTTTAGAATGGCAACGGATCGACTATTTTGATAACGAGGCAATATGCGAACTGATCGACAAATCAAATTATGGTATTTTAAGTTTACTCGAAGAACCTCAAGTTACGTCCGACGAATCGTTTCTAACCCGAATTTATCAATGCTGTTCGGGCAATCCAAATTTTTTGCGCAACGAAAATATGCCCGATTTACAGTGTTTCCAGGTGCGCCACTATGCTGGCCAAGTGGTGTACACCGTGGATAATTTTATCGAAAAAAATCTAGACGTTTTACCAAAATCGATTAGCCTGAATTTATACCAAAGTAAATTGAGTATAGTGCAAACGCTTTTTCCGGAGGGTAATCCAAAGCGGACGGCCAAACGACCGGCTAGTGTTGGTTCAAATTTACGACGATCGCTATCATCTCTACTCTCGACGCTGAATAATCGCCGTAACTACTACGTATTTTGTATAAAACCGAATGAATTAAAACAGCAGCGTTTTTTCGAGTTGCCGCTAGTGCAGCACCAAATTCGGTACATGAATTTAATGCCGCTCGTTAATTTATTTCGTAACGGTCACTATTTTCACATTACGCATATAAAATTTTTAAATCGGTACAAAATTCTGTCGCCCATAACATGGCCACATTTTAAAAATGGTACATTAGTCGAAGGAATCGCTATTATAATACGATCGGTGCGTTTACCGATTGCTGAATTTACAATTGGATCGAATCACGTATTTATCCGGAGTCCGCGAACCGTTTTTGAGTTGGAGAATTTTCGAAAAATGCGACTTGACTACTTGGCAACGTTTATTCAGAAAACATTTCGATGCTATTCGAGGCGGAAATTATTTTTGCAAATGCGACGAAGTCAAATCGTGATTTCAAGTGCCTGGCGGACATGGCGTGTAAGTATTTTATTAGGGATATTTAACTGCCTGAATTTTATTTACATTTTTTATTGGAGCATGTTGCATGTATTTTATTTATTTAAATTTTTGAATTGCGCAAATATATAGGAATGTCGGTTTGGGATACCATTTACGGGGCGACGCCATATGTGGGGATTGTACCGAGTCGTAAGTTTTGTTATATCAGTTTTTAGTTTTTATATCGAATGCTTTCACTACAAAGTACTGTTTAGTTTTGTTCACCAATTAAGAGGACTACTACCTAATACGGTATAATAGCAGTAATTAAATTTGTTTTATTCCACAGGCGCAGGAAGAGTATCGGATTACGAAATACCGAAAACAAGTGGAATGGGCAGTAAATGTAATCCAACGGGCCTATATTCAATGGAAAAAGCGGCAATTTTTTTTAACACTTCCTCTTCGATTACCGGTGAATAGTATGAGTCCGCTTTGTTTTGATTGGCCGGTCGGGCCACGATACCTAACCGAAACCTCACAACTACTGCGAAATATCTTTCATCGATGGAGGGTATACTAAATAAATCACACTAAAATTTAAATAAGTTTTAATATATTTTTTGAAATTTAGTGTTACAGATATCGTAAGACTTTCGATCAAACGTCACGAAATCGTATGAGAGAAAAAGTTACTGCAAGCATTATATTCAAAGATCGTAAAACGTCTTACATCAAAAGTGTATCACACCCGTTTCTTGGTGATTATGTGCGACTGCGACAGAACGTACAATGGAAGAAAATATCCGTGGAGCACAATGATCAGTATGTTGTGTTTGCCGATATTATCAATAAAATTACACGATCTAGTGGAAAGGTAATAAGTTTCCCAGTTATTTCGTATTCTCATAATATTATCGCAAAATTTTTATTTATTAGTTTGTGCCAATTCTATTAGTGTTATCAACAAATTCAATGCTTTTGCTAGATCAGCGGACGCTGCAAATTAAATATCGTGTACCAGCCACTGAAATCTATCGGCTTTCGCTTAGTCCGTATTTGGATGATATTGCGGTGTTTCATGTTAAAGCGGTAAGTGATTTACATTATTATTTATATTTACTGCTTTTTAGATTTGAAATAGAAATAGAGTTGAAATATTTAATTAAAATTTGGCAAATTTTTATATTCGACCGAATGAGTAGGTTAATTAGGTAGTTTGAAATATTTCATATCGGCTCCAAGTTTTTTGATACACACATACCTTCCAATCATATTACTGGACGTTAATCTCTGGGTGGTGGTCTAATAGATTTATGTTTGTTGTTTATATATTGAGAAATGTCCCTTAATTTTTTCCAAAATGTTATCTCAAAATCCTCTACGAGGAATACGTGATGCTTCAATCGTCAATAAGATTATTAGATTTAAGTAGAGATCCTGTTTTCCGAAAGGAAGCAGGTCGGTAAGTTTTTGGACACTGGTGTTAAATTTGGCGCAAATTTTTTGTCGCTACCGATTAGAACTTAGAGCTCAGTTAATTTTCCAAAAGATGGCAGTAAGAGTATTCTAACGAACATATAACTACGTAAGGCATTTATGGTAGCGAAAGAATACTGTCTAAGTGTGTCAGTTTTCATATATACACTTTCATTACAAATTACAAATTAAATTACAAAATAAATTTTGGTTTCAAAGAATGTGCTTTCTCTTCTGAAATTGATAAATTTATTTTATTTACGCATGTTTGAAGATAGGTGTCGTTGCAGAGTGGAAGCATATTTTCATCGTGTTCCACCATCTTGCAAACGACGCTATACAAAATTTCAGGTTGATTCTTAGCTTAGTTTTTATGGAACGGTACTTTGTATTACACCTGTTTGGAAATTTTCTGCACAGTGGAAAAACAACAAATCGATCCGTAAGTTGCTTTTTCTTTTTGGGTGGAAAAACATAAGAAGAAATAAAAGTGAAGTTAAGCCTTAATAGTTAATAGCTATTGTTTATAGGGACTCAAAACAATGGATTTTTCAATGCGAATCCGTTCTGAAGAAGACGAAGGCGGCCCAAGCCGACCAAATAATATTTATTCTAGCGACATCTATTGATATAATATAAAACAAACTATTTATTCAGGTTTTTTTTCTGCTAAGATGGAGTGCGTTAGAATGTTGTATAATTTTGACAGTGTCACATGATCTATCCAATATCCACATTATAACAATTATGCATAGCAAACATTAAGTCAGAAAAGTTTGTTTTAGTTTTAATTGTCCACACAGTTGTTCTTTTATTACGATGCACCAACACCAGTTTTTTTCCTTTTTTCAATTTCATTTTTAACATTTTTCTTGTTTTAAAATGCCATCTATCTGAAATTGTAACGATCATCTGACATTTAGTCGAGATTCTAACCTAATAAAATTTACGACAATTCGACTGTCTTGTACTGAATGACGTCCGATTTTAAAAACGAATATTATACTTTGTGTAAATACTAAAAAAAAATTTAATTCACAACTTTTTATAAAATAATATATTTTCATATAAAGAGTTGCCCAATTGAGACGCAGGAAAATAAATCACTCAAGTGATCACCCCGGCTGGGTTTACAGGCGTCGATCCGATGGTCAAAATTTTTGATGACATTTTCCAATAGGAACGTTCCTATGGCAATATAACAATGATTTGGTTTTTTAGGTCTTGGATGGTGACTGGACTATCAACGTACACTTTGCTTTTCAAGAATCCCCATGAAATGTAATCAAATTACGAAATTAAGCGATTTTCGAAGAACTGTTGCAATTCAAGTTGCATGTAAATTCAAGTTCTTGTGCATATTTCGTTACAAACTTGTCATTGAAATATTCAATTCAAGAGATCAACGCGTTATTGATTGTTTCGGATTATCTTTCACACTTTACCTCACAACAGCGATATTATCTTGTGTGCGAACAGTTTTTAGCCTGCCAGGGTTTGGTATATCCATCACAGGACCCGTAGCCCCGAATTTACGCACCAAACGACCGATGGTTATTTCATTTTGGCGGTTATGGCGACCAAAATATTCACGAATTGCGTATAATATGGGTATCTTGAATAACTTTAACACGGTCTTCAATCGAATACAACTCCATAGCGATGAATGTCAAAATGCAACTAATAAAATGACATAAAATGACAAAACATGGCGTCTTTGCAAAATATTTTTTTATTTTCCTGCGTCTCATTTGGACAACTCTTTACATTCGCACTTTGTTTATAGACAACATACTGGATTCATATTTATGTTTAACTTGGGGAAATACTTTTTGTATTTTTGAGTCTCCCATTTGAGATCTTTCTAACCTTCCGCTAGGGAGTGGAGGTAGAATCCTCTATGTTGGATTTCGTGCTTTGGAGATGATTTGTATTGGTAGTATTGGTTGCATCCTAGTCGTTGCTGCTAGAAGTTATATGCGTTTAGTTAGAAGTTATGTTTTGCGTTACACTCAATAATAAACTTCCCTCCTAAGCTTTTAAAAATCTTTGTATATTTATCTTTCTCTAAACTGTATCTTGGTCGGAAATATTATGCATAACCGATTAATGGCAAATTTTTTGTCTTGAAGCTAGTGTTGATTGCTTGTATTTATTTCTGGTTTTGTGTCATATTTTTTCTATTCGTGATGCGGCGTGCAAAAATATTGCTTTTATCTATTATAGAGTGTCTTCTCCTGGCAGTATTCTTTGGATGCTGGATTTATTGTGTGATATACTGGATATCCTGTAAGTTTTGTCTCAGATGTGAGACTAACGTTGTTTTTGGGATGTCCAAAAGCAATTAGCTATATTTTACATTCCTGTTATATTTGAAAATATTTGCAAAATTCGAGTTGAGAAAATCGCCATTCATTTGTGGTTCATATTTAGCAAATTAAACATGTGTTCATGTCTTTCAAGTTCGTTGTAAACTGTGCTGCTTCTGTATCTGACGGAATATGGCACTCACCTCACACATTTTGCTTTAACTTTATCCGTATTTTTACATTTTCTTTATATACGTTTGATTTTTAGCTGCACACTCTTGACGTGTTTTGGTTCTCTGTGGCAGTAGTTATGAGTGTGTTCATATAACCCTTTGGATTGTGACAGCGACCTTTATTTTGTTAGAGCGTCAATCTCTCTCATTTTTTATATCTTCCTCTTTATCGATTGTTTGGTAATTTCTTTTATTTTGAGACTATTTTTCCTCATTTAGTGATGCAATTATCGTTCTCATTAATAGAAAGTGTAAGTTTTCTTTCGTACAATTTTTCTGGTTTAAAACCCGGCTTCACATGGATACTAAGTTTTAGGAGAGCCTATTTTATTTCTTGTATCATTACTACTAATATTTCATTTATTTTAGATTTAATTGCTATGTTCCAGCACTGTGCATGACCAGCGCATCCTATCTGAACGCAATAACCTCTGTTTTTAATGTTTTTAACTGTCCTATTAGTTGCCGTTGGCTTCCCAGAATTTTTATTATAAAACCTGTTGTTGTGCGTGTGGTAATATTTCCTATTGGTTACACTCTCCTCCGTTCGATAGAATTGTGAGTGTTATCTCTTTATCCAAATGCCATATCCTTGTTTTTTTGCTGATTTTTCTAGGTTAGATACTAAATCGGTAACAGAAGTATATCGTAAACCATTTAGAGACGTCTTATTTAATTTTAGTCGAGGCAATGAAGCACGGAATGCGGTTTTTTGCATTCGCTTCCAAAAATTATTTGTAAAAAATGTACCTACTTTGTACCTCTGACAAATCGGAAATTGCATTGCTGCAGCCAAAAATGCATTCAAAAAATGCATCTTTTGAGACGCCTTTTGGAAAATGTAAAATTTTGTAAATAAGAGTCGGAACTGGCTCAAATCGGGTACGCGGGGGTTTTCGAGGTCGCTGTTCACTATTATGATGTTCAAATAGACCCCCCGAACACCTGGAGCTCAGGAACGCCGATAAACCTCATCTCCGTGGGACTCTCCAGAAAATCACGCGGGGACGAGAAAAACTCGGCGCCCGGGGGTTTTTCGGGACGCTGAATTCAAATATGGCATCGGCGAACATCCCCCGGACACCTGGTGCACCCGAACCTGGACCTGGACGTCATCCCCGAGAACTTTCTTGACAATATCGACAAAGACAACCCGAAAATTATTCGAGGGACGTTTTTTGGGGCGCTAAATCAGAATTTCACGTCGAAAACGACCTTCCCACCACCTGGTTCACCGGAACCTGCGCCTGAACGTCGTCTCCGAGGGTTTTCCAAACACAATCGAAAAAGGCGAGCCGAAAATCGTTATAAGGGGTTTTTTGGGGCGCTGAATCCAAATTTCACGTCTAAAATGACCCTCCGGACACCTGGTGCGCCCGAACCTAGACCTGAACGTCATCTCCGAGGGTTTTCTTGACATGATCGAAAAAGACGAACCGAAAATCGTTATAAGGGGTTTTTTGCGGCGCTTAATCCAAATTTCACTTCTAAAATGACCCCCCGGACACCTGGTGCGCCCGAACCTAGACCTGAACGTCATCTCCGAGGGTTTTCCTGACATGATCGAAAAAGACGAACCAAAAATCGTTATAAGGGTTTTTTGGGGTACTGAATCCAAATTTCACGTCGAAAACTACCCTCTCAACACCTGGTGCACTGGAACTTTTATCTTGACATCGATGCCATTCCCATGAATGACAACGAATGAATGACAATCAATGACAATCAAACCTGAGGTCTTAGAGACCGACGTCAATACTGCAATAACATTTTTATTGACCTCAAATCAAATACTATGAACCTGTAAGTTTTCCGTACTTCATTAATTAATAACCTAAATGTGTAGACACGTAATTATATATCAAATTCTTGATCACGTGACACATCGGTAGTCTGCTCATTTTCTTCGTCATCGACTGATGTATTCATACGGGGAACATCTCCCTCATCTGAGGCCTCTGTCTCTGCCACAATGACGTTTTCAACTGAATATCGTTCAGTGTTGAGGCAAGTTGAACCTTCACAAATTTTACAGGCAAGATTGCAAGGTAGGCCGTGCTTCCTGCAACTACAGGTGTTCAGATTAGAATCTCCTTTGCATCCATAGAGTATTAGTTCCATAATATTCTTGTGCGCAGGTTTTTCTTCCATCTGTACAGGCACTAGTGTGTCGCCTTCCTTTCTCCTCCTTTGTTGGGTCCATGGCCAGCTGGTCTCCGCGCAGCCATTGTTGTACTTGAAAATATACCCTCTTTAGATGTTGTTGAATGGCGTCTACTATAGAGAGAATAATTAATATTAATCCTTGGCTGATGTATAAATAAACATTCACTGATATGCACGGAAAAAAATCACTCACATAACTATTTGTAATAAATATATCTCGTGGCAACATAAATGCTCACAAAACAAACATCTAGAAAATAAACACGTGGTTCTCCTGACTATGGAGTTTTGGTAATGTATTTCGATAACAGTTTTCTACTGCCGCCAGCTGCTCGTTCTACGCGTTGGTGGGCGGGGCCTGGACTTAGGAGAAAGTCTTTTTGTATACTTACATAGAAGCGTTTTGAGCGTTGGGAGAAAAGTGAAAGGCCGCTCGGCAAAGCTCGTAGATCTAGCCGGAGATTATTCTCGTACTTCTCCTCGCTCTATTCAAACTCAGCATTTTGAATTTTACAGGACTGGATCGACTTTTTCGAGGGCTCCAGGCGAGAGTTACACATCAATGAATGTGTGAAATTATGAGATGATTTTCGGTTAGTCTTTTTCGATTGTATTTGGAAACCCCTCGGAGCCGACGTTCAGGCATAGGTTCCGGTGAACCAGGTGGTGCGAGGGTCGTTTTCAATGTGAAATTCTGATTTAGCGCCTCAAAAAACACGCCTCCAATAATTTTCTGGTTGTTTTTGTCGATATTGTTAAGAAAGTTCTCGGGGATGACGTCCAGGTCCAGGTTCGGGTGCACCAGGTGCCCGGGGGTGTTAGCCGATGCCATATTTGAATTCAACGACCCGAAAAACCCCCGGGCGCCGAGTTTTTCTCGTTCCCCGCGTGATTTTCTGGAGAGTCCCACGGAGATGAGGTTCATCGGCGTTCCTGAGCTCCAGGTGTACGGGGGGTCAATTTGAACATCATAATAGTGAACAGCGACCTCGAAAACCCCCGCGTACCCGATTTGAGCCAGTTCTGACTCTTATTTACAAAGTTTTTACATTTTCCAAAAGGCGTCTCAAAAGATGCATTTTTGCATGAATTTTTTTTTTTTTTTTAATGCATTTTTGGCTGCAGCAATGCAATTTGGTAGGAAGTAGGTACATTTTTTACAAATAATTTTTGGAAGCGAATGCAAGAAACCGCATTCTGTCATTATGGTCTTCATTCTGTCTTTATGGCAAAAATTCCGAACTTTTAGCCTTTTTAGTGCTTCATTGCCTCGACTATTTGTATTTTTTAACACTACCTACTAAAATATATAAAACAATTAAGCGTTGAAATAGCAATAAGTATAAAGCTGAAGATGGGTTGTATTATCAGTTAAAAGAAAATGGAAATTCACTGGAAACGTCATTTACCGAAACCAACAGTTCATCGAAAATAGAATTCACCGAAAACAACAGTAAAATAGAATTCAACGAAAATATTGTACAAACGGTAAATTTAAGAGTTAAATTTGGTTCTGCAAAATAGCTAATCTGGATGGAACAAAGTACAGGTTTTGAAAAAATCGTAACTGTCCTGTAAGAGGAGGAAGGACCTTACTTCATTTGCTTAGCAGTTTTCCCCGTCTAGCGCTAATCAAAATGAAATGTCTACGTCTATGCGGACGGGTTCCTCTTTTGCTGGACGTTAGGGCTTTTCTTCGCTTAGCACTGTAATGGTCCTAACCACATCTCACGATTGGAGTATAGTTCCCGGAATTTTGAAGAAAGAAGAACAATTTTCTTAGGATAAATTCGGTTTCAAAATTGACAAATCCGCCATTTCTTTACCGATTAAGATCAAATCCGATGGGCGTGGTGAAATATATTATATTTAGTATATTTAGTTTCGTTTTTTCTGGAACAAAATAATTCTTAAACAATTCTATACTTTAGAATATATGTATATAGCAAATAATAGAACAAAAATTACATTTGAGGCGAGTACAATGCATAACAAATTTGAAAGAATAGATTAAATGTTTCGGTTATTTTGACAAAAAAAAATTTAGCAAAATACATTTTGTGCTATTTCTAGAGGATTTCTTGTCCATAAATTTATCTTTTAAAATCATTCCATCAGCTTGAGAAACTGGCTTTGTTAAATTCTTATTGGGCATTTTTCTGAACCATATCGAGGACGTGTAGTCCGATTTTTATCATATAAACCGAAGATTTATACTAATCGATAAAAAATAGCTTAATTCTAAAGAAATTCGCTATTTTTAATAATTGCATTTGGAATCCATGTCGGTATTCTACTTTCATCATACAATATGAGTGTCACCCCATTCGGCTGCAAAATAGATTAGTTATATTAAAGTCGGTCATTTTCCAGATCCATATCCGTATCCCATTTTCATCATAGAAACCAATTTTCATTTCAAACGAAATAACTTAGTTCTATCCAAACCGGTAATTTTTCATATTCTTATAATTTTCTTGAAAGTGAACTTTTTCCAGGGCGCGAGTAATATCTTAAATAAATTTTCGAATCCAAATCGCCCATTATCACGAAACAGTAAAGAACCAAAATTCTAAAAAATCTGTGCCTAACCGAAAACCCTCAAAGGAGTTCCCCGAAGTTATTACTCATCGCAACCGCTTCTCGATACTCGAACACACCTCAAATTTTTTTTATCAAAGTAGAAACAAAAACATGCTATAAAATACAAACCAAGAGTAGTTTCGTTGAATTGTCATTGAACTGCCGTTTTCGGCGAGTTTTCGTTTTCGAAATGGTCCTTTTCAGTAATCTGCTGCTTTTGTTTAATTGCTTTTCCGGTGATTTGTTTTTTGTGAATTGTTGTGGTACCATAATATTCTATCTTCTATCCGGCCGAATATGTCGCTTGGTGTCTATCTCTAGATATTTCAGTACAGAACTTAATGTTGACCCATGGTAACTACACAAAAATCGCCTTTCGGTTAAATACACAAAATGTTATTTCCACCAGATATGGACATAGGTTAGTTTCCACATCTTATTTAGAAAATTGGTCTATCTGACCGTATATGCCGTTTGGTGGCTTTATCTCTAGGTATTTCAGTACCGAATATATTGTTGACCCATAGTAACTACTCAAATTATCGCTATTCGGGTTAAATAAATTAAAAAAATTTTTTTAGACCAGTAATTTTTTTCACATTAATATTATTTTTCTATATTGTATGTTTTTCTCATGCATAAATGGTTTTTTGGGATGGTGCTACATTTTTTAATCTATTTACAGTTTTTCGGGATGGCTAGACTTATACATCGTGGTTCTATCCTATACGAGTGCAACGGTTCAATGCGAAGTAACTGGTACCTCATGGAGAGAATGGTCCATATGTAGCCGCTTCGAGAACATACTCTATAGCTTAATGCAAGTTGAGATGTTTGGTATGGGTCATCGTACTCGGAACCAGAACTACTCGAAAAATCATAGTGAGACCAATGATCAATACCAAAAATCTCATGTTCCATTAAGATCTTAAAGCGGATATATATGTGCTATTCTCGCCATGAGTACCAATTACATCGTCCTGAAACTTTTCACTGGTAATGGTTGCGACCAGAACTACTCGAAAATCATAGTGAGACCAATGATCAATACCCAAAGTTTCAAGTTGCCTTAGGATATAAAGTGTGTATTCAAGGCGGCTGTACCAATTACATCGTCCTTAAGCTTGCACTGGTAAAGGTTAGCAACAGAACTACTTGAAAATCATAGTGAGGCCTTTGACTATCAACTTCCACTAAGATAAAAAGTGTGTTCCCAAAGCGGGTGTATATATGGGCTATTATCCTAGGTATTAATTACATTGTCTTAAAACTTTGCACTGCGGTAAAGGTTAGAACCAGAACTACTCGAAAATCATAGTGAGACCGATGACCAATACTCAAAATCTCAACTTCCATTAAGGTAAAAAGTATTTTCTCAAAGCGGCTAGATATGGAGTATTCCCGCCATAAGATACGAATTACATCGTCTTGAAACTTTGCGCTGGTATATAGGGTAGAATTAGGAGCGGGTATGTTCTACCATCACAATTTTCGACTTTGGACTTTCTTTGTGTTGGACTTTTCTGATGCAAATTGATTTACGCTTTCATCCAAACAATTAATTACACAAAAGCTATCGCGATTTTAACCTTTTTTTGCCATCTGTTCTGGGGCCGAAGCACTCAAAACTTTTTCGCGGTTCGCTTTTCCCGTCCTACCTTATGCATTGCTTGCCAAATCGAGGACGTACGGTTATAGGTCCGATTTACGTAGAACCATCTGCACATTGCATGCCAACATATAGTACTGTCATGGAAGATGGGTCGGGCCCATGAGTTGTGCATTCCGACAGGGGGTCACATAGTTGTGTCCATTTTCATCACCGATCGTGTAATCAGATGATGAAAAATCCCTTTTGCATCCTGCCCCTATCGGGATTCGAACCCGGTACCTCCCGATCCAAACGTCAAGCTTAAACCACTGTGCCGTTTGGTCGGTTACTATCGCGATTTTAACCTTTCAGTGTAAATATGTTTTCTGTTCTTTTTCCACACTTCGACAAATCAACTTAAAATTGCAAGTGATGTATAAATAAACAAAATCGAGTAACAGGAGACATCGTAAGATAGAAATATAACGATGTTTCATTCGAGCATGCTGAGACCACAATAGAAAAATAAAAATTGGAAAGTTGAAACGGTATATCATTTAACTCTAGAAAAGTGAGACATAAAATAGGTCGCAAGTCGAAAATTATGATGGTATACAACATCTCGCCCCAGAGCTACTCGAAAATCATAGTGAGACCGATAACCAATGCCTAATATCAATTTCACTTAAGATCTCAAAGCGACTATATATGAGCCATTCTTGCCATAAGGTACCTATTACATCGTCCTGGAACTTTATACTCGTAAATATTAGGACCAGAGCTACTCGAAAATCATAGTGAGATCGTTTCTGTATAGATTTACAAATATAGAAAATAAAATATTTGGTAGTTGTAGAAAATGTTTCGGCGTCGACTACATGTCGAATCTTACACTTTCTGAAACTTTAAAGTTAATTGGATTTAGGTACGTTTCATTCACTTCTAACACTTATAGTTGAATACGTGTCTAGTAGTTTGCTTAACATTTAATTTCGATTAATTTAACAAGCATTCAATATTATTGTAGTGTAAATTTAACTCAATTTGTATTCCAATGTAGGATTGTGCTCATTCAAATCATATTCCACCATCAAATTCATCATCCGGTTGTTTATTCCAGGTAATTCTTGTAGTTTTGCTTAGTTAATTAATTAATGCCGTATAGTAGTTACTAAATACAATTAGTAAGTAATTATAATTATTTATTGTGAATTATTGATAAAATGATTAATTAATTAAATTATTTTTTAAAAATTAATTGTTGTGCGTGCAGTCTGAATTTGGCAAAAAGAAAGGAGATTTTGTATTTCAAACTGGTCATGTTATTGAAATTGTTACAAAATTATTTTTAGTTGTACAAAATGCAACAACTAAGCCACCTGAAGTTCACATTAGTACCGAGTAAGTATATTCCTTATTCATAAAATATTACCATGTTTATTAATTTTTATATATTTATTATTGATATTAAAAGATTTGAAGCAAATTTTGGACAGCAAACTGTTTTATTTTCGTTTAAATGTGGTAGCATGGCTGATCAAACGCCACATACCCCACCGAAGGTGACACGTAAACCAAATCGTATGGAAATTATAATTTAATATTTTTTTTTTTTTTACATAAAACTACATTTTAAATTATTAAACAGAAAATTATTTACATAATTAGTAGATGAGCAATATAATAAGGTTATTTATTTTTATTAAGTAATAATATATATTTTTTAAATAAAATGATGAAAATGTAAAAATTGGAGATCTATTTCACCAAGCTCGGTTTAACGCTGAACAAATCCGTAATGTCATAATAATTAGTATATTATTCCGTTTGTACTCCACCAATTGCAATTTACATTGCGATTTATATTTACCTGTGGTAATTTGGTCTCTATTCGACTGTTGCCTGTTCCTTGAGCGTATTCATACAGGATAATGATAATAGGGTTGGTAGCTTTCTGCCGCACAGCAATAACATGCAACACCTGACAAGTCGCAATTTGAAACTAATGAAACTAAAACATTGTCATTGAAGTGCCGGGATTGTAAGGTTCTGTGACACAAATTTGAGAAAACGATTAATCGCGGTTGCTAGCAAGTTTGTTGGCCCTGAATATAGTGCGTATGCATATTTCCCGGCAATGCTACAATCGTTCGACTACCTGGAAAAAATAATTTCGTTTGCTTAGTGATTTTGAACTAGAAATTCTGGCCAATTTGATTCTAATATTACTTTTTCAATTTAATTTATTTATTTATATTAAAATAAATCTACAAATTTGGCTTGAAAAATTATTAATGTAAAAATACAAAATAAAATAAATCCGCTTTGGATTTGAAAATTAAAAATATAAAAATAAAATCTTTGGGGGCATAAAATTGCCATAATCTACTTTTTAAATTTATAGTTAAACAAATGTGGTGGTTCAGTGGTTCATTATCGCCTTAGTTGGTGCTGTTTGTATCTAAGTGAAGGAAGTCATAATCTCTTAGTTGTCTACTGGAAAGCTTTATTTTAATTGAATTTAGTACTTCCGGTTGATTACGCCTAGCAGGAGATTACCAATACAAGTACCTTTTAGCAATTTGCGCTTCTTTTCTAGTGTTACCAAGCTGTAACCCTTACATCCAGTTAAATGCGATGGTTGTCGTTGTATGTTTACCTGGTATGGTAGATCATGGTCATATATCCAACCATCTTTCTAGGTCAGGTAACGTATACAATTCTTTTGGATTTTTCTCAATTCGTAGAACGGGCACAACACATTTACAGCATATTTTAGCTGGGATCCAGCGTAAGCGCTATACAGGATTTTAATTGTCTCCAAATCAAAAATGCCACCCGTTCAACGTTTGATAAAACCTAGCATGAAGCTAGCTCAAGCGATGTATAGCTCAATGAAGCTCATATTAACTGTTAACTTTAATTTAACTCATAGTAAAGCTCATGTTTCCAACGAAAGTAATCCCTAGGTCTTTAGTTCCAAGTACTACCAGAATAAGTACACCATTTATCTTATAGTTTTCAATACTGAGACTGAAAGAATTAAACTCGCACCATATCACAAGGTTGTAAATGTCTTCTTGCAGTTTATTGGCATCGTTAATTTATTCGATTGCTTTATAGTTTTTGAGGTCACCTGCGCCATCAGGATTTTGGAAAAGAACATTGTGAAAATCGAGGACCAACATGAGAGTCATGTGGTACACCGGAGGTTGGTTGTATTGTAATCGACCTTTCGTCTCCTGTTTTACTATATTGGATGCGATTGCTCAAATAAGATTTGAACCAGGCACCAACACTTGAAAAAGTGTTCCAAAGTGTTGCAGCGATTGACGGATTCGAAGGCTTTTGCAAAGTGTATATTTCATCAACTCGTTTGTTCTTCTCAATTTATTTAATACTGATACTGATCTTTTGGGCATAATACTATGTTGGTATTGCAACATATACCGCGGGAGTACTGCTCTGAATGAGTTACTTATTACCAGTTCAAATAACTTAGGTGTAGCAGATATAGATGCGATACCTCTGTAGTACGAAACATCATTTCTAGATCCGGTTTTTCAAAATATGCGCCACTTTAGTTATTTTCCACTTTTGTGGAACTTCGTCCACTTTTGTTGCCAATTTTAATGACTGATTAAAGAAACTGCTTGGAGGAATTGCCAAATTTACTGATTTTCTCAAAAGTGAAGCTGGAATCTCATCAGGACTACGTCCTTCTTCGAATCCTGCCAGTGCTTGCTGGATGTCTTCTGGCTCAATATGCGTGGAGTAAATTTAAATGTACTTTATTCGCTTGCGGTTGGATCTTTGCAATTATTAATGTGTTCTGCTTTTTAAACAGATTGGAAAAACTCCATCAATATTACGTGTGGTTTAAAAAAGCTCCAAAATTTTGTATTTCAGGTCAAAATAGGATTTAAAATTTTGGTTACACACAGTAAACTTCTGTTTACTACCTACCCTGGTAACATAATTTGGCATTTTATTTGCAAGTCTTGTCATTTTCGTTTGTAAAAGTGATAAGTTGGTCAACATACAATGGAGGGTCTTAGAATTTTTCCGAACGGTGTTGGTGATTTTACCGTTTTTAATAAAACTAGTTGATTAGTAAAAATTAGTTACACAGTTCGGTCTAAGATAGATAGATCAATGTGATCCCCAGATAGATGATAGATGAATTCCCCAGTTACTAATACTATGTCTGGTTGTTCTGGTATCATGGCACCTTGAATTCCGAAAATTTTGGTGGACATTTTCCAAAATTTTGGCGGAAATTTTGGAAATTTTTAGGCGGAAAAATCGTCATTTCCGGTAAAATTAAAAAATGATCTGAACTAATTTTGATTGAAATTTAATTTACAATACAATCTTTTAAAGCCCCGATTAAAACTTGTTTTTTCGTAAATACTGAAAGATACTTTTCAAAATATTTGCAAAAAATTAAAAAAGCTCGTATTGAAGCTGCCACTTCCGGTGGACCGATTCCTGGTAAACGGTGGACCGATTCCAACTGGGGTCTCCCAATTTATGGAAAACTTAAGTATGAAGTTTCATTCCGATTAATTAACCCGTTTGTGCCGATTTGTGCTTAAAAAATGGGGTTTTGACAAAAATTATCATTTCCGTTTAAATTTTGGAAAACTGGGACGAAATCATGAAAGTCGTGAAATTTTAGATGGTATCCATATTTTATATAGAAAACCGCAACAATTCTATTGGTTTTATTCTGTTATTTCAATACAAATTTTAAATCCTTTCGATTACTCTAAAACTGATGAATGACCTTGAAAATTTATGTCTTGTTATTTGTATATGTTTCTGAAACAATGGAACAAATCTGGCAAAATTGTTATTGTTTCCCATATAAAATTTCATTACCGTTTAAAGTTAGTACCTAGATTCTTCACAGTAATTTTTGTCGTGATAAAATATTTGCATAAAACAAAAAACCTCCTATGAAAGCTGCCACTTCCGGTGGGCCGATTTGATTGATTGATTCATGTATTATTATCAAAGATAGATGATTGTTTAAAATGTCAGCTCAATTGGACATCGGGAAATGGGTGAAAAATCGATTACAAAATTTGACTCATAGGGGCGGAGCGATTTAAATAAAAGCATGTAATTTAAAAAAAAATAATACTTAGAACCAGGGACCCCCTTCAAAAGTATTACGAAAACCTTCTCATTCTGGTACAAACTCATTATGCAACGTTTGTATCCGATTCGATAAATGGTGTGCAAACTTATAAGGAGTCCCCTTGATCGAGGGGATGGACTCCTCGAATTCGAGGAAAAGTGGGCGTAAACTCGATTACAAACACGTAAAAAGTACTAAAGTTTGCAAGGATCTCTCAATTAACGGAAAACGTTTAAGTATGAATTAGGGATGCCGTGCCCCGAATTTTGGTGATAAAAAGTTTTTTTTTTATCAAAACTCATTAATTACCAAACTTTTTGTTTTAATTGTTTTTCGTAAATGCTGGAAGCTACTTTTCAAAATATTTTAATATTAAAATGAAAAACCTCCTATGGAAGCTGCCACTCCGGTGAACCGATTTCGGCCAAAATGATTGATTCCTCTATTGTCATCAGAGATGACTGTTCAAAATTCAGCTCAATTGAACTTCGAGAAGTTGGTGGACAATCGATTACAAGATTTGATCCATTGGGACAGGCGAGTTTTATAAAAACACATAAAATGTTCGTAAAATATATGGGACGAGTGGTGTGAAAACTTATAAGATTAATCTCCTTCATCAAGGGGACGAACCTCTTGGATTCGAACATGTCACTAATTTCATATAACCGCTTTCCGAAAATAATTTCTGTGAAATAATTGAAAATAAATTGAAATCACTTTAAAAATATCGTAAGGTTGGTTCTGGACATGCAACTTATACGTGGCAAAAGTTTTATGACAATCTGAAATGTCTATTCGGAACGTCCCGTTGATCAAAAATTTAACTGGTTGGGTTGAATTTCAGCTTGATGAGTCCTCTTGCACAGTTGGTTTTGGGAGAAACAGCAGTCCCTTTCTATGCGCGAGTCTCTCCATGTGTATCATAAAAATAAAGACCAAGCCACAAATAATGATGATCCCAATGTCAATGGCAACCGCTTCCTTGTTTTCGTTGAATAGCTCCTGTAATTGTGTAACGAAAACGATTTTAAAGCCCTTTTCTGTAATGTTCGTGCGTAATACGGAGGGTAAAACTTGACATTCCAAGTTTTACGTATTCCGTCTTTAATAACGAACGTGGAATTGTTGATTTGGGCCGTCTCGTTAGCATATTGAAATTGAAATTAAAATTGAAATCGGATTATTCGTCCATTTCCTTGTTTTATTGTTACGAGTGGTTTGTTGTACTCATAGATACTCAGTGGCATAGTAAAACGTCAGAACCAGGAACTAGAAAAAAGAGAGGGCAAACATGTTTTAGGTATTGTGGTAATAATGAAAAATTAGTATGGTAGGTTTTGGATTTGGGTTTTATAGATGCGACTTGCAATTCATGTGCAGTTCATAATAAGTTTTCTGTGTTTTTCCGATAAAGATGGCATTAGGTTTCCGTTACGTAACCGTGTGTGTTGGGTGAGTGAATATGAATCCGCTCTTTCTCAATAGATGGCCCATTCTGGTATTCTATAGTACTTGAAGTCAGCTGTCAAACGCAGTGTGCGACATTTGGTTGAAGTGTAAACCTAGTATTTTTAACTCCTTGAAAATGTCGATTTTTATTCCAAATAAACATAATTTGCGGGAAGTTTCATTACATTATTTTATTCCAAAGAAAAGTGCAGCGTAAACTCATCGTTCACGTAAACCAGCCTAAAAATTTGAAGATGCTGAATTGGAAACGTTATTCGAAGAAACGAAGAGTTTTTTCCAAACACGATCAGAATTCGCTATAGCATTATTTATCAAAAATCTAGCAACTGGGTTCCACATGAATTAAAAGAAAGAAACCTCGAACGTCGAAAACCATTTGTGAAATGCTGCTTGAAAAACAACAAAGAAAAGGTTTAAAAGCGCAAAAAATCTTGGATGATGCCTGATATACACAAAGCGAGATATTTATTGTAATAAGGTTATGCTCTATATTTGGTGGAATCAGAAAGGTGTGGTGTATTATGAACTGCTGGAATCGGGTGAAACTATCAATGGCGATATCTACCGACGACAACTAATACGTTTGACCCTGAGGTTGAAAATTGGCTTATAGATGGGATCGCCTCCAAAGACCAGGATTTCTTCAGAGAGGAAATCCGTCAATAGCTTGTAAGATGAAAGATGGGGGACAGTTGTAACTGCAGATGGAGCATACTTTCAATAAATAATTCTTCCCCTTTCTAAACAAGCAAATCCGTTTTGTTTTAATAAAAAAGAGCAGATCCATCATAGTCACACACCCAATAGAAGGAACTCTCGCTATATCACCATTTACCTTACTTCGTTGGGAGAGTTTTTGATAAACGTGGATACCCAAGGTTTTTAAGTAGTCCGTTACGATAGGACTCGCAAAGCCTCTCTCATTAGCGATCACTAGTATGTAAGGTACAGTGAAATAATGTAGCACCTTTATGATTTTATCCTCCCGTACGTGAAAGAACTTTACGAACTTTGAAAATTTATCCACACAGGATATACATTTTTCTCTTTTGATTTCCATTATGTCCAAATGAAGAATTTCCGCTGGGTATGTTGGCATAGGTGTTTCTTGGAGAGCAACACGATGAGCGTATCGATCGTATTTATTTGTGTTGCATGTATCGCAGGTTTGAGTGTATTCTTTGATCAAACTGGCCATTCTTGGAAAATAGTAGTATTTCAAAATTTGATTTCGGGGTTCCGTGTGATTTCTGTGTGCCCACTGTGTTCTTCCTTTATGATGAAGAATTTATTTTCTTCAATCTGAATGTATTCAACAACTCTTTGCGTTAGGCGTATTGGAAACTATAAAAACTAATGATAATTAATGCGGGATTTTGACTCCGTTGATGATGGTTGGATGCCTTGCATAAATGTCCTGACTTTCCTGAAAGATCAGCAGGTTGATGAAGGCATTGATGGGTTCATCTCAGTATCGAATTAAGTTGGTAGAATCCTCTTCCGCGTTGTGAATAGTTCCAGTGGTGGACAATGTGTTCGCTTCAAGCTCATAATTATTTCCTCCTAATCGAGCTTTCCAGCACTTCAACTTGGCATTGTTGTTCTTATTACGTTAGCGGTTGGTGGTCTGTCAGAATTTTGAATTTTGCAGGCCCATGAGCTCTTTGATATTGCGCTCATAGCCAACTTAGTTAACGGGTTAGTTATGAGTGGGAATTCTCGGATAAATCGCCTATAATAAGTTGGGAGCCCCAAGAAGGATTTAAGGTCTTTCAAATTCTCAGGTTTCTTGATATTTTGAATAGTGAATACTTTTTGTTGCTCTGATGCCATTTTGCTTGATGCCCTTGTTTGTTATGAGATACAATTCCGTTTCTGTTTTTAAGAACTTTGTTTTATCGATATTTACGCGCACGTTCGCCTTCTGTAGTTTCAAAAATACTTTTTCGACTTTGGCTACCCTCCCAAAAATGAGGTCCTCCGGAAATCGGACTCTTTCATTATAATCTGATGAAATCCTGAAGTCAGATCGATGGTGTTAAAATATTTGGAATTTCCGAGATTTGAAACTGTATTTAAGATATCCGGAATAGGATAGGAATCCGATATTGTCACAGCATTCAACCTCTTGAAATCTCTACCATTCGATATTTCTCCGTTTGCAAGGCACCTAATTTCTTTTCCACAATCCAAATTGGAGAATTTTAGGGGTTTTTGGAGGGTCGTATAATTCCATCCGCGAGGAATTAAGCAATTTCCTCGTCCACTTCCTGCCTCATGCTGTTTAGGTAGTCATTGTTGACTTGGAATGAAAGTTTTTCTTGTAATGGAATATGATGTTAGGTATGGTGATCAATACATTGTGTTTTCGATCAATAATCATCTCCTATGATGTCATGAAACGATCTCAATCCTGGTTGAATGAAAAAATCAATGGTATTGGCGATGGCAATGCTTTTGAAGAACGATCCACAAGGAACGGTCCATATGGAATTCTTATTATGTTACACTTAGATACACTACATTTGTGTTGCATCAACAAATTTGGTCTTCGCGTGTCCTTGGCTCGTTGTGCCGATGCAACATTACTAGTGGCAACAATATAGCATCCCTGTCACAACCTCTGTTAAATATGCCACAAATTTAATAGAACGATTAATCAAATTTTGATAATTTTATGTTTGTTTTACAAATTTTTAGACATAGTTTGGGACAAATATTACGTTAACTTTGTATCTTTTAATTACTAATTTAAAAGTAAAGAAATCGTTTTTGGGTGAAATAGATCTCAGATTTTTAAAAATTTTATTTTATGTACACAATTGTGCCAAAATATATATTATATTGTTAACATTTTGTGATATGTTCAAAGGCCAAAAATATGAAAAAAAAGAAAAAAAATTTAATCTCAGATTACAGCAATAAAACAACACTATAAAAAACTATTTAGCATTTAACTAAACATAACTACGATTATAATTATAAAATATTTAGATACACACGTGTAATACTATTAACATATCTTTTTTTTGACCGACCTAAAGAAACTTTAATTAAATTAATAAATAGCAATTAAATAAGATTTTAAGATAATTTTTGGTTTTTTGTTGAGAGATGAATAATTTATTTGTCATATTTGCAAGAATATATTTTTGTTTCACTAACAAGGAACGCGATATAAAATAAACAAAAACTTCTGTAATGTAATTAAACCGCCTTGAAGTTACCCCATACTTTCATTCCACGATTTTTTTTAAAGTACCACTAGCAGCACAAGTGTTAAAAACTCATCCCAGACTTTTTACATTTTATATACATCCACGATTTTTTTCTTCCCATAATAGTTGAATTTTTATATTTGATTCCCTGGGAAGAAACAAATTGTACTGTTTAAATCTAAAGAGGGTCGACCGATGAACCTTTTCGGTTGCCTCGAGCACAAGTGAGAAATTCCATTAGTCGTGGGAATTCCGACGATTCGAATATACGTGACACGCTAAATTTATTGGTTCCGTTAAAAAGTAGAAAAATTCTCCAACCTTAGATATGTTCTAGACTACTATGGCTCAGCTAAACCAGCTAAATCAACAAACTTGCGGACCTTTTAAACCCTAAGGCTGGATAGTTTTTCTTTTTTTCAACGGAACCGACACATTTCCCGTGTAACGTATATTCGAATTGTGGGAGTTCTTTTGATTTATTATTTTATTACAATTTTAATAATATAAATTTTAAGTTGTTTTTTAGAATTTTAGCAATGGATATAAGATGTTATCATCTATGAAGCTAAACTGAGAATCAACGCTGAAAGGCTTGTCTATAAAAATCTATATTAAAAACTAACATTTCTATTTTTTGATTCGTTTGCAAAAATAAAGAAATAAATTATTCTCACGTAATGTGATCGACGTCACATTGCTGGTCACATTGGTTGCACATATTTTGTTGGTCGCGTTGATATCGGTTATTCGACAAGAATGCAGGATCTACGGTTCCTAAAAATTTGGCCGTAAATCGAAATGCCGTAAAACAAATTTTCTTTTTTTTTTTCATTTACAAATTTCACTCAGTTTTGACAAAGGAAAGAAATAACAAAACTAATTTTTTTAAATTTCAATTTATTTGCCAATTTATATGTGTAATGATTTCAAATAATAACAAATTTAAATTCAATATGTTTACAAAATATTTACATAAAATATGTAAATCCAATAAAATAAAAAAAACTTAAAAACAATATACATACATAACATAAACTCTCAAATTAATCATTCAGAATCACTATCGTCATTGCTAATTTCTAACAATACTGCGCTTGGACTTGGCTGCTTTAGTTTAAAGAAAAGATCGATCGTTTGTTGTTTTGTCTTGTTCCTAGCTTCTGTGTGTATTTCTTTATAACACGTTATTGCTGAAAGTGAGTCAGTCTCTGCTACCCCATCAGTCATTACGCATTCCGGCCATATTGCTTTCCACACCCTATTTAGAGCAGTTGAATTAATCTCTTCCCAGGATTTGCCGATGTTGTCTACGACATCTTTAATATTATATTTTTTCCAAAGTTCTTTTAACGAACCATCAATATGTTGGTTAATTAATCCTTTAAAGGTACGTTTAAGATAATATGCCTTAAAAATTTGGTTGCCGTTTTTGGTAGATATTCCACTTGAACATTTTCCGATAATTCTGTCAAATTTATTGGGTGTGCTGGAGCATTATGTAACAATAATAAAACTTTATTGCTCAAAATTTTCATCTTCAAGTATTTTTCGACTGCAGGACAAAAATGTTTTTTAAACCATTCCGTAAATATAATTTTGGTCATTCATGCGTTTTTATTTGACGTCCAAATAACCGGAAATTGACCATTGTCGATTCCCTTAAATGGTCTTGTGTTTTCAGAAACATAAATCAATAAAGGTTTAAGCCTGAAATCTCCAGCGGCATTTGCACCAAGAAGCAAAGTTAGACGGTCCTTGGCGACTTTGTATCCCGAAGCCGATCTTTCATCTCTCGAAATATACGTACGATCCGGCATTCGCTTCCAATAGGGATTTATGGAAGAACGTGAACTTATTTTTGAATAAAAATCTCGAATCTCTTAAATTTGATAAAATTTTGTTTAACGGCCGATATGTAAGTGATTCTTTTGAGATAGCTAATCTTTTCAATTGCGTCTTTGTTAATGCAGGTTACTTAATTAGTGAATCTATTACCTCCGACAGAGACATACACAGGTTTGGAACTATTAAATGGATTTCAGACGGTATGTATCTGTCACCAATTACACCTGCTGAAGTTTGTAATGTTACCTGTTCGCTTAGTAGTGGTAAAGGTGGTGGTCCGCAAAAAATTAATAACTGCGTGCTGAAATCTAGAATTGAGTTTTTTTCGAACATGTTGTCTGATATTTTTACTGAAAGTTTAATAACTGGTGTTTATCCCAAATGTTTAAAAGTCGCTAAAGTAATTCCTATTCTACAGAAAGGAGATTCTTCTTTACTTAATAGTTATAGGCCTATTTCTACTCTTTCAATATTCGATAAAATTCTTGAAAAATTAATATTTTCGCGTTTAATAACGTTTTTAAATTATAATAATTTTTTTATTCCTACCAATATGGATTTAGAGGTTTAGGAACTGAATCGGCATTGGCAGAAATTGGGAGTATGATATATACAGCTTTTGATTCAAAAAGATATCTTGGGCGCTTTTCTTGGTTTTACAGAAAGCATTTGATTGTATTGATCATCAGTTACTTCTAAACAAATTATACTGTTACGGCGTACATGGAATTCCTTGCAACTTATTGAAAAGTTGTCTATCAAATCGAAAACAGTATGTTATGATAAATGGAGTAGGAAGTGTAGTTAGATATCAAATGTGGTGTCCCTCAGGGTAGTGTTTTAGGACCACTTTTGTTTCTCATTTATATTAATGATATTTCCTATTTGCCGCTCAAGGGTCATATTAGAATATTTGGAGATGATACTGCTTTATTCTATGAAACCCATGATCCTGACATATATTGATTGGTATGAAACATGACCTTAGTATACTGTTAGAATATTTTAATTCCAATTTAATAGCTCTCAATATATCTAAAACCAAATATATGGTATTTCATTCCCCATATAAATCGATGACTAGTTCATCTCTATTTGAAGTTAGTAACATTAACATTAAGAGAGTCAGTTCATTCAAATATTTGGGAGTTACACTTGACGAACACATGTTTTGGGATGATCACATAAATATCACAAGTAAGAAAATTGCTCACTTGTTGGGTTACTCAGAAAATTATCTTTCTTTGTTCCTACTAGGGTATTGCTTATGATTTATTTTTCGTTTATTCATTTGCGACTTAGTTATGGCCTTATCATATACGGAACAGCTACCTTAACCAGGCTGAAGAAATTGCAAGCTATGCAAAATAAAAGTGTAAAAGCAGTATACAGATTGCCAATTCTATTTTCCACTAGGTTATTATATAGCAAAGAAGATATTATGATATTGCCCATAAATGTCTTATATAAGTTTCAATTAACCCTTTATATGTACAAAAGCTTAAATGTATCTTCATTTATGTCTTATATAAACTTTAATTACGCTCATCATGTGTATTCAACTCGAAATTGTAACAGAATTGATACGCATCATATTAGAACTGAATTTGGAAGAAAATCGATCACGTTTATGGGCCCATTTATTTATAATCAAATACCTGAATTTATAAAGGAATCTGAAACCTACTTACAATTTTAAAAAAATATTAAAAATTATTTTAAATCGAATATTCTATTATTTTGGAACTAAATCTCCGTTATCTTTAATTTTTATAATATTTATATATCTATCTAAATTTTGTAACTTTTGTATATTTATGTATAACAACTTGGATTATCCTTAAAGGAACATTAAATTCACTCGATAATCCGCCGTTGTTATTGTATGATAAAAAAAAAAAAATTGAGGCCGGTCTCATCTACATTAAAAATTTGTTCGGGAACATATCCGCCTGCTTCTATTATATTTTTTAATATTTTCGGGTATTCACTAGCAGCATTTTCATCAGTACTAGCTGCTTCTCCTTTCATTTTAATATTGTGTAGGTTATGTCTACCTTTAAACTTATAAAACCACCCTCGACTGGCTAGGAAGGTGATATCACCATCAGTTTCGTTCGTACCTGAACTTTTTAAGGTTTCGAAAATACTCAGTGCTTTCTCTTGGATTACCATTTGACTCATGGGCATTCTACGATTATTATTATCCTCAATCCATATTAATAATAATTTTTCCATCTTTTCTAAGATATTACTTCTCTGACCAGTTAACCTTGACGTATTTGATGCTGCCAATTGTGAATGCTCCTTGATTTTCTCAGCGTTATCGCGGATTGTTTGGACAGTTGATTTGGCAAGTCCTAGTGCGTTACAAATTTGCACGATTTTCTCCCCAGATTCGATGCGGTGCAAAACCTCAATTTTTTTCAAAGTCACAGATACGCGGTTTCTCTCTTTAAATTTCCCCCCTTTTCTAGATTGGAAGTGCGTTTTGAGCGCATTTTGATGCTAAATAAAGTTGCATAAAATAATAAGTCAGTTTATTTTTATTAGTTACTTACAATAACAATAACGTTGTAAACGTAGAAACCGCAGAAATAACTCAACACAACCAAAAAATCTATTTCACGATAAACTCTCGATTTTTATTTGTTTTAAAAGATCTATTCTATCGTTTTTATTATATGTAACATACGACAAAACACAACAATATGAACATACGTCTGTCTTCTCCAAATGCCTAGTGCCAGAAAAGTTTTTTATTTCATTTTTGATCTAATTTAATTTTTCATATACCATGGGAATCCCCCAGTTTTTTGTTTTCATTTTTAATTTTTACCTTCTCTTTTCAAGAAAAAACAAATTTTTATTATTTATGTTTTTGGCCGTAAATCGAAAACTAAGTCAAAATTTGAAAAAGCCGTTATAGCGAATCGCCGTAAAACAAGGCGCCGTATAACGAGGTATGGGTGTATTGTTATATCCGTGTCATGTTGCTGAATTGTGCATATCTGTTAATAACGTGAATGCTTTGAATGTTGTTGTTGTATCGTGAACAAAGGTGAACGGATAAGACTTAGAAGTACGCACACAAATTTAAATAACCGGAAGTTTCGCGATCAGAGCGGGTCGTCATACTTGTTCGGTAGATAGCCATAGTAGTCCAGAATATATCTAAATCAAAAAATTTGCGGATCTCTTAAACCCTAAGGCTGGAGAATTTTTCTATTTTTCATCGGAACCGATACATTTCCCGTATCACGTATATTCGAATAGCCGAAATTCCCACGGCTAACGGAATTTCTCACTTGGGCTCGAGGCAACCGAAAAGGTTCAAAATACAATCTTGGTGAGAGATCGGTCGACCTTCTTTAGGTTTTAACAGTACAATTTGTTTCTTCCAATGAGTTTATATATAAAAATTTAACTATCAAATAAAATACAGGTAAACCTCGTTTAACGAACGCATTTTGTCCCCGAAAAACCGTTCGTAAATTGAGAGGATATACGCATAACTAAGGATGCATGCCAAACTTAAGGTAAATCGTTACCGGTTTCAAAAATAATTGAACTTACCGAACAATTTACTTAAAATTGATTTTTACCTTAAGTTTGGCACGCAGCCTTAACATATGATTAACGAATGTATTTGTTTTCCTGTTTAAAGATGCTGTATAAGATAGCGGAAATTTCTCAGCGGAAAATAAGAGATTTCGCTACTCGCCGCAAGTGGCAGCACAATCACAAAAGAGAATTTAATTTGTTATATAATTACCAGCGGAATTTTTTTTATTCATTTTGTATCTCTTTTTTCACTAAATAAAACATCCCAGCGAAATAAAATATTAAAACTGATCCTTGAAATGACAAATTGATTGATCTCCGAATTAAAGAAACTCGGTAAATAAAATCTTGGAGTTTAACAATATTCAGTCTTTCCGTCATTTCTTGAAGAATGTCCATGAAATTTGGATTGTAGTATTGATCAGGGATTTTAAAGTAAGTTTTGGACAAAATTCTAGGATCTGTGCATGCTGGACTAAACTTGACCATTTTTTCATAACCAATCCTTTTGAAAATTAAATTTTTTTATTTATTTATTTTCAGTTATTGGCCAATATCTCAAAAACTTCCACTAGTAACCAATACTTTCGGTTGTTTTTCTAATAGCTTAGGTCATACTGAGACTACAAGGAAAATTTGAGGAAAATTGATGGATTATAATTTTTACTATATATATATCATGGTTTGTATGTCATGGTTTGAAACTGGTAGGCTGGCATATTTTAGCTCTGTTCTTCTGTTGCGTAGAGCGCTGATGTCTGTTTGGTTTGGTGGACTATGATGTCGGATTAGTTCATAGGCGTCTCTTCTTGGAGGAGGTGGATAATTTTACTGCTGGCAGAAACGACAAATCAATTCTGCTGCTTATTACCTTGAGACTCTTTGAAGTGACCAATCCAACTCTTAATATACAACCTTTCTTGAGAGATATTTCGCCATTGATTGGAAGTTTTAATGAAAATATATCTTCCTCACACACTAAGGTAGCCAGCTGTTCGTGATACAATGAAAATATCCAGTTATTGTTTTTTAATTTGGTTCAAGTATCTTGATAATTGTTTTAAAACCTGGCAGTCCTTAATCTTAGCTGAGCTTAATAATTGTAGTTCACAAATACTATTATTATAATATGCAGTGTGGATGGGATGCTGAAGTGTACAAATATATTAGTCGTCAGTAAATTTGCAGTGATGAAACACGACATCATATAGTACTGGTCGTAATGCAAAGATGATGGAAATGACAATGGTTTGAATAATTGAAACTTTTCACTGCTTATCAGAGGTAGCTTTAGTTCAAAGACAACGTTTTGTTCACTCAGTTTGCACCTGCAAGAATCACTTGAATAAACTAAGTACTTGATCAGGATTACGATGTCCAGGTAACATGACGCCGGCCGGCATATGGTGAGTTATTATTTCTATTTCTTCTCGCAACAGAGCTGGTTTTAGGTTGTTGAAACTGACAACATGATTGTGACCTTCCTAAAGGGCTTCGATTAAAGTTTGTTGTACATCCTTTGTAGGATGTTGAGAGTGGCATTGGCAATGGAGTTCTGGTTTTTAATGAGCTTTAGCAGATACTCTTGATTTGCTTTTCCCTTTCCTGAACGACTGTCCATTATGCCTAATTTGCTATGTTGCCTACAATCTTGACAGCCCCGCTTTTTTGTCTGGTGTTCCCATTATGATGCATTGTTCTCTTGTTTAATCCTATATCTGCTCCATTGTGATGGACTATTTCGTTTTTTAGTTCTATATCTGCTACGTCGTTGATAGTGCTGTTTATACAAAGATGATCCAAATTTCTAACCCAAGACCGATATGCATTTAATTCTGCATAATATGTCCTAAGATTGAAGTGTACGATGATTTTCCATTGAGGATTGGAGAAGTGTACGCTCCCAGTGTGTTCAAAATAGAGCCCGGTTTGATGAGGGAAACTGGTTAGATTGTATGAACTGGTGATTGCTGCTGTCTCTACGAATGCACTGGACATAGCCACCAAACTTAGTAGAAATAACAGTAGACACCTTATGCTAGAGTTTGTGTGTATTGATCTACTTGGAAGAGAACTTATCTTCGTAATCGGTCGTTTTAATTCTGTACCGCTACTATTTTTAACTGTTACTCCCCTTGTTAAGTTATAATTTCCCGGATGCAGTTTAACAATTCGTCCTAAAGACCAACTAGTTGGAGGAAGATTAGTGTCTTTGATTAAGAAAACGTCACCTAATTTTACAGAAGGTTGTTGGAGGTTTCATTTAGTTCGCCTTTGAAGACTTCATAAGTAATTTTTTGGCCAATGCTTCCAAAAATCTTGTGCAATTTTTTATAGAAATTTTCAGTGCTGCAGTGGAGTTATGTTTTTCTTTAGTAGGCTTGGTTCTGGTGCGGCGAAATGCTTCGATTTCAGAGGTTACGGTTACAAATTGTTCGTAGGTTAATGTACTTTCGCCAATTACTGGCTGGATGATGTTTCATTAACTTGACAGCTGCTTTCCAAAGCCCGCCGAAACGTGGTGCTGAAGATGGTATAAAGTGTCTTGAATTTGTGGAGTTTCCTGTTTAATTGATTCGGCTATTTCCTATGTTAATATTGATCGAGCTCCGACGAAGCTAGTTCCATTATCTGAATGGATATAACGACAGAGCTTTCTTCGAGCGATGAACCTATCAGTTGGCGGCTGCAACGAAGGCGATCGAAGTCTGTTCGCTTACTATTTCTAAGTGAATTGCCTTGGTTGAAAAGCAGACGAATACTGCAATGTATCCCTTGTTGGATTTTACGCCTCTTCCTTTTGAAACTCGAACTTGAATAGGCCCTGCAAAGTCTACGCCAATGTATGTGGAAGGGCGTGACGGAACAATTCTTTCCTTCGGTAGGTTTACCATTGGTTGTAGCTTGGTGGTTACCCCGAAGCGATGACATTTAACGCATTTGTTGATTTCTATACAGACTCTCTGTTTGCCGTCTGTGAACCAATATGTCTTTCGCAAGTATTCCAGAGTTAACTGAGTTCCTCTGTGCAACGTTCGAAGGTGCGCTTCAGCTATCAATAATTTGCTTAAGATATGTTTTTGTGTAACATTATAGGATGTTTTGTGTTAAAATTTAATTTCCTATTCATTAGGCGACCTCCTACTCGAAATAAACTGTGTTCTTCAATGAAAGGGTTGAGACACAGAATGCTGCATTTTGTTGACACTGTTTGCTGGACTATTCTGTATAGCTTCTCTTGTGCGTTGTGGAGTTCCTTGCCTGCTGGTATGGCGCATTGCCTTGTACTTTTTTACACCCTTTGATGAAACGTCGGCAATAGCTGATGATGCGAAATATTTTATTCACATCTGATTTTGTTTCTAATAACTGCCCAAAAGGATTATTTGCCACGGTGTCAATGTTTATATTTTGGTTGCGTGAAATTTTTTGTGGTCAGTTCTGGCTTTGCCTTAAGTCTGTTGGACTCATTCCTCTGGACGCACAATCCGTAGCGTTTTCCTTTGAATTTACGTATCGCTATTGGTTTGAACATAACTTTCCTTGAATTTCCGAAATTCTATTAGCGACAAATGTTTTGTATTTGTGAGGTAGCCTTTGAATCCAAACTAGAGTGATCATAGATTCCGTCCAAATGCTTGATTCTAAGTTTGGTATTCGTAGAGCTTCCACTACCTTTTCCATTAATTTTGTGAGTAGCAAAGCTCCGCATAATTCAAGTCTTGGCAGAGAACAAGTAGTTTTGATTGGTGCTATCCTTGCTCGAGTCCTTCAGTACTTCATGGTGTAGTAAGTAGTAGTGCTGGACCTGCCCAGCTCCCCAATTCTGGATTCCTTGCAATCCGTTTTTTGACTTGCAATAGACGTGCAATGGCTGTCTTCTTTGAACCGCCTGAAGTATTTAAGACCAGTTGCTCCCAGTCAAATGGAATCATTACCTTGTATCTCCCATCAGGCTGACGTGTAAGGGTTTTTGTATAGAATTCTTTACATTCCCTTTCGTCTTCTGTTACCTCCCTTTTCCTTGTTACTTCTTCGAGTTCCCAAAATTGCTTTAGCTGCTCGTCGATCTGTGTTGAGGTTGTGACTAAGGTTTGAATGACCTCCATGTTTACGTTAGAAGATGTGTTTCCAGTGATTATCCAGCCTAATTTTGTCTGCTGCGCAATTGGTTCATCTGGTGCACTCTTTGAAGGATTAGCCATGATTATTTCGCCGTAGTAATCGGCTCCTAACAGTATGTCAAGCGGACTGGGTTCATAAAATGTTGGATCTTCCCATATCAGGTTTTTAGTGTGATCCAACTTGGATTGGTTGCTACTTCATGTAGATTTCCGGTTATGTTGTGAATTCTGTAGAAGAAAGCGCTGTCCCGGCTGTTGTTATTCCTATGCTAGCATTCGAACTAAATGTTCTCCGTTGTCGGTTGCTATCCTGACCATGGCGTTTGCCAGTAAAACTCCATCTTTTAGAGTATTGACACCTGTTTGCGATGGTGTCTTTGTTGAAGTTTCAAGTTTCTTTGCCTTTTCCTTTTGAATGTCGTGAAGTAAAGTATGGTGAGCTCCGTGACACTTTTCACATTTGTTATGGCATTTGGGGCCGTGATATTTTTGTTAATACCTTCAAATCCTTTCCCTTAGCAGCCGTCGTCCTCTCTGTTACCGTCAATTCTTGGAACTTCCTGCAAGTGCACAGCTCGTGATCACTACCACAATGAGCACAGTAAGATGATGCAAGCATCAGTGCTACGTGTGTTGTTTTTTTCTGAATATTTTTTTTTTGTGGTGATTTCCTTTTCTCAATGATCCAATTTCTAGCAACTGTAGCTTGATTCAAGGAATTCCAAAAACTTCTTTGGGTGCTTTAATGCTAGTTTCGTACAAACGGTGTGTTTTTGCGTCCAGCTTCTTTGAGAGTATGGTTATTATATAGGCACTCCAATGCTTTGTCTGGATACCCAAATTGGTGAGACCATGTATGCACTCTAAGGCATTATCATGCATTGTTCGCAGTCCATTGGCTGGTTCTACCGTTAAAGTAGGTAAATTCAGTAATGTGTTGATGTGATTGCTGGTCAACATCCTTTTGTCTTCATCTCTATTGACGAGGGTAATCCTTGCGGTGATACAATTTCCTCCTGACAATGCTTCCTAATTATGCGTTTTTTACAAACCGCTCCAGAATTATTATTTTTTTGACACACTTTTATCTAAATTTGACGACATTTTAAAATAAAATTTGAATTACTATGCGCACAACTATGAATAGTTGTGTAAAGTAAATTTTAAGTCAATTTTTCGGTAAATTCATTTATTTTTCTGTGGCAAACTGATCGACAAATTTGTTCTAAATCCGATTTTTACCATAGTTTACGATTTACCCGACTATTGGCCCGCAGCCTAAACTACTAATGTAAAAAAAAAAAACAAAAAGGGTTTTTACCGTTATATAGAAACATAAACTAAAATAGGAAACAAATGTAGATAGAAAACTAAAGATAATTTACTCTCGCTCTCTGAGAATATTTTAGGATGGTTTTGTGTTTTATTTTGTAATTTTTTTTTTTGGTTTATGTTTTTACTGCAAAAAAAACGAATCTAAAAAATTCGTTAATTCGAGGTTTTTGGTTCGTACCTAACATGCAATGCCGACGGAATTCCGTTTACATTCGCGTTCAAAAACCACACTCTTTCTATGGAAAGAAACATGTCTAATACACGGAAATCCATACTACTCGCCAAATAAAAGTGTCACAAAAATTCCAGTGTGGTTTGAATCCCGACTAAAAAGAGAAAAAAAACAAATTGGAAAGAAGATGGAATTTCGTCGGAAACTCGGGTTTTTCCGTATATTTTTCCATACTAATAGCACACATTTTTCTACATGCTACTAGAGCAGATTTCCATAGTACTTTTACGTAAATTAAAGAAATTGTTTATGCATTTTTTGTATTGTAAAATTTATTTATATTTAATTTGTAATATCAAATGACACATTATAATTTTTAATTTAAATTTAATAAATCCCGCCTATGTATTTACATCTCTCTCGGCATCCATCTTAAAAACAATAAATTGACATCGTAAATTGATTGCGGTGATGGCGAAATACGATCATAATTACACTTAAAATTAATAAAATTTTACTTTAATACTTAAAACACATTTTAAAAAATAAAACAAAAAACAATAAAAAATACCGTAACTGCGTACATGTTCATTCGTCGACATGTCTCACAAAATTGAAGATACAACACAAATCTAATAAAGCATCAAAACAAAATTGCAAATCAGAGAGAGAAAGAAAATTATTTTTACTCCAAATCGAGTTTTTTGTGTCTGATAATTTCTAGTGCGGAATTTAGTGTGGAATTGGAGCTGTTTTTCCACACTGGAAAAATTGCATACTGGGTAATAGGTTTTGCATAAATTTTGAATATTCGTTAATTCGAGGATTCGTTGTTCGAGAGTTCGTAAAACGAGGTTTACCTGTATTACTATGAGTAAAAACAATAATTATGGGATGAGAAAATGACAAAAGAATGGGATGAAAAAAATCGTGGGATGGGAAATACGTATTATGGAGCTTTTAACACTTGTGCTGCTAGTGGTAATTTAAAAAAAATCGTGGGATGAAAGTATGGCATAACTTCAAGGCGGTCTGTAAAGTGCAAACTGTCCTAATGACAAGATGTATCCATTGAAATAAATAAATTAGATTATGTAAAATTAAGTTTAAGAAAGGCGTAAAATTAAATGCCCGCGCTTACATTAACAAAACCATATAGGTTTACATATTATGTATGTACCTTAATCTTAAGTTATTTAAATAGTTAACAATTTCTTTAGAATTTCTAACATTACGTCACGTTTTCTAGTTTATATACTTAGCTCTTACTATTTTATTATTTATATCACAATTAAATTTATAGAATAATTTCACTGCCATCAAACTGTTACGATAAAATAGTACACGTACCGTTAAATCTTTATATAAAATTAGTTTTTATTATTAAGCAAGACATGTTCCGTACAGAATTCAAAGTTTTGTGATATTTAAAAAAAGGGTTTTCCAACCATTAAATGGTCTAAATATTTTTGCACTATACTTTTCTCTATTAGAGCTGTGATGATAGTCAGAGTACGTGTTAGCGTACTGATAAGATATTTAAAGATGAATCGAAATAATTATTGTAACCATCTAACTACAATTTTACGAATCCTTTCCGGTTAACATCGTAGACGGAGTTCTATAAATTAAGAAATTTGCAGGAAACGACAATTTAGCGAAAAGAAATCATCAAAAATGTCCATTCAACGAAAACGCCAGTTTACCGAAAACAACATTTAATCAAAAACTACAATTGACCGAATCTGCCAAATGAGTTTGACTTACGGTTGGAATTTTGTTGCACGGACTATTTGTTTATAATGTGAGAGAGACCTTTCTGTAGTAGTTTGTAAAGTATTGGGGGTACAAATAAGTTTTGATTTTTTTTTGGTACAATGTATTGGAATACAAATTAATTCGGTCCGTTTTCAAAAAGAAACTCTGACTATAATAAATTTTTTATAGTGACAGCTGATTTCCGTTGTTTCAGACAGATTAGGCATCTGCCGTTAACATTCAGTTTGTATTGCTTTGAGTTTCATACAAAACGTGTTTTTTACGGTGTTGAATATGTCGGATTTTGTGATAATTAAACAGCATTTGCGGGAAGTTTACGGTGCCAATGCTCCAACCGATAAATCATGCCCTGAGAATGGTTTCGACGTTTCAAAAATGATGATTTCAGTGTTGAAGATAAGCTTCGCTTGGGACAGCCAAAAAAAATGCATAGACGATGAATTAGAGGCATTGCCGGTACATAAGGGGTGATCCACGGAACAGGATCTTCTACGATGACCTCAAGAGGAAAAAATACTACACTTTGCCCGGCCAATCGTTGCCATCGATCTCAACATCAACACAAAGACGAACATTCATGGTTCGAAGGATATACTGTGTATCTGGTGGAACCAAAGATGCGTTGTGTACTACGAGCTGCTACAACCTGGCGATTTCATTACGGGCGAGCGGCGTATTACGAGAAAAACGAGCAGAATATGAGGATATGATAAAGCTATTCTGCTGCATGACAACGCTTGGCCTCACGTTGCAAAAGTCGTAAACAAATATTTGAAAACGCTCAAGTGGAATATTTTACCGCACCCCCCGTACTCTCCGGACATTGCTCCTTTTGATTACTGTTTGTTCCGACGGATGCAACACGATTTGGCAGGTCACCGTTTCACTTCTTTCGAAGCAATTGAAAATTGGTTTCAAACTTGGATCGTCTCAAAAGACGAAACATTTTCCGAGATGCGATTCGAAAATTGCCTGAGAGGTGGGAAAAATTCACAAGCGGTGCTGGTCAATATTTTAATTACATTCATTTTATTTTAAAGTAAATGCATTTTTAAAATTAAAAAGCGGACCGAATTAATTTGTACTCCCAATATTTTATTCAAAGTATTGTCAGCATACGGATTCCGCGTCGAAAAAATTCCTCGTGTTTTGAGGCGATCGAAGAATCGACCCAATTTATGGCTGCTTCGTAAGCAATGAAGTGCTGCTCGACCAGGCCATGACTCATCGACCGGAACAATCATGTCGTGTCCTCACGGCGGGTGGGCTAGGACATCCCATTGAAGCGCCTCCAAAGCTTCCTTGACGACTCTTGCAACATGTGGGCGTTTGCGCTTTAATGCTCGGCTTAATTGCGTCAATTGTTGTTGATAAAGTTCTCCAGTGATGGTTTCGTTAACCTGGAGTGGCTCATAGTAGATCACTCTAGCTTCTTGCCATGAATATTCGGTTTCACGGTTGAAGTTGATGAATAACCCCCGTGGGCTTACCCCACGATTTTCTGCGCTTTGGGTTATCGTAGTGGATCCACTTTTCGTCCCCCGTCACGATTCGAAGCAAAAAACCCTTCCAATTTTATCTTTGGAGCAGTTGTTTGCATGTGAAAAACCAGCGTTCCACGTCTGTTGGTTTGAGTTCATACGGAACCCAATTTCCTTATTTTTGCACCATACCCAGGTCTTGAGACGGTTTTGAATCGCTTTTTGAGTCATTCCCAAAGTTTCAAGCGAGGTCCTCTCGAGTTTTGCGTGATTCTTGGTCCAATAACGCCTCCAACTCAGCGTCTTAAAACTGTACTGGTCTCGCTTTGCGTTCTTTGTCACTGGTGTCAAAATCGCCACCCTTAAAACGGCGGAACTAGTACTCACATGTTTTTATTGATGGAGCATGTTCTCCATACGCTTCACACAGCAATCGAAGTCCAGGTTGATATGATTTTTACAGGGAAATGATGACACTTTAACATGAATATAGTTACAAGATGGCCCGATGTTTTTTTAATACTAGTTGCGCCATCTTTTGTTAATCTATCAACACTTATTTCTACCCCCAATATTTAAAACGACTAATTTTAATGAAACTATTTTCGTAGATCTCTATTGTCTATTCGATTCAAATCAAGCTATTTCTCATTAGAATGGAGCTCGTAACGGGTGGCCCATCTAGCGTTTGCAATTTCAACTACCGATTATTTCGAGTGTGGCAATACTTACATCATTCGTGTTATGACAGAAAATTTAATGTCTCGGGTGTGGGTCACTTCACGCTTGAGCAAAATTGGGAAATATTGAAAACTTATTTTCAAATTCAAATACCAGGCAATTTGTGGATCAATATGTGCAGCGATTTCTTGATTGTTATTGAATGAACCAACACGTGCGCATGTACGTCCACTAATATTAACTCGTCATCGTGCTCAATAATTGAACGTTTCACGCAGTTCTGTGATTATAATTTTGCATAAAAACCTCGATATGAAGGCGTACAAAGTTGAATTAGCATAGGAGCTGAAGCAAAATGATCATCCGCAACGTTTTCGGTTTGCTAATTGAGTTGTGGAACGCTTGGAAAAAAATGCATTTTTATCGAAAAATCATATTTCCCGCTTATTTTCACCTCGGAAGCTACGTTAACAAGCAAATTTGTCGCATCCACAACGAATCACTGTTTGGTGTTGATTTTAGTCCGGCAGCATCATTTATCTACTTTTTTCGAAAATGAGCAAGGAGCCACCCTTACAGTCAATTGGGAGCGTTACCGAACCATGATAAACGAGTTTTTGTTACCCAGAACTCAAGAGAAGGACACACACGACATTTGGTTTCAACAGGACGGCGCAACTTGCCACACAGCAAGCGCAACAATTGGACTTTTGAATACTGTCTGTCTTCGGCGTTCGATTAATCAGAGGAAACGGATATGTCAATTGGCCATCACGCAGCTGCGATTTGACTCCATTGGACTTTATTTGTGGGGAGCCGTTAAGGATAAGTGTTACGCTAACCATTCAGAGACTATCCAAGACTTGAACGATCAAATAGAAGTTGCAATTGATGTGATAGAAGCCCATCTAATCGAGAATGTTCTGACAAATTGGGTTGACAGAATGGGGTATTGTAGTAAAACCAGCCGTGAAAGTCCTTTGAATGAAATTGTGTTCCATACTTAATGGCAATGTATAATCTTTCTCACAAAACAAACCGCTTTGAAAAATATTCATTCGTCTTTGAATTAGAGCCAAATTAAATTGCAAACGTTAGATGGGCCATCCGAATACAGACAGTTCTGGAAAATGGCTATTAGAATGGAAATATGGCCATGTTTCAACCAATTGGAACCGAACCCAGGTTTTGTGGTTCACAATAATTTCCGGATGTAGTTTTGCAAAATTGGCTAATTCTTACGGAAGTAAACCAATTCGTAACTGACTATCATAACACTTGCATTGAATGAATGATGTAAATGGGGTTTCAATATCAGTTTTGAATTTAGTTCTGAAAATGGCCAATTTTAATGAAACTGAGATTTGCATTCTGCAATTGGGACTTCGCGCTCAAAAATTTCCAATTTGAAGGAGAATAAGCCATCGCACGTCAAATCGAGGAAAAGGAAAAATCACTGAAAACGTCAATTCATCGAAAAGTGATTCAATGAAAACCGCTGTACACCGAAAGGTAAATATTAAAAAAAAGAATTAAGTAAAAACGAGAATTAACCGAAAACAATAGTTCGTTAAAAATGTCATTTCATCTAAAACATAAATTTACCGGAAACGATCGGAGACGACAATTCACGATGAGAACTTGTCGTCAATTCAGTAGTAACTATAACTCATTGTAAATTACGGTAAAATTGAGTATAGTTACTCATAGTTTGATAAACATTTGGGAGAAAGCCTTTCGAGCATCGAGAAGCAACAGAGGGTGACAAATCACCTAATTTCACGTACGAGTAGTTCTACAAAACGTAGAATTTGCATAGAATTGAGCCATTTCGCAATCGACTAAAACAAACTTGGAATGTGATTCTGCATTTTGATCAGTTTCGGTAGATCAATCCATTTATCAACTAATTGGAATGATATTCGGTCCAAACTGATTGGAACACTGTTTGATTCAAAATTATGTGGTTCTAAAAAAATTCCAAATTTAATAGAACCAAATCAATTCTTAATTGTTTGAGATAAGACTCATGAGATAAATGGGGGTCCATATGAAATTGGGATGTTATTCTGACTTCTTTTATTTGAATTAACCAATTTCTTAATTTAATGCAATTGAATTAGGTCTATATTCTGCAAATGTGGCCTTAACAATTTTACTTTGAGTGAAAATAAGTCATCCAACCAGATGGAATTAGGGCACCATGTGGGAGTGCTATTCCAATATGGATTTTTGACCGATTGGAATATAGTTTGATCCAAAATGTGGTTTTAAAAAATGGTTAAATTTTATGAAGCCGAACTAATTCTCAATTGTTTGAGACTCTTTGAGATAAATGGGAGTGCATTTGAAATTCGGATGTTGTTCTGACGGATCGCTTTCATTTTATATGATTATTCATTCAATTCAGTCATTTTCCAGAATCCCTTCTGGATTTTATATCATAATATAATCTTATTTTCATTATGAAACCGGAACTCATTTGAATCGGATGGAAAATGGCTTACGTCAATTCAAACTCGCCGTTTTACATAAATACAGCTCGAACTTTTATTGAGATCCAATTTTCATAGCCAGCAGGATTAATGGTGGAATGCTAGCGATAAATAAAACTGCTTCCTTCGAGACCTTTCTATAGACACTACATACTCGCAGAGCTATCACCCAGGTTGGTGATACCACCGATGTCAGCCACTCTCTTGAACTAAGGCCGCCTGTGTTCAATAACAGCCTGCAGTAAGTAATTATTCCCGCCATTATTATCGCTCCCGTCTTCACCGGGACCAGATTCAGTCTATGTCTGCAGAGCTAAGCGGAGAAGCATTGCACCGCAGCACTGGTCCCATATCAGTTCTGTTGCAAGTGTTGCATACTTGGGCAGGTTAAGCCGGGCACCTTCCATAATATTGGACCCAGTACCGAACTCAGCGGGACCTCGCTGGTAACTGGTATTTTAGTAACAGAGTCCTCGAATTCTATAGTAATCTGCCGATCTACGAGATAACTTTGTACCATTCGAGTAAGATATGGTATCACTTGCAGTTTCGTTAGCCTTCGTTGAATTAGGTCCGACGCTGCATCATTGAATGCATTCCGCACGTCCAGTGTGAGTCGGAATCCTTATACTACACCTAGTTCCATTTGCTTCTAAATCGATGAACGTCAGACTTAAATTATGGCGTCGGTCGTTAATCATCCCGCTCGGAATCCAAATTGCAAACCCCCTTGCCTTGTTAGTAGTGCCCAGCAGCCTATGCAGCAGTAGATGCTCAAGTAGTTTCCTGAAAGTGTTTTGGAGACATATTGTACTATACGATGAAGGTATGTCATCTGGCTTACCCGCCTATTTCAATAAAACAAACCGGCCTTTCTTCCAGATAGAGGGGAACTCTCCTTTTCTCAAAGCACTGTTAAACACATCTAGCATTTTTTCTGGATGTACTTCTGCTGCAATACTAACTGCCTCGGGGTCCCTCCACGTCATATCGAGCTTGGGGTTAGTGAAAATAGCGATATTTTGCGACATCGCGTGCTTGGTTTGTGAACAGAGGTCTTTCCAGCTAGCGGCTTTAGAGCGCTCAACCGCTTCCTTATGATTATATCACCAGTGCTAAGTGTTGGGCAAAAGAGTGATTCGCTTGGCGATGTATGTAAATGCATTACTTCCTCCGCCAACCTCTCGGTTTCTTAGTCTACTTACGATACGTATTGAGCCAAAAGTTACGTCAACAGGGATCCATCATCACCTCTTTCGTAAGTGGCAGCGTATTCTCTGTTAAGACAGAAAATATTATATGAAGCGACTAGCTGCGCCCTGCAGTCTAATAACGTCCGACCTCATTCAGGTGATTTAGCGTTAAAATCACCGGCGACAATCACATCCTCCTTTTGATCCTGGATCCAAGTCATCGAGTCTTTAGTTCTTTCAAAGGTCTAGTGGGGAGGAGTAATAGCTGAAAATGGCAAATCCATCCAGCCAGCTCTATTCGCACGACCCTTTCCTTGACCCGGATCTTCTAATTGTAGTATCTCGTGTGTTTTACATAACCGGTCTGACAAAAATGGCACCGCTTGGAAAGCGGTGATCCTAAAACAATATGTGGCGCATTCGTAGTTTGATTTTAAACTATCGTTTTCGGAGGTCTGTCGTTTTTGGTAGATTGTCGTTTTCGGTGAATTGTGTTTTAATGAATTGACGCGTGATTGAACAAACTTTAAGGTCGAAAAATTAAGAGGTTTTGCGTTAATGAAGATGGAAATTTATTTAACGTTAATCAATGACGTTCGTCTCGTCGGTTCATGAGTTGAAACGTTACTAACGTTGATGAGACTTTAATGCGAATCACTTTTGTTATGCCCACCTATATTGTGAGACGATAATATGTGTCTCACAGTTGTATTGCATATTCCGCATAGTTGCGGAACGGACAAGAGGCCAATCTATTTAACGCTGTGGTTGTTTTGTGAGTTGGTATTGTCTAGAATAGCAGATACTGATTTAGCCATCTACGCTATCTTTTCGCAGAAGATGAACAATATTGCTTCTGGAGTATTTAGTTGACAATATTGCTGCTGAGCTAGTTTGTTTAGGTAAATTTCTGGAGAGTAACGTGTCCGGATCCTTTGTTGGTGTGCGGAGCTCAGCACCGAACCAACATCCAGTTTTTAGGATGATATTGAGCTATTCGACGAGCAGGTTACCTGTAATTGTGCGAGTAGGTTATTGTAGTGACGTGTGACTGGATGAAAACTGAGAATTTCAATTCCAATGGTTAATCCATATACAGTGCGATCTATAACTACATAACCACACATTTTCTTTTTTTTTAACTAACGGAAAACAACATTTCCAAAAGGTTGAATAAGGACGTAATACAGCAAAATATTATAAAAAACCGGTTACAAAATTCAATTGTTTTAAACAGAAAAACATTTTTGTTTTAAATTGCCTTGTTTCATAACTACATAACCATAGTAGCCTTTGATAATTTGTCCCGGTCAGCTTTAGAAATTATAAAAATTTAAGTTTCCGAATATGAATCAGTGTTGCAGAAAAATAATGCCATGTGGAAAGTATTCGGGCAAAAAATAAACTGCAATCATGTTACCATTGGTAATTTTTTATGCGATTCAGTTAATTACGAAAAAAACCGGAGGACCCAACACAAGATGAGATCACGCGAAACTCGTGGGTTGGATAAAGCCGCGAATAATTCTGTTAAAAAGCTTAAGCACCTGAAAAGAGAGATTAAATGAAATGTGTCTCGAAGCACAATCGGCCGGTGTTTGAAAGTTACTGGGCATTTGAAACACAGGAAAATTATGTCAGCACCAAAGTTATTGCCACGGCACAAAGTCGCCCGTCTTGAATTTGTTAGTCGCGATTGGTTAAAGGTAATTATAAAATTACTTGTTTTGTTTTTATGTTAACTATTCGATTTTATCATAGCTAACCCTTGTTCAATTACAGGTTTTCCGATGAAAAAAAAATTTAATCGTTATGGTCCAGATGCGACATTCAATACTATTGGAAAGATCTTAGAAAAGACCCAAAATACTTTTCGAAACGGAATTTTGGTGGTGGTAGTTTAATGGTATTGGAGGCTTACTGTTCAGCGGGAACCCTTACCTTAGCATTTCCATCCACTAAAATGAACAGCGTGGAATACATTGCCGTCTTAGAAAACCATCTGTACCCATTTTTATACATACATTAAGAAGAAAGTTGGATTATTCAGCAAGATAATGCCTGGAGCATACATAAGATTAGATTGGCTTGTTCGCCAGACCAAAATCCATTCGAAAAAATTTGGAAGTATTGGTTTGAAAAGTTTACGGAGGTAATCGTGGAAATATCACCTGAAACTATCAATTCGTTGATTAAACAAATGTGGATCAATGGCAGATTATTCGTTTTGATTTAATTTATTTTGTTGATGTTTAAGACAATTTTGTCTGTGTTACGTTCTTGTTCAACTTTTTGCATTAAACGTTTGGAAATGCTTTAATCCGTTATTTTAAAAATTGAAAAAAAAAACGAGTGGTTATAAAGTTATGGATCGCACTGTATTATACGTTTTATTACGGATGGTGTGGTGCTGATGTCAAATGTTTGGTGCCATTTGAATCACAAGTTTCTTGAACCCGGTACAAGCAAATAGTGTACCATTGCTCTAGCTAAACTGGTTCTGAAAAATTTAAAATCTTCTGGCGACTTTCTAATGAGTACTCGTGATCTATATGGATTCGCTACCACGGTACATTTATTATGAATCAGGTCTGTAACGTGCATTTTGTTGTACGAATTCGCGATAGCTGCATCGATCGATGCCTAATTAGAAAAAATTGGTAGTGCAAACAGTTTCCGTTGAAACTGTGCATAATTTTTCTCCGCGTTCGTAAAGGAGGTTTTATTCCACCCACATAAATTAGTTGAAAGTGGTGCGAGGCAACCAGAATACAATATTGTGACGATGTTATCCCATTATTTTCAAATCAGAGGATTTTCGAAATTTCCATAGATACCCATTGTTTGACAGTTTTTCATTTGATTTCTTTACTTTATCGATTTTGTTGCTAAGTTTGAGAATAGCGAAGTTTGTCTTACCCCAAACTTCATTGACCCATATTCCCTCATATTCCCATATTCCTTTCCATTATCCTAGGACTGGTATTGGGTAATTGGAGATATTGTGGAACACATCCAAAATCCGTTTGAGTTTACATTACTAATTTGGTTGGTTTTTACGGCTGGCGCTACAGTATCCAATTATGGACTGGTGATGTGAATATTTCATTTTTGTTGTTGGACTAAAATTAAAATTTGTGGCCTGGTCGATTTCATTTGTAAACATTTTTCTGAACAGAAATTTATTGTCTGCACCATCATAGCTTGATCAATTTCTACAAATCCAATTATAATCCGTTAAACAATTTCGCTTACATATACAAATATTCAATTAAATTTCTTCGAAAATTCTTAATTTTGCTTAATAAAGTGTATAAAACAAATGTCATATTATTAAAAAATTAATAAAAGTTTAGAAAACCAAAAATTAATCAAAATACATTTAAAGAAATTCCCTATATTTTCCTTATACAATTTGGTAAAAAATGGAAACGCAAAGTGATTATTTAAAATAATTAATTAGCGATATTATGATTATAAAATATACAACTATTAATTAAATATTATATAAATGAAATTATATTTAATGTTGTGTATGATATAAAATTTATAAAAATTATAACAGAAAAATTATTAATTTTACAAAAAGCAAGCAATCCCTAAAAATAATTTTGTACATAAGCAAGTAAAAAAATAAATCCAAATAGTTTAACAATAAATTATAATGTTAATTATAATTAAAAACAAAAATTATTTAAAAATGAAAAAAATAAAGATTATACAGGTATGATACAATTTAAACTGACACTGTAATATAATTAATGTTTGTAGTTTTAATGTGGACATTTTGAATCTTGTAATTACTAAATTTTTGATTTTATCATTTGGTATTTCAGAATATTAAAATTCGCTAGTTGCATCACTGGCATCAATGAGTAATCTGGAAATTTTCTGAGTTCCAAAACAAGAATACTAGTTCAAGAAGATCTGCAAGCCGCAATACTAATCTATCCGAAGTAATTGAGGTAACACCGACACCAAAAGATGTAAATTGTGAGACATCGTTCAATTCGGTACAAACAAATTCGTGCGACGACGTTCTTTACGTCGGTCATTCATCATTGTGCAATTCAATCAACCAATCTTAACTGAAGCGATTGGCAAGTAGAAAATTATGAGACAACATCGACGTAAATATTAATAAATTTTACGACATGATCTTTTACCAGTTTCTACGAACAGTTCTTTGAACAAATTCAACGTAAATAATTGCTATCACAATCTAATAACTGCACATGGATTTTTAAAACGAAACATAACGCTGGAGAGGAAGTATATAGATACAAAGTGTGATTAGTTGCGAAAGGATGTTCGCGACGTAAAGGTTGAGGTTGATCTCCTTAAGATAAGTAATATCACTTGCAGCAAACTGCAATTTGCACATTGATCAGATGTACGCTCTAAGTAGTTTTGAGTCTAGTCATTTTTACAATCAACACCTTGATGAAGTATTAAACCAACCTGGACTATTATAATCTAAAGTTGATCCTTGCATTCTACATAAAAATGTTTCTTATGATTTTCAAACGTCAAACCCGAATTAAGTAAGGTACTGCCTTGAGAAATATGGATCGATCAGGAGAAGTATATAACAGAAATATTTCAGCGACAAAATATGAGTGAATGTAAACTTGTGCAACCCCCATGCATCCAAATATGACACCCTCAAGAGAAATGTGTACTAAAACAAATTCCACAAATTCTTTGCAGTCAGCAATGTCTGCAGATTCTGACGATCTCGGCAGAACACATTTGCAGTGAATAGAGTGTTGCGGTATTTAAAGGGAAGTAACGAACTAACGATCCGTCACCGATTATGTTTTCATGCGTCAAAATGGAGCGATATGTTGGAAATCTAAAAAAACAAGCAATTTGTGTTATCTACAATGCAAGCAGAAACAAATGTTTTTCATGCCTTGTAGGATAAAGATGAAGCATATCTCAACGAATGAAATGAGATCAGAGGTGCTAACAAAGGTCTTTAATGGACCACAGCATTTCACTTGTACTACCGGGATGGGAAATTTAAACATCTAATGTTTTACCATTAGCTTTTAGTTGTTGAAATAGTAAAACCTAATATGTAATTATTTGCAATAAAGAATGTACCTACCTATAATATATTTTTATGCTGTAAAATATTATTATTAAGGCGAGTTTAATAAAATCAGTTTAAGTGACTACATGACCTTCCATTGGTCCTTCGTCCAAACTATTATCTATAACTGAGAAGAAATATAGTCCACAAAATAACTCGGGTCACATATACCGCCTACTATCATCAAAGTGACACATGAAACATCAGCCAGGCGTCGGTAATGGATAACCTATGCAAGGAACAGCAGCAGAGATTCAAAGAGATCCAAACCCTCTCCCTATCAAATAGGGCGGTTAGATGATGTGTATGAATAATTCGTCGATGCTTATGAACTTATACTATGTCAGTATAAAAACGACTCCCCAACACATGAATATTGGAAAGCTCGAGATGCGATAACACCTCTGGAGCAAAACTTCGGAAAGTAGTTAGACACAACACTAAGGAAATCACAAAGTACAATTGAAAAGAAGCTAGAAAACGTAGATTTTTTTAACGTCAAATTCGAGGTAATATCGAAACGAGGAGAACGAAAAGGCACCACTCTGCCGTATTTCGTACATGGCTACTTTGCCACAGTGATGAAACAATACGAAAAAATCAAAATCACAATAGCATTAAACATTAAGCAAAATCAGTCAAAATATCAGCAACGCACAAGGCGTATGCCGAAATTACCGCGAATACAAATTCCAACATTCGACGGGAATTTCAAAAGCTGACTATCAGACTTGAAAAAATTAATCTATTTTAAGGAAAAAGTAGTAGTAGTTCTAGTACTGCTAGTACTGCAAGCGGAAAATTACAAAATTGCGTACGACATCATTATGGAGCGGTACGATAATAAACGAAAAATAGTGGCCGAATATATTGACACCATATGTTGAACACATCAAAAGTTCAACCAAATGCCAAGAATATTAGAACAATGCATGATACAATAAACGGGTGTATAGAAGCTTTAAGAAACTTGGACTACAACGTGGACGGAGGGAGCACCATTCTCATTCATATTAATGTCAAAAATCTTGATTACAATAGCCTAAAGCAATACGCGGAATCGCTTTATGGTAGTCGTGACTTTCCCACAATGGAACGCTGTTTACATCTCTTAATAGCGATAATGAATGTGCTTGAAGCACTCCACAGTGTAAGCGTCACCTCAAGTAAACAAATCAATGTTGATTCACATATACAAATTTTGTTAATCGAGAAAGCGAGCGAAACGCTGGTTGCCGTGGTAGGAATTCTGTAATTACTGCAACAGAAGGGGACACATAATACCAAATCGTGTTAACTTCAAACAAATGACCACCAGCCGGGGAATAGGTTTCTTCAACAGAAAAAATTGTGTACCATATGCCATAACAAACATCATAAATTGCTACACACCTACAATAATGATGCAAAGAAAAGGTATCAATCAATACAATCGATGGAAATACCACGTCCCTGCTCTCAACGGCTAAAGCGTTAACCAAAACCTCCATCAACAAAACGGTTACCCTACGGGCATTAACTGATCTTGGATCCCAAGTATCTTTGATTACTGAAAACGCATGTAAGCAGTTAAAATTGCATCAGAAAAATATACGTACTATAGTTTGGTCGGAACATTTTCCATCGGTGCTGAAGCTACATATATAAGCATATGTTTTGAGAAAAATAACATCAAATGTGCCAGAGCAAAAGATAAAAGGAAACGGCCCGTTCACATAGACATCTTGATAGGAGCAGCCGTTTATGCGGACATGTCAGAATCACAGATCATTCGAAGAAATCCAAATGCAATGAAAACAAGTTTGGGTTGGCTGATAGTAGGTCGAGAAACAACCGCTCAACCCAGGACTCTAATGGTTAACATCAGTGTCAAGAATTAGCACAAGCTCTAGAGCTTCACAAGTTTTGGGAGTTAGAAGAGGCACTGGTTAAATCTCTGCCGACAAAATTTGCTGAACAGTGTGAAACAATTTACCATCAAACAGTTACGCGGAATCCAAGTGAACGATACGTGATTAACTTATCGTTCAAAGGATTCTCGGAACAACTGACACGCGTTTGATTTTGTCGATTCTTAAATATTACATTTCACCAGTATTATTTGCAAATGATCTATATGTTCCCACCTGAATTCTATCTCAACCAGCTTCTCAAAAACATTCTCATCGCATGATTATTCGCTATACCCGAGTACTCATTGGCACTACGTGATGGCAACGTCCATGTCGAATTTAAGTTCGAGAGGCTAATCATAGTACCAAAATCTACAAATAAATATCTGCCCTTATACTCACTGACATATTTACATCCCTTTTCCGATGTCGTAGGTTCTTGAGCCATCGAACAATACGACCTAGCGGACATAATTTAAATGAACTTTGCGGTTTTTCTCATATCTGTCGGATTAAGTACAACATTTTGAAATTCGAGGACCAAGGATCTCTAATTCCATGGATCACTTTTGCGCAGATGCATTTTTTTACCACCTGATATAAAAACATTGCAAATGTACTATAAACCTTTTGTAGCTGTAAACCTTTTGTAAACCCCATAACAAGGAAGTGTGTAGAATTATACAAAACGTCCCTTCAATAAATTTTACCGCTACCTGTATCTAAACACAAATACTCTTCTCGCACAGCGAAACTTATCGATATTCAATTTTTCGCCGCAATGATTTCAGTAAAATCAACCCCTAGTTTATTTTGGAAACGATTATCCAACCCCTATTTAACGCAACAAAAACTGGTATTTGATGCTTGGATGAGTTGAATTTGGTTGTGTGCATGCATTTTCGAAATTGGAATAAAATTGAAATACGCATTCCATTAACAAGTTGAGGGTTTGTTTACAAGTGTTATAAAATGTTTACATTAAAATAACGAGATACTGGGGGAGGTCATCATTTTAAAAAATTTCGAAATCGAATTATTTCTATTCCATCTATCATTCGACTTTCTAATCATCAAATTTCGAAAAAATTGTTTGCATTCGAGATTTGTTGTGCTGGCCAACCTCAGTTTTTGTAGAAACATAATAAATAATTCGGTTTTATTGCGTTACGGTACCAACATTAGATGGAATTACCCAAGACTAAGCATTTAAGGATTAAATTTATTTTAAATTTCTTGTATAAGGACGAAAGATAAAAATTGGTTTGAATATTAGAAATATTATTCGAAAATGTTTTGTTTTCGAATAGTAACTGAACTGTTCCATAACAGATGGCTTATTGGAAGAAGAGTAAAGTGAACAAAAATTTTCGAATATTATTTACAATTCGATCGAATCGACTTTAACGTTAATTGTGTCCTTTTTCAAAAGTCTACACAATTTATTTTGACTTATCCTAATTTGGCTGTTGATATGATTTAGGTCCAATTCTATGAAAATTTGGATTTAACGTGTTGCTATTGATTTTATACTTAAAATATGATTTTGTAATCTGTTCGAAAAATCTGTACTAAAGTCGGATTTTACTGTAGTAAATGATTCATTGCTAATGGATAGGCAGCCTTAGGAGCGCTTTATATAACATGGCATATTAGTATGTGTAAGGTTGTCAAATGTCATTTTCATATAAAATCGAAATTTTAGCTGGCTGAACTATTAAAATGTCGCGTTTATATCGGTGGTACCCTTGCCAATGTGCCTGGAGACCCTAATTTAGATATTTAATAAACGCAGCAACTGAATTTATTGGCCTCTGCATTTGCTGCATATTCTACACCCAAATAAAAAGTTATTGTTGCTTACTAGAAGAGTTACTCGAGGATTTCCTTCAATTATTTTGTCGATTGCTTGAGTTTTTTTATAACATTGTTTGGTGTTGCCTTGTACTCATATTCTTTGCAAAACCCCCATAGGTAAAAATTAATCAATTGTAATTCGTATACATCAGACGTGCAAAGACAGTTTATGGAGTTGTTGTTGTTCTTGTTATTTGAATTTTTACGGAAAGTAGTTCAAATCTTGACGTAATATTATTACTATTGAACTTTGCAGATACGCAATTGACACTACTACAACTGATTTACCGTGCGTCTGACATAAGCTCTATGTTCGGCCCTTGGTAGCTGATTGTGACTAAAGATGGATGAAAGCCTTTACATTTAGAACTCTTGTTGAAAAAAAAAAACAATCTGCCCTTTTATATATTCATAATAAATGTAAATACAATGACAATTGTTACGTCATTGTAGTTACGTCAACTGACAGCCACACTACGCCTTTCCTAGTGAATTATTGAACGATTATGCATAGCGACCAGAAATTTTAATAATTCGACCAATTCTAATGCATTTGTTCGTTGATTGGAACAATCGAGTTACTTTGATTATGTTCGAAGTTAAATTTGACTTTTCGGTGAGTTTTGGCATATTTTGCAAGTGTCTTATTAACATCTTCCATCGGCTAACTTTGCAAAACATCTGTCGCGTTCTGTTCTATAAAACATGCTTTGAGTCGATCGATCGAGACGTTACAATGCTTTCCCCGTATTTCCAGAGTAAAATATTTCTCGTATCGTTTGATTACCAAAAACGGTCCTTCGTTTGGAGTCTGCAGCGACCTTTTAAAAGCATCTGTACGTACTAACACATGAGAACACGAATTCAAATATTTAGGAATAAAGATCTTATCTTGCTGATGTCTTGCTGGTGGTGGCGGTCTCGTTTGTTTTGTTTTTCTCTAACATATACGAGTAACTAGGAATCCGTATGGGTCCGCCGAAGACGAGTTCTGCAGAAGAAGTTTTGAAGTCTTCCCGATATGATGTACAAAGTCCTAAGAATACCGATGGAAGAACACGTGTCCATTGTTTGTTCTGATGACACATGCTAGCGGCTTTCAGTGCCTTATCATACTTTCTATAAAACCATTGCACTGTGGCTGATATCCTGTTGTCCTTTTTCGTTCAAAACCCAACAGTTTTGAGAATTCTGCAAATAATTCTGATTCAATTTGTGAGCCTTGATCAGTTACTACTGAAATTGGAATGCCGAAACGTAAAATCCAGGTATTGAAAATGGCTGAAGCTATAGTCTCGGTTTTATTATCTGGAACTGTTGCTGCTTCTGTCCTACGAGTAAATCGATCTATTAATGTGACGCAGTAACGTTGCCCTTCAGATTCTGGGAGTGGACCAATGCTGTCAAGATAGACTTCGGCAAATCTTTTAACTACCGGAGTGTAACTTTCCAATGGTGTTTTATTATGACGATGTACTACGGCTTTTTGACATGCCAAACAACATTGACCCATTTTTAACGTCATTTTTAATATTGACCCAAATGAATTTATCCGTCATGGCTTTGACAGTAGCTTGAATACCTATGGATGTGACAGATTGCGTACTGCTAATCTGCGAAAATCTGTTGGGATGTATGGACGATTTTTACCTGTTGAAGTCTCACAATATTGGGGAATTAAAAGCTAACGGAGTTTTTTGAATTTTAGCGATTTATTATTTTCGATTAGGTGGGGTAATTCGTCGGTTTGTTGAACATTTGCTATAGCTTGATAATCGATCAATTCTGGCAATGATATGACTTCGATTATTGAAAGTGCGTCTGCTACTACTTTCTCAATACCGGAAATATGCTGTATATCTGTAGTGAATTGGCTAATGTAGTCTATCCTGATGCCTTTTCAGGATTCTGCTGAATCGCATATACTAATGGTTTGTGATCTGTGAACAATGTAACTTTGCGGCATTCGATTGGATGCCGAAATCGTTTTGTGGCAGATTAAGTGGCTAACAGGTTTCTATCATATGCACTATAGCGTTGCTGAGTGTCGGTTAATTTTAATGAATAAAACTGCAGAGGTTGCCAAACGTCCCGATTTGTTGTTGGATAACTGCTCCAAAGGCTTTGTCCGATGCATCTTCCATCATTGCGAGCTTAGCATTAGGTAATGGATGAGCCAACATAGCAACTTCGCTGTGAGTTGTTTTTTGCCGAACTCGAATGGATTTACGGCTTCGTCTGACCAGTTAATGATTTGTGAATCATTCTTCTTACTTTATTTTAAGTAGTCGCAGAGGATTGCTTGATTGCCGCCAGCGTTAGGAATACAAATTCTATAAAAATTCAATATGACCAAGTAGCGTCTTAGTTGCTTAACATTCTTTGGTTTGTTGAAATTTAATATATCCTTAATGCGTTCGGTTGATGGTAAAATTCCTGCGGAAGTAATTTCATGGCCTAAAAATAAAATTTGCATTTCATTTTTTAACGTTGATCACTAAGATTGTTAACTATCGAATGGATGAATCTTTGAAACGTGTTTCCAGCATTCCGTAATCCCGAAAGTCATTCGAGTAAACTTGTACAGACCGAAAGGTGTGGATATACCTGTTTTGGGAATATCTTAGGAATATCTTTAGGACTCTTGGATGGCCTACAGATACCTTGAGCTACCATGTATTCGAATTCCTTTTTTGAACAGACTACTGTTCTGGATGTCGATCAGCAAATCTGAATATTTTAGAAAATCGGTGCCTATGATTGGCATCGTAAGATCCGCCAAAATGAAAGTCCAAATGGAATGTCTTCGAAGACCGAGGTTTAACTCTAATCGACGGGAACCGAATGTTTTGACTGATGATCCGTTGGCCGCAAACAATTCTAGATTCGGATTAATGTTCCTTTTTACGTTATTGTTAGCGAGAATGACGGAGACATCAGCTCCAGTATCAATTAAAAAGGCAATTTGTGATGGAGGATCAACAATTTTAAGGCGATACTTGATTAACTTTCCCCGGCACGTCGCCATTTGTGAGGATGAATTTAGTTTTTTGCTTTGAATTCGCTCTAACGTGAGCAATTCGGTTTGCAATTTCAGCCCTCGACGAGAGGAACTATGAGAAAACTGTCGTGGTTTATAAAGCTCCATTTGGTCTAATCGACGAGTAATTTCGTTTATTTGTGTTAAAATTGACTACTCGATTTTATTTATTTGATCGATTGTGGACAACGGCATGACATAATTCTGTGACATAGTTTCCATCAATCGATCGGCTAACTCGGCAAGTCTAGTCGTATTTAACACTTCTGCTGTTGGCGTTAAAATTTCTTGAGCTCTTGGAGGTAACCGCTTTAACCAAATCATTTTAACAAATTCGTCATCGACATTGGCTCCACCATTGGTTTTGATCCTTTGAAGTAGCTGAAACGGCTTAAGATCTTCTAGTTCCAATCCTTGAAGTAGTCGATAGATCTGAGTCTGCTTGGAATCACCTAATCTCTACAAAATGACATTTTTTAAGTCCGTGTATGGTGTGGCACTTTTGGGTCCAATTATGATATCGCTTACATCAGCAATGACACGATCGTTCCGGGCACCGAGGAGATGATTATAGCGAGTTGCCTCCGAAGTGATTTTTCCAAGGGCCTCTTGAGGTTCAACGATGTGGAACCACACTTTTGGATCTTGAGCTACTAACGGGGTTAATTTGAACGTGAGTGATGCGATTTTTCCGCTTAGCATTTGTGATGAACTTGGTGATGCTTGAACGAATGAAATTGAACCGCATAGAACAACTCGAGTATGCAAATCAAGGTGGTGTGGTGTTTCAATTTTTATAAATGAAGTGTTTTATGAAATTTATATACATAAAACCAACAAAGCAAATGTTACATAATTAAGAATCTTTGATTGTTACGCGTAACTGCTCTAATTAAAGAATAAAATTGGTCACTTACCCTACAGCGGATGTGTTATAACTTTATTGTGTAATTAATTTATAATCTAACCGAAGTTTATTATGGGTTAGAAGTATAAGCATAAAACCCATAAAGGTGTTTGCCAGAATATGTTGCGTGAGAAAAGTAGAAAATAGAAGAAGAGGTCAGCATTTACTGAATTAAACGAAGTCTGAATTAGTTGTAGGTAAATAGCCACAAACTAAACAGTCGTGAATTTTTGATTTTTACGGTTTCATTTATTGACTGAACATTTATTATTTTAAGACTACGGAGATTACAACCAACTTGTCTTTAATAAAGTTCGACCTGCTCTCTATTTCAGTCACCCAAAACGTATATAAAGAAATTTACAAGATCAGTCGACATACAAATAAGTTTAGGCTGCTCATTATGGCATATGGGCTCCACTTGTTCTTGATGAAACTTCAGGCCATGTTATTTAAAGATATAGCAGAACTCAACTCGAAAATAGGACCAAAACCGAAATATAATCTTGATATGAGTTCTAATTTTGGTGTTGATCCGATTTTCGATTTGGGTTCGGTTAGCTTTAGATTAATTCTCCTATTCTCTTAGTCGTGTCACCTGTCACTTCTTCCGACAATCAAATTTTGATATTCCCTTAGTCGATCGAAGTGACACTTGTCATTTGAAGTGACAAACATCATATTCTATTAGTCATTTGACAAGTTGTTCGTCACTTGAAACGACGCTTTCCGTTACCCAAAATTTTTAAGTGATACTCGTAACTTCAAAATGGAATCAAATGAAACGTAAGTTTTCGATATCGTAAATCTAATAATATTTAATTATTTGCAATAATATTTTATTTGTAAATATGTCCATACATTTCAGTGTTAAAATCACAAACTGTAGACAGTTTGAGTGTTTAGTTGCGAGCTGATGGAAAAAATGTCGAGTTAGCTAAATGATTTTACACATTTGGCAGTTCCAAAGAAGTCGAGTTTAACACGCTTTGGGATGATTTCGCTAAGAAATTGAATAGCTGGACCCTCCCGCCCTTCCAGGTGTGGAACGATTTTAAAAATAAAATTAAAAAAAAATTAGCTCATAATAAAAAAGAAATATCGGCCACTGGCGGCGGGTCAAATAACTTGTACGTGTTTTCGTCTCTGGAGGAAAGCGTTATCAGCCTGTTATCTTTTCACAAGATTAGTCCACCCTCTAGCCGAACTTAAGGATTGACACACTCAAACGTAAATAATCAAACATCATCATAAGATTGTCAAATTATAGTTAATTCACCTTCACCCACCTTCACCACCGACGCAAATACAGCGAATGAAGGCATACAACTGACACCCCTGCTTGTTTTTTATGAAAGTGAACGAACGGAAACAAATTATGCAGCGCACAGCAAACGTTAATAATTTTGGATGCTTTCCGGAAGCGATTCTTAAGAACACCAATGGTTCGCTCAATAATACTTCTGGCTTTGGAATGTTTTGTATTAAGTCGCTTTTTTGTGGTCCTGCTTCAGCTGACCGAAATGGTGTTATTACATACGGCTTAAGAGGATATCCGGCATCATCTAGAATTAAATCAAACAATAGCCACGCACAAAGCACTTCATAATTTGCTAAAAATTACCTAATAACCACGTATTAGTTTGACCGTTATCATGATCGGTTTTCAATTTCGTATCTAGCAGACTTGAATTAAAAATGAAGGCATCATGACAGGACTCTCGGTGATTACTGTCAATATATGTTATTTGCATTTGATCATCACAAACCTAAATAAATTGTAAACAAATTAGTAAATAAAACGTCTGAAAATTATCCAAACTAACAATCATAACGTTTAGGCTGTAAAAGCCTTCCCTGGCGCTATGATCTTTATTTGCGTGCCATCGACACATCCAATCGCTCCAGGAAACCCATATTTTTCGAGGAATCTAAGTTTTATTTTTTTCTTTTCCGCATCGGTTGTAGGGAATTGATTAAATTGGGGACAAATTTGTTTTTCACACGCTTCATTTAGAATTTTGGAGAAGGTTGATTGAGCTAACCCAGCTATAAATTCGTTGTCAGCACCCGTCTGGTAGCTCCAAAAGTTTTGTAAATAGGAACGGAAATCCTTGTTTATTCAATTGAAAGTACTTATGGAATCTGTAAGACACAAATTATTGGTATTGCCAGATAAATATAAATGATGACATTTGTCGCATCATGTCACTTCGGTCGACTAAGAGAATACCAATTAACGCAAGAAGTGATGTGACAATAGTCTTGTCGAATAAAGTACGAGAACAGAGAATAACGGTATAAATGAAATGAAGTTTGATGAATAATGAGTGGGGTCCAAAAGTTTTTAGTGGGTTATTTGATTAGGCCATAATGAGATGCCTAAAATTATTTGTATGTCGACTGATCTTGAGGTGCGTTCTAATTTCGATTTTGGTCCGATTTTCGATTTGGGTTCTGCTAGCTTTAGATTAAATGAGTTGAAGTTTGGTTAAGAACGAGTGGAGCCGAAAATTGTTTAATGGATCATTTGATTAGGTCGTAACTTAAGGGGCCTGAAATTATTTGTTTGTTAATTGATTTTGTTTTGCGTTCTAATTTCTTCTTCTCTAGCATTGAAGTGATAAAGCCTTATGATTCTTCTAGAACGAGCAGATTAAAAAAAATTAAATAGGGAATTTAATTAGCCTAAAATTAACCTTTATTAACCTTAATTAACCTTTTCCAATTGTTTTTAAATCATTTTTTGATATGGATTCTGCTAATTTTTTCTAAAGCTATCAGAACTCATTGTTTTAGTTGGAAGTGTGGAGCCCAAAATATTTTAATAGAGCATTTAATTAGCCTATAATTATCCAGACTATCTTATAATGTACTGCTGAATGGATTCTGTTAGCTTTAGGGACGTTAATCTTCCTCCTATTGTATCATCACGACAGGAGAAAATGTCTTGAAATTGGTTTATATGTATGAAATTAATTTATGTGATTATTCTTAACCCAAGTCTCCCCAAGAACCATTATATCAATATCTTACGCCTATCGCTGAGATTTGACCGAAGTGAAACTGAAAGTAGAAAATTTATTAGTAATTTTTTTTTAAAATCGTTACATGCTGAGAATTACACGAACCTTCTTTCCGCCTCGTACAGAAATGGGGCTACATTATTTGGATTCCAGATGGCCTACACTAATTCTCGATAATAGCCGAAGTCTCAGGCAATCTCGGTGACAACCGCCAAAGAAACAAATTTCTTAGCAAATTTTCTGTTGAAAATCGATACACGCTGAGACTGGCACGAAACTTCTTTCAACCTCGTACAGAAATAGCGCTACATTATTTTAATTCCAGATGGCCTTATAGCGGTGTTACCGTGTTTTATTAAATAAAAGATTAACACTCACTATATTTTTATTATTATAAATTATTAATTTATTATTTATTGAAATTATTATTTTCACTATAACTATTGTTTTCCCAGTAGTTCACAAAATGGTTGCTGTGTGACCGATTGTTCGGCACTTTCACTTTTTATTATGAGACTGTGACTCGTGCACTTCTAAAAACCCGACTGTCTTTTTTCGTTTGTCATTTTTTTTCTCGTGTAAATATTTTAATTCTCGATATTTATCGATAATGTGGTGTATAAATAGTTTTGCTACATAACTCCCCTCCTGGGTCGTAATCCGTAGTATTTTAAATTAAATGTTACCGTTTTTCGAACACTACGTTTTTCGACTGGGTTTACCACAAGTATTCGTATGCTGGCTTGAGCCTGTCGATGCAAATTGTTGTTGATTTTCCATCTATATCCACAACAAAGAATTTGGACAATTTGCGGGTTACTGGATACGGCCCAGAATAGGGTGTACTCAAATGACCTCTGATTCTATCCACACGTACGAATACGTGTGAAAAGGTTTCCAGATTTTTGGGAATGTACGTTGACTGTTCGGTTGGATGTCCTGAGTCCGTAGGAACTAATGCTCTCATGATAGTACGATTTTGCTGCTTCACAAAATTCGAAGTATCTGTGTTTGGGTTCGAATTTTGATCATTGATGAAGAATTCACCGGCAACCTTGATATTTTGACCATATACTAGCTCTGCTGGTGTGCAGTTGAGTTCTTCCTTGACGGAGGTTCGAATACCCAATAGGATAGTTCGAAGTTCTGAACTCCAATGGGATATATTACATCGAGCTGTTAAGGCGGATTTTAATTGCCTGTGGAACCGTTCCACAAGGCCATTCGCTTTCGGGTGTATGCAGTTGTCCGAATGCGATGGGAACCTATGAGCTTCGTGAACTCGGTGAACAACGTTGTTTCGAATTGTCTTCCTTGGTCTGTCGTGATGAAGAGTGGGACACCATACCTACAGATACGAGTATATTCATTGTAGAAGATCTTACTTACGGTTTTAACGGTCATTTTTCGGATTGGATAAGCTTCTGGCCAACGGGTAATTCAGTCGACTATCATTAAAATATAATGATAGCCATTCGATTGGGGCATTGGACCAACCAAGTCCATGTGGATGTGTTCGAATCTGCCACTTGGTAGCTCGAATTTACCCTGATTTTGTGTGGCGATGAACTTTGGACTTTTGGCATGGATACTATATTTAGCCAGAAGTATTTTGAAGCAATAAGTTTTCGCGTAGCACGGATGCCGGGTTGTGATAAGCCATGTAGACTATCGAAGATTGTCCGTGGCATGTTGAGAGGAACGTATAAGGCCGATTTTTACCTGTTAAAGTCTCACACCAAATTTGCTGCTTGCTTGGTAAGTCGATCCGTTGCAGGTTTACAATTGATTTCGCTATGCATGCTGAAATCAATTTCTGCAATTCGTCGTCGCGTTATTGGTGTACAAGTAATTCCTTCGTGTCGAAGGAGAAGATGCTGAGTTCTGTGAGAAGTGTTTCACCAGAACGAGGAAAACAGTCGCTCACCACATTGTGTTTACCTTTGATGTGATGAATGTCGGTAGTAAACTGGGCAATGTAATCGAGATGTCGTAATTGCCGGGGACTACGTTCTGCCTTTGACGCAATATGTTGTAAGTGGTTTATGGTCGGTAAATATAGAGAAATTCCGTCTTTCCACGAAATTGCGAAAGTGTTTGATTGCTAAATTCATAGCAAGAAGTTCTCTACCAAAAGTAGAGTATTTAATTTTCTCAGGAGAGAGATTCTTTGAAAAGAACGCTAATGGTTGCCAACATCCTTTATTACGTTGTTGTAAGACAGCTCCAACTGCTACATTTAAAGCGTCGGAGGTATGTTGAACTGCGCGTCGTTCAACGGATGTGCAATCTTCGGGCCAAGAGAAGTATCTTCTGTTTTTGCCTTTCTTGAGTAACGTGGCCAAATGCCTGTGAATAGGCGATTACAGTTCGACTAACCGACTTCCTTTTGTGGTATAAAGCGGTGGTAATAGCTCATCATACCGACGATATGCTGTATTTGGCGTATTGTCGTTGGCTCTTGTTGGAAAGTTTGAAATGATATCAACTCGGTCTTTCGACGGGAGGATGCCATCTTTCGAAATTATGTGGCTCAAGAAGTCGAGTGACTTCACGCCGAAAATACATTTCGAAACTTTAATAGTAATTCCATATGCGGAGAGACGTTTAAATACTGACTCGAGATGTTCACTGTGTTCCATCTCGAACCGGCTCGCAACGAGCATATCGTCGATATAAGAGTAGACTAAGTCCAGCCCTTTTAACACTTCGTTAAGGAATTGCTGGAATATATGGACTGAGTTACTAAGGCCGTATGGCATACGGGTAAATTAAGGAAGCCCAAAAGGAGTATAGTAATCGCTGTTTTGTGAATATCCTCGAGAGCCATGGGAATTTGATAATATGCCCTAACCAAATCTAGAAGTACTGTGTATGTGGGGATAGGATATCTATCTGGGACAGTGACAGTGTTTAACTGTCGATAGTCTCCACAAGGGCGCCGGTCCTTGTCTTTCTTTTGCACCATATGTAATGGTGAGGAGACTGGTGATGATGATGGGCGGCAAATTCCAATGTCTGTCATAAACTGAAATTCAGTTTTTGCCGCTTTTAGTTTCGTTGTGTCGAGATGTCGCGATTTAGCACAAGGTAACCTACCTTGCGTGACGACGTAGTGGCCTGTCTACTGCCGCTACGATAAAGGGATGTGTGAACGTATGCCTGAGACCGAGATTAACCTTCAAAAGTTTTGTGCCGTAAGTGGAAATTGGGGATCCCTTCACGGCGATCACAGATACTTCAGCCCTCGATTCGATCAGAAATTGCAAGTTATTTTCGTGATTTTGGATGAAAAGACGGCGAGACGAACCAATTCCACTGTTTGCCGTAGAGACAGCAGGATTTAGCGGTTTTCCGAAGACTTGTAAGGTTTGGAAGTAGGTTCTCCATGAGCTACCGGTCGGAAACTGCATGGTTTATTACATTTGCGTGCGCGTGAGCCGAAACGACGGTGGTGGTAGCAGAGTCCGGATCGAGATGACGATCTCGACCTTGACTTGTGTCGGTAATTGAAATTCGGTCTGTTGTTTCGCGATCTTCCACGTGAACCAATGTTCATATTGGCCAGTGTTCGCTGCAGATCTGCCAATCGATGTTGCGTCTTGTCAAGTTGTCTTTGCATTGAAGCAAGGGCTGATTCACCGTCAGCAGTTGTCTTGCTTGTGGATGGCTGGTTGACAGCGGGCGTAAATCCAGATGCTGTCGGCGACCGGTAGGATTTCTTCGTCGTAATTTTTGTTATCCCGGGCCATTATCGCTCGTAAGTCGTCTGGTAAACGGTTTAGCCAGAGATTTTTGAGTAAATCGTTATTTACTACGTTAATTTAGAATCCCCTGCCATTTGTTCAAGCAGGCGATAAAAGTGAGACGGTCAAAGGTCTTCCATTTGTTGGAACCCGGAGGGCAATTCGTCAAGTCGTTGCTCCTCGCTAATAGTGTAGCGGCTGGTCAACGCGGATTTCAGTCTTTTATATTTCGTGCCTGGCTGCGGGTTTCTAAATATGTCCGTTATGAATTGAACCGTCTCTTGTGGTATCGCGCCGAGAGTGTATGCAAATTGTTTATCATCGTTCATCGTCAATAATTCGGTGGATTCCGAATTGATGTTCGACGAGGATGAACCAAAAAAAAAAAATATTCGTTCGCGAACAAGCTGTATAGAATTATTTTTCCAACCAAGGAGTATTGTGAATTGGTAGATCGAATGAGAAAATCAACAAAAAAATCAATTACGTGAAAAAAATTTTAACGAGCAAAATTGTAGAAACGAAAAATTTATTTGAATGATCGACGAAGTTAATAGCGAACAATCATACACTTACAATAAGCTTAATAAATTCATAAATGTTTACAAAAAAAATATTTAAATTCTCGATATTTATCGATAATCGATAAATATCGAGATTCGCGAATGTACGTGGCGAGATAGCTCTATTCAGCAAAACGGTCTACGCTTCGTACTTAAGGGATGCGGTGTATAAATAGTTTTGCTACGAGGAGTGGCACGAAGTGAAAAGGATTTTGAGCCGCTACAGCCTACACTAATTCTTGACAGTAGCCGAAGTCTCAGGCAATCACTGTGAAAACCGCCTCATATGAAAATGTTTGGTATTTTTTTTCAGAATCTTACGTAATATCTTATTCTCGCATTGTAAATACATACAGAATAATTTTTTTGGCTTGTAAAATTAAACTTTGTTGTAGTATGCTGATGTAAAAAAAATTTCGGGATAAGAATTAAAGGTAATGCAGTTTTTCTAAACTTTTTTTATAGATTATTTTTCGGGCCAGTTTCACATCCATGAGATTTGAGCAATTTTGTGTGAGCGTCCTATATTTTATTTTATCGCTCATATCATCTTTAATTAGAAGTGGGGCTTGAACAGCCATTTTGATTAGTTGGTGAATTTCACGATGCTTAAATATCTTATACGGTATCTTTTGCCTTATTTGTGTTGAAAATTGTTTGATTTTACGGAGAATGACTCATATTGAAAATATCTTCTTTTACAGGTTTGACATTTAGAGCCAGACGTGAAACGCAATTAATTACTCTACACTTTGAGGCAACAGCATAACAAGCTTGATGTCTTTGTGCTTTTATTACAAGTGCAATTAATTTACAACAAATGTTTTGGTAAGTGATTTTGTATTATATTAGATATTATTTCTAAATTAATTATCAATAAGACGATTTTCATTAAATTGACTGTTTAACAGCGCAATAATCACTATCATTTAGTTTACTCATGATTATTACGTGCCGGTGTTTGCATTTTAGTTTTTTATCTCAAGTATAATTGTAAATTACCGGAGAATTTAATTTCCCACATACGGTGATTATTCTTGCAATGATTCATTTGGATTACACCATTTTTAAAACTAAAATCTCACATTCTGGAATTCCTTATTTACACGTCACGTAAGAAACAAATAGACTAATATTTATTAATCAGCTGCTTGAGACAAACCACCCTAATCAATCATTCTACGTTTATTCGTTTTCGTGTAGGATGAATGTGTGAATAAACCGAAAAAATTGTCTTCCTGTCAAACATACTTCACATGTACTCGTACTCGTATGTACATATCCGAGCATAAATAATTTATCTATTGTTTTTTAGTTAATTACAAATTATTTTATAATTGCTTCCATACATAATACATAAATTATATTTGTTGAGGAAAGTGGTAAAATTTATGATATTTGCGTACACCAACAACATACCATGGGCTTGTTTACAAACATAATATGTATATGTAATTATATACAATACATCCATAATACATGGTTCAGTAATTATTATGTATATGATGATGATGATGATGATGATGATAAAATCATCTCGCCGTATCCACAATTTTGGTATTAATCAAAGGAAATTTTAGTGTAATGTTTGGAACTGCCATCAATTAAGGAAATTTTTATGGAAATATAAATTGTTTTAATTTATAATGCATTTAATTAACAAACAAAATTACTGTCACTCGTTATTATATACGAGTCCCATATCAATCATAATATTTTCCAACCGGACATACGAGAAAGCAGTAATGTTATGGGTATAGAAACGGTTCAGTAATTTCGACGGTGAACTGTCGAGTATTTATGCGGTCAAAATAGGTTTTATGATATTCATTTTCTGCCATTCATCCTGAAATCGACGGGGTAACTAGAACCGGTGTGAAGTATTTAACATTCATCAAAAGTGTAGCTACACAAATTAACAAATAACAGAAGTGTACACTCAAAAAAATGTGGTAGTCATTCTGAATAAATTGGCAATATTTTTCATAAAACAACCATCAATATAACGCTAACAAACTTTTTTATTAATTTGAATAAAATTTGACAAAAGTTTATCAAAATTTCTTCACAAATATGGTAATAATTTTGAAAATTTTGTTTTCGTTTTGATGTAATTTTAATTAAATTTGACATACATTTTTATTTGATTGATAAAAGATTCCTGCCATTTGATAGAAATGGCAATTTATTCAAAAAAATGTTACTTCAATTTCAGAAAATTTTTATACGTTTTATAATATATTTACTCACATTGACGAACATTTCTTTCCTTAATTTAATTTAATAATATTAATTCGTAAATTGAAAAATAGTTTTATTTATTTAATGAAATATATTTTCTAATTGATTAAAAATGTCATTTTAATAATAAAATAATTTTTCAAATCGAAGAGAATTTTATTGGATACATAATTTAGTTTATTGAAATTGACGAGCTATTTTTTCAAATAAATAGAAGATTTCTGTTCAATTTACGATTTTTAATTTTTATTAACTTGATCAGTAAAATAATAATAATTTTTTTTCAAATCGTAGATTTATTTAATTCATTTATGTTATACATTAAATTTTATCTAAAAATAAATCTTTTCTAAATTAGCGATTTCATCGCTATAACAATAGTTTACGTTGCGCGCAATTAACAAACACTTGATTACTAATTCAGTACTAAACTTTTGATTACTAATTCACTTTTTAGTCAATCCGAGTTTTTAGACTAATTTTCAATATAAATATATATAATTGTTTAAATACTACCAATTAGTTTTTTTTTCAATTCCACAATTAAACTTCCAACCGCAGATTGTGCATCATTGTGTACTATAATAATTTTCCACCGGAACCTTATAATTCCAGTCGGAACCTAATAAAGCCAGTCAGAACTGTACTACAATAAACCCAGTTTACAGTACTACAGTAAACCCCCCCCCCACCATTGTGTACTAAAGGTTTCAGCCTGACCCTTATAATTCCAGCCGGAATCTTATAAATCTAGCCAGAACCATATTATAGCTAAACCAAGTATCGCATAAGAAGCACAATGTATCGTGCATCATTATGTACTGTTTGTCCGCCGGAACCTTCTAATTTCCGCCAGAACCTTATAATTTCCGCCGGAACCTTATAATTTCGACCGGAACCCAATAAAGCCAGTCAGAACTATACAACAGTAAACCCAGTTTACAGTACTACAGTAAACCCCCAACCATTGTGTACTAAATGTTTTCAACCTGAACCTTATAATTCCAGCCGGAACCTTATAAAGCCAGCCAGTGTAATTATAGCCAAACCAACTATAGCAGAAGTAGCACAATGCACTGTGCATCATTATGTACTAACTGTTTTTCCGCCGGAACCTTATAATTTCAGGCGGAACCGTATAATTCCAGCGGAACCCAATAAAGCCAGTTAGAACTATACTACAATAAACCTAGTTTACAGTACTACAGTAAACTCCCAACCATTGTGTACTAAATGTTTTCATCCGGAACCTTATAATTCCAGCCGGAACCTTCTAAAGCCAGCCAGAAACATATTATAGCCAAACCAACTATAGCAGAAGTCAAACAATGTACTGTGCATCATTTTGTACTAACTGTTTTTCAACCTGAACCTTATAATTCCAGCCGGAACCTTTTAAAGCCAGCCAGAGTCATATTATAGCCAAACCAACTATCGCAGAAGTAGCACAATGTACTGTGCATCATTATGTACTAACTGTTTTTCAACCGCAACCTTATAATTTCAACCTGAACCTTATAATTCCAGCCGGAACCTTCTAAAGCCAGCCAGAACCATATTATAGCCAAACCAACTATAACAAAAGTCGAACAATGTACCGTGCATCATTTGTACTAACTCTTTTTCCGCCGGAACTTTATAATTCCAGCCGGAACCTAATAAAGCCAGTCAGAACCATACTACAGTCAACCTAACTATCGCATGAAGAGCACAGTATATCGTGCATCGTTGTGCACTAAATATTTTCATCCGGAACCTTATAATTTCCGCTGGTACCTTATAATTCCAGCCGGAACCTAATGAAACCAATCAGGGATATACTACAGTAAACTCAGTTTACAGTACTACAGTAAACCCCTCCCCCCATTGTGTACTAAATGTTTTCATCCGGAACCTTATAATTCCAGCTGGAATCTTATAAAGCCAGCCAGAACCATATTATAGCCAGACCAACTATCGCATAAGAAGCACAATCTATTGTGCATCATCACGTACTAACTGTTTTTCCTCCGGAACCTTCTAATTCCAGCCGGAACCTAATAAATCCAGTCAGAACTATACTACAGTCAACCCAACTATCGCATTAAGAGCACAATATATCGTGCATCATTGTGCACTAAATATTTTCATCCGGAACCTTATAATTTCAGCCGTTATCTTATAAAACTAGCCTGAACCTTATAAAGCCAGCCGGAACCATATCCTCTACAGCCAAACTAACTATGATACAAGAAGGACAATGGATTGTACATCATTGTGCACTATATGGTTTGTCGACCGGAAACTTATAATTCCAGTGTAACCTAATAAATGCAGCCAGAACCATGCCACAGCCAAACCAACTATGGCATAAGATGTACAATGTATTGTGTACTAATTTATTTTTCAGCTTGAACCTTATAAATCCAGCCGGAACCTTATAAAGCCAGCCGGAACCATACCATTTACAGCCAAACTAACTTTGATTCAAGAAGAACAATGGATTGTACATCATTGTGCACTATATGGTTTTTCGACCGGAACCTTATAATTCCAGTGAAACCTAATAAATCCAGCCAGAACCGTACCACAACCAAACCAATAATTTATTTTTCAGCTTGAACCTTATAAATCCAGCCGGAACCTTATAAAGCCAGCCGGAACCATACCCTCTACAGCCAAACTAACTATGTCGCAAGAGGCACAGTGGATTGAGTATCATTGTACATAAATGTTTTTTCACCCGGAACCTTACGATTCCAGCCGAACCCTTATAAAGCCAGCCGGAATCATAATACACGGAATCATACCAACTAGGAAGCACAATGCATTCCGACCGAAAGGTCATTTAGTGCTCAATGATGCACCTTGTGCTTCTTGTGTCATGGTTTGGCGGTAGAGCGGCTTTATAAGTTCCAGCAGGAAATTATAAGGTTCCAGCTGAAATACCAATTATTGTACAATGACTTCTTATGTTATAGTTGGTTTGGCTGTAGTATGGTTCTGGCTGGATTTATTAGGTTTGGGCTGGAATTATAAGGTTCTAGCCAAACAATCATACATTGCATAATGATGCACAATCCATTGTGCTTCTTGTGTCATAGTTAGTTTGGCTGTAGAGGGTATGGTTTCGGGTGGCTTTATAAGCTTCCGGTTGGTTTTGTAAAGTTACATCTGGAATTATATGGTTCCTTGGGATTATAAGATGCCGGCTGAAAAATCATACCAGCACCATGCATCGTGTTACTTATGCTATAGTTGGTTTGGTTCCGGCTGGCGTGACGAACGCAAGTATTCACGCATTTTGATTGCATGAAATTGTTATGAGAGACTTGATTTAAGACATGCATCAATCTGTGATGCAATTGTTGATATCATATGTAAGAGTTGTGTTTAAGATTATATTTTTATAACTTAATAGCCCAGTGTCCTTCGAATTGTGGAGTAAATGGTAGTATACAAAGTCAGCTTCTACGAAAGAGAAATCTCTTAAATGCCGAAATAAAGCCTGCAGTAGTCGTATCACTGACAATACCTTGTTTCATTACCTTTATATTTAGTATGAGGTATTTCTACGTTCTTTCGAAGTTTTTACTGAGACGGGGTCAGCGTAATCTACGTGTCTCGTTCTTTGGGTAAGCTTGCCAGTAGTTAGTATTTTGTTGAAGCATTGACGTTCGAAAATCGTTCCATAATTTGCACGAACGGATTAACTATTGCTGATGTTGCTAGTGTCACTATTTGTTTAGTTTCCAAAATTTGCTTCACTCAAGGCTGTAGTTTGTTGTGGCCAATGTTCGGTTAAAAATTTTAACCCAATTTGGGCCCGCCTACCATACATTGTTGTTCTAAATTTCTGTTCAAACAGCGCCAATTTAGAGACCAAATTGGTGCTCAACGGTAGATAAAACTGAGCATCAGTTTACACAATTTTTTGTGTACAAATGAACGAATATCAGTATCAATTTAAGTTTATTAAATAAGTGCGTGGGTTTTAATTCTAGTGAACACATAAACCCTAGACGGAGAAAATTATCGACCTTCGACCTTGTGACAATGTCTTATGAGCTAAATGTCATTCGATGTCATAATTATTAAAGTACTATGCGAGAGGTCATAATGAAGGCAAATCCACTCCTTTTTAATGAAATTTTGCATAAGGAAGAAATTAAATTCCCTTTATATTTTGATTACATTACGAGGACGAGCCAAACTTATTGATCCAAATCGAACGACCGAATTTCTTAATACACTCAGAATTTTTTCATTCTTTTTAACTAACAACGATAAGAAAAAAAAAATCAAACTTTCCATAAAAGATTAAATTATTGGCCAACAATTTTATAATTAATCTCCGTTCGAACCGAAAACACTAAGATAAAGTAAAGAAATAAAAAGTTGACATAAAATTTCTGACGAAGAAAAACAATTAAACTTTGCAAAAAAAAAAAAAGTTTTACATTTTAGTTAAGCTTTTTTTTCTATACACAGTGCTTTTTCATTCTGTTTGCAAGTTGAAAAAACACATAAAAAGTATGTACGTATTACACAGGCTGAGGCAAAAGGTACATTCAAGATGGAAAATGAAGAAAATGTACGTATACAACGAGATGGAGGGAACGTATATACAAAAGGCTAAATTGACTGAAAAAGCGTCCAAGGAAATTGATTTTTTGCTTGAGCAACTTTTATGAAAAATAAAATTATTATTTTTTTTATTGTTGTTGTTGTCATTGTTTCTGTTGGTATTGTTCGCACGCAAAATATATATAAAGGAAATTTTCTTCTGCCGTGCCGTAAAATCAAAATCAAATGAATACCGTAACAAAGTAAAACGGATTAAATGTTGTTGGATCGGATTGGATGATTTTATGCAGGTTTAAAATTTTATGTTCGTCTTATTCGTGTTGGGTACCAGAAGGAAACATGTCCCACTGGACGAGCCATTTGTATGTTAAAATACGTCTTAGGGTAAATTGTTTTGTAACCCCTTGCAACCCCTTAAAACATTTATAAGCTGTCTCAATATAGTGACTGGCACATTGCTAATACACGCTTTCGACTCCGAAACGAAAGTCTGTGGTTTTCAAGATTCTGGAAAATCCTTTTGTGGTTATTGAGCGCCCAATCCAGCGCAAGAGTCCAAACGGCATAACACCGAAATGGTATAGTGGTCGGCCTGGGATGGTAAATGCCGTCTTCTCTCGTGAACCCAGATCTAAAGGCACCTGCCAAAAGGCGTCTTTTAGATCTAGACTCGTGATAAACTTAGTTTGATCCATCCTGCTTAATAACCCATCTATTAGTGGCAGAGGAAAAGCATCTTTCTTTGTTAATGCATTAAGCTTCCGCGCATCCAAGCACATCCGAATTTTCCCGCTTGGCTTCTTTACTATCGCCATTGGGGAGCTCCACGCGCTTTGGCTCTCTTCTATCACCCCCAGTTCAAGCATGCGATCAATTTCTTGATACATAAGTTTTTGAACGGCTGGTGATACCGCGTAAAAGCGTTGCTTCACCGGTTGAGCATCACCAACGTCGATGGTGTGTGAGAGTAGGTGGGTTCTTCCTAAATCCATACTCTCTGAGTCAGGGAAACTTTGGATCGTCAGTTGAAGCAATTGCAGTTGTTCATCGGTTAGTTGCTGCATGTTTGTAATAATGTTTTTCTTCTGGGATGGTAAGCTTCCAATTTCTGGTAGGCAAGCTGGATCAAGATTAAGTTCAGAAACTACTCTGGGTTCAATTCCGAATTTCTGCCAAAAGTCGCATCCCAAATAGAGAATTTGTTCCAAAGTCGGTATTATGAAAACTTTCATTAAGTTGTTCTTCCCGTTAAATGCCACATTCGCGTAAATATAACCTTCTATTGCCTGTGGATGTCCACTCGCTGTCTTAACTAATGCATTAATATTGTAGATTTTAAAATTATATTTGTGAACAAACGAAAGAGCTTCTTTCCCAAGTACACTAATTGTGGCTCCGCTGTCTAAAAGTTCTTTCATGTGTTCGTCAGCAATAGTGACTTCAGCGTAGGGTCGGTCATCACTATGAGAAGAAGGGTAATTGTTAATGACCGTATCAGCGATTTCGGAATACATTCGTTTTTTTGTCTTATAGTATTTTGATACTCGCGATGGTTTATGTGTTTTTGCGTGATTTGAAGTAATAGCCGTGTAACAAGGAACATTAAGACAGATTGACGAAACGGACGAATTTAGCGGGTTGAGTTTGGATTTTGGTTTTCCAATAGAGTTGTTAATGGCACAGACACATTTGTTTGTCTGAGTCGTGGTGGTTGCTGTCGGAAACGGACTGACCCAGTTGGTCTCGTCCCCGCAGCTGAGTTTCCCGGAAATATTTGCCCGGGGTTCATATTGGATTGAGAACACGTCCGACAGTTTGATTTATAATAATTATGAGGGCTTATATCTTGCAGTTGACTCGAGCTATTAGGACATGTATCACCCCAATGACGGTAATTATTACAACTGGGTAAATTTGAATTCTTAGGTAGAAAGCTTGATGGTGGCTCAGCTAACGATGCAGTTGAGTGAAGGTTATGATTATAAATCATTTGATGCGGACGTGAAAAATTCGGTATTACATTTTCGTTTTCGCTGGATGAATTATTGATTTCATTTATAGAGTAGGTTCCTATATCAGACTGAAAGAGGCAAGTATTCGAGGATCCCGGGATATTATTTGTCATAGTCTCCAATTGAGGTATTGGATAAGTGGCCTGAATCTGAGGATATTCAACTTGTAGTGTGCTTCTCGTGACAGGAAAGTTGCTCTATATTCGTATGAACAGGCGGTACAGTGGAAATTTCGTTAATATTTTGCGTACGTCTAAACGATGATCAATTAACCTACGAATATCAGTATCCGTTCTTCGATCTTGAAATCTATGTAAAAATGATTCTCGTAAATCAGGGGCAATCATGTGCCTTTCTATGGTTAACCAATAATGTTCTTGCGCTGTACTTACGCCAAAACTTTATTGCTTGGATGGGGAGTAAAAATTCGGGATACTTATACCTGGACTTGTACATGTCCGATATTATATGAACCGCCGGAAAGTTTACCATTGCCTCCTTCAAAAAAATCAGCAAGGAGGTGGAGTCTGTAATCAAAAATATTCCCGCTTCCTTTGATCTTCTAAGTTGTTTGATTTAATCCCGAGCATACATTTTAGAGAGCATTGCTGCAAAAGTCGAGGGACAAAACTTTTTGAAGGCCTTTTTGCCCAACTATGTCCAATATAACATTTAATTTAGTTTATTAAGAGTCTTTAGTTATTTACGATTTTACTTAGATCTTGTTTTAGTTTCTAATTTAGATTTTGACCCGATCGTCGGTTTAGGTTCAGTCACCTTTCTCCTGAAATAATCTAATATTTTATCAAGTAATGAAGTAGCTCAGATAGGGGCGCCTCAGGCCGAGAGGAGTTTTGAACTGTCGAACTAATGTACCTTTGGACTTTGATCGCTTGCAACTTGGAACTAGCGTGACAACTTGAACCAGAAGTTACCTGAATATAATCCAAATGGTGCGAATGCCTTCGATTATGTTCGATACGGCTAAGGTTGGGTGCATAAGAGCGAGCAATTCTAGAAGTTTCTGTATGAATCGGTATCAGTAGTTTACAGGTAAGTAAGGTACATTTTATTGTCGTGAGTACAAATTCCGTAATGGCTCATCATCGATGGTCACGATACAGGAAGATGGCCTGTTGTAACTATTTGTTGTACCACTGGCACTTTCTCAACAAATGCTCCGTGCATTCATCTTGATACTATGGTGAGCCATGGAACCAGATTAATTTCCAAACATATTTTGCTATCACGTAACGACGGGGTCACAAATGCTGAAAACCAATGCTCCGACCGAATTACCATTGCTGTAAAATTTTCCTACCTCAACTTATGGATTGAAATTTAGGCAACTTCTGCACATGAAGGGCTGACACAAGATTGAATATGGCCCTTGAAACTATATCAAAATTCCCGTCGTCTTTATATCAATTTTCGGATCCAAACATTGTTAACGACTATTTCATCAAACCGGATGTGATAAATTACAGAAACTTTTAATAGGTTTACCGCGCTCAATCACTTATGGACACATTATTAAAGCAATTCTGACAACAAGATGTCGGCGCTTATTGTAACACAAGATAGATGGAATCAGTGCGAATTTGGCATCCGTATATATTACTCGAAAGAGTATTTCGAGTTAATAAAACCAAATAAACTCTGAGTTGAAGGAAATTGATCAGTTAAATAAAAGCTTCCTCCAGGAAGTCGAGAATGAAGATAATCGCGCACCTGGTGATGCGAAAACTAAACTTCAACAATTAGACAACTGCCTAGAATTCTTATAAAGGATTTCAATCCCTCCAAGCTCATGGTAGTCACAAACCTTCTGCTACAAAGATAGTTATGCCGGAATACAATATTATGCGGAGAATAGAACCACCGGGATCTTGACCATCTTGACTGTCTGGAAAAACAAACACCATCAGCAATTTAGATCAGCAGCTTGGAGAACAACCAAACCGCATTACTTACCAGTACCATTTTAAAGATCGATTCCATCAATGAAATCGCGAACAACGTAAAAGCCCTAATAGATCAAGGCTTTCAAATATCTTTGATCACAGAAGCAGCGGTTGAACGTCTCCGTATGCCATTGCAACACACAGCAGCAAGGATTTCGGGAATAGGGGCCACCAATACAAATACGGCACACTTCATTTAAAAATTTGAATTGAACATTTAAATCAATTAAACACTATTGCACGAAATGACCAGCTTTGGTTGGCGTGTTGGATAATTTCCAGCCCAACATAAATAAATTTAGAGCGATAGCAGCTTTATCCCGCAAACTGGTAATAAATTCTAGTAAACTATTTAGAAATTTTGGGAATTGGGGGTGATTCCAAAAACCTGCTGTTGCTTGGAGACCGATCATGTGTGCGATTAAATGTTTTCGCAAACCACCAATGAAGATTAGAATCGGCGGTATATAGTACAAATCCAGTTGAAGTTAAACCAAATGGACTTGCTGGTACGCTCCAGCCATCGAACATTCCAATAGTTTTTGAAATTGAATAAAAATTTATAGAGAAATCTAAATTTCAAATTTAAGACAAAAATAAGGGTAGTGTTCGACGCTTATGAGCCCACGTCCTTCATTTCTGCATCAAACATCATAATTACTGAACAATCTCTCTCTCTCTCTCTCTAGCTTTCACAGCCCATAAAGTGATTTTGCCGCCTGCACTAGTTTCGACATCTTATCATACGTAGGTCTTGTTCGACATCATCACGCCAGCGAAGTCGGAGTCTTCCTCTACGACGCACATCGGCTGGTTGTTGTGGGAACACTTTATTAATCATACATTGTTGTTGAGACCTTGCAACGTGGCCCATCCATATAACTCGATTGGATTTGATGAATCAAATGATATCAATATCTCCGAGAAGTTACTGTATCTCGTGGTCCATACGAATCCGATATTCGTTGTTCGCAACTTTAATTGGACCAAAGATGGAACGAAAAACAACCTTTCTTTTCAAGGTAGATATCTATAATCGTTAGAGGTCAGGGTCCAGCTCTCGCCTCCGAAAGCCAGCACAGTTAGATGTTTAGATTGCAATAACCTTGATTTGGCGTAGAAAACTCGCTGTCGGGCGGCGATTTGGGCTTTTAATTTTACCTACATATCACTCAACGATGTTATAACTGACCCGAGGTATTAAAAGTTTTCAACACTATAAAAATTGTGGTCGCCAGCTCCGAGATGTGCCACGGAAATGCTACAGGTGGTGGTAGACATTTGATTTTGCTTCTGTTCACCTCCAAACCAAGTCTTGTTGCGTAGCAATCGAGCGGTATGAAATTGTCCTTATTATAGCTGGGTCAAATATACAGCACGAAGTTTCAATGTTGCTTTTCCTTACCACGTACTCAACCGCTAAACTAAACAGAACTGGCGCGAGTGCAACTCCCTGTCGAACACCAGATGTTATCTCAAAGGCGTCTGACACAGTTTCTTCAATTACGATTCTACATACAGACCCAGAAGTTGTTAATTTATACACCGAGACGAGTTTGGAATTTTTAGACATATGAGCTCGGCCCATAAGTTTCCGCGGTTCGTACTGTCATATGCCTGCTGGAAGTCTATATATAATTGCTGTTTCGTTATATTGTACACCCAACATTTTTCTAAAATCATCCTCGATCGGTTGGGCTGAAAACGACATTGATAGTCGCCAATGATGTTTTCGGCGAGAGACAACACTTTGTAAGCATAGTGTTCCACGATAGTTTTTACATTTAAGACGGTCGGCTTTTTGTGCAGCGGACATATGATCGTGGTTTTTCAATTCTTCGGCAAGTCTTCTTGGTCCCAAATAGGGACGATGAAATCGTATAGATTTGTTGCAAGAGTGGCGCCTCCGAGCCTAATCAAGTCTACGAGGATTCCATCGAGCCTTTCCATTTTTCAATCTTCTAATAGCTGCGTCTACTTCATTCACTGTGGGATATTCGAGAAACACCTCTTTACCCGAAGAAGCTATTGGTCTATTGGGGATCACTTCGTCATTCCGATTTAGCAGATTTTGGAAGATGTTTGCCATACTGAGAGAACATGAGCCACATTTGTTCTCAGTTCTCCATTTCCTTCTTTGATTGCTATACTTCTTGGATGGATGTCTTTAGTGAGATTCATGGCGTTAGCAAAACAGTCCCTTGAATTTCCTAGTTCCACTTGGAAACTGATGTTTCCAATGCACGATCTCAAATGTTCGCCCCTCCTTTGTTAGAAGTATTTAGTCGTGGCTTTCCTAGGATGAAGATATTCTACTATAGCGCTTCTAGTATTGCGAGCCAACCAGGTGGCATTGATCACCGAACCAATCTTTGCGGGACTTCGGAAGTTCGATGTTATGTTGCGCCGCGGTAGTTATGGCTGACATTGTTGCGTGCCACTCCTGCTGGTAAAATAAGCATCAGCTCTTGCTAAATAACAACAAACCACCGCATTTTTGGAACATTGGCTCTGCCTTATCTTAAGTATGAACTTCTATGAAGATGATCAGTTAATCCGTCTGGGCTGTACAGAGCCCGATTTTTTTAAATCATCATTCCCGCTTAAATTTTGGAAAAGTGATGTGGGCCAATATTGTTACAAAATTCATTTGTAAGCTTTTCCCACATAGTTGCGTTTCTCAAAAATGATATACTTTTCAAAATTTTCGGAACTAATGAAAAAGCTCCTGTGAAAGCTGCCACTTCCGATGAACCTATTACATCTAGAAATCACTGGGACCTCCCAAATTACGGAAAAAGAACACACACACACACACACACACACACACACACACACACACACACACACACACACACACACACACACACACACACACACACACACACACACACACACACACACACACACACACACACACACACACACACACACACACACACACACAGACACACACATTTACCACTTTCCAACCAAACCGCCACACTTAAGTCTTATCCCTCAAGTCAATGAAAATAGTTGACGTCTTATTGCAATCTGAAAACAAATTTTCAGAACGAGGTGACAGATGGTTCTAATCAGGATACCTCCTGATAATGCTGAGACCTGACAAAAGACGGACAAGAAGGCACTTAAAAAGGAAACAAGAAAGCTTGAGGAAGTGCAGTAGAGACAAAAAGCGGTTTCAGCTTTTTTACTAACTTAAGTGAAAGTACGATGGTACATCCACGCTAGGGAGAGGAAGGATGGTGGAACCCTTTACAATTAATAAAAGTACTGAAGAGATTAATAATAAAGAAGTAGGTACCAGAGGCATTTCGTGAAGTCTCTCAAACCATTTCAGTCCTATCATGAACAATAGAAATATTCGCCTGGCTAACGACTGCAAGTGTTTCAGCGACCCCTAACCTAAACAACAGATTCTGAATGGTATATTGAGCCAATGATAAGCCATTGAGAAACCCGTATTTTCCAAATTAGCAAAACATTGAACTAATGAACCAAAAGTGCACGTGTGAGTGTAATTCTCTCCGGTAATTAATCCGTTGCACAAATACGATAAGTGATCTTTATTTGATATTTCTGTTAACTTAGTTCCTTTTATATCTTTCGAGCATTTAGGAGTACCATAAGGGTTATTGCTGCTGCTCGTTGTTATACATTTCATTATGGACGATTTTTTATCTTCTTCATTAATATTATTAAGACGCTTCAGTGTTGCTAAATTAAAATTCTAATGGGATGCCTTAGCAGGCTGTCCTCTCCAATTTTCAACGTCATCCATTATATTTAGCAAACTTTTCTCCACAAAATTGACATTAGTATTACTTTTTCAGCTATTTCTAAGTCTGGTTTAGTTGATCAGATTGGCCCAACATATAAATTGTTTTACTTCATGGTTCCCAGAAACCGCAAGTTCCGGAAACCAAACCTGGTAGTACCCACTTATACTCATGTCCGTTACTGACCTTGAAAATTTCAGGATAATCCTACTATTGGGATTAGCACTACAGGCTCATAATTGAAAGGGCCAGTACATTTGACGAGGATTTGCTTCAACAACTCCTGGAAGCAAAAGTTCCGGAAACCAAACCAAATTGTAACAACTTGTCATTATACTGCCTACGTACCATATAAATTTCAAGAAAACCGTACCGTTCTGATTGGCGCTACAGGCGCACACGTGTTTGGCCAAACATCTGAATTATTTTACTTCATGGTTCCCAGAAACCGCAAGTTCCGGAAACCAAACCTGGTAGTACCCACTTATAATCATGTTCGTTACTGATCTTAAACATTTGAAGATAATGCTACCGTTGTGATTGGCGCTACAGGCTCATAATTGAAAGGGCCAATACATTTGACGAGGATTTGCTTCAACAACTCCTGGAAGCAAAAGTTCCGGAAACCAAACCAAATTGTAACAACTTGTCATTATACTGCCTACGTACCATACACGTTTCAAGAAAATCGTACCGTTCTGATTGGCGCTACAGGCGCACTCGGGTTTGGCCCAACATATGAATTGTTTTACTTCATGGTTCCCAGAAACCGCATGTTCCGGAAACCAAACCTGGTAGTACCCACTTATACTCATGTCCGTTACTGACCTTGAAAATTTCAGGATAATCCTACCATTGTGATTGGCGCTACCGGCTCATAATTGAAAGGGCCATTACATTCGACTGGGATTTGCTTCAATAACTCCTGGAAGCAAAGAGTTCCGGAAACCAAACCTGATTGTAACAATTTGTCATTATACTGCCTACGTACCATACATATAATTTTAGTGTTGCCTGATGCAAACATTTATTTTTTCTGGTATGACTTTCTGGGCTAGCTTCACATGTATTATTGTCCGACAGATTATTACGTGTCGTACAAAATCATAAAAGTAATTGGTAATAGGTAATTACGTAGTGATCGAATTGATGATGGAGTCCTTGTTTGTTGGTGTCATTTTGGTTTATATTCTGAGTAATAAAAATATTTAAATTTGAGAAAAAGTATAGCGTTGATGAGGATCGAATTCGCAACCTTTTTCGCCGTAGACCACAACACAACCATTGCGCTACTGACACACAAAACTCACACAAATGTAGACAGTTAATAAATATGTGGTCTATTAACCACCTGTGGCTTTCCTTTTAGCACGAACCCATAATTGCACAATTAAAATTCCTTCCGTCGTTTTATTTACGTTTCTTCCAAACCAAACAGACAAAGCCACATCACCGCCTCATACCCGTAAATGCGCATATTAACGCACAATTAATTTTTGTATTTATTGTCTTATTTAAATCATTCCGAAATACAAATTCATTAAAACACAAAAACAAATTTGTATATTTTATTTGTTTTTAAATTAATTATAATTAATAATAATGAAAATTAAATAAAAATAAACCAAGGAAAAAATATTTATTATAATTGTTTATTCACCACAGGTGAAATTAATAATAAATCATACAACATTTTTATTTTAATTTAAAAATTGTGTTTTTTAATTATTATTATTTTTTATTTTTTATGTAAATAATAATATGGAATACATAAAATTATTATTTAAACAAAAACAAAACAAAAAATTTCTCAGATAACAACAAAATTTGTAGCACCCTGCTGTGATAATGAGAATTTTTTCGTTCTGTAGACGTTTTAGGGTTTATACGATTACATATTTGTTTTATTTATTATTATTGTCTTAATTTTAATTTTTTATTAATTTTCTTATTTTTTACATTATTTGTTGATATAAGGTTACAATTCACAGTTATAAATCATTTTTATTATATCGAGTGCTGATGCAAGATAATCGCGTTGTAAATCTATTTATAGGTAAATGGAAATGGTTTACTAATATTAAACTTCTTTATATGTTCAGGCGTCGGGTAGGTTAACACATTTTTATGTTGGGTAGGTTAAGTAACATGTAATACTGTGGGCAAAAAATAGTAAGACTTTGTTCATAATTTTAAAATTCTTTATTTATTTCTCCAAATCTATTTCGTCCTCCTCAAAGTAATCCCCCCGGCCTCAATACACTTGTGCCAACGTTTTTTCCAATCCTCGAAACAGTTGTTAAAGTCAATTTCCGGAATAGCCTCCGATGCGCGTAGCGATTCACATTTAATGTCTTCAATTGACTTAAAACGGTTCCCCGGAGCGGTCGTTTGAGTTTGCTAAACAGCCAGAAGTCACACGGAGCTAAATCAGGCGAATACAGTGGTTGCGGAACGATATGGATGGAACTTTTGGCGAAAAAATCACGTAAAACCAATGCAGTATGAGAAGGTGCATTATCGTGGTGCAATACCAAGAGTTGTCGACCCACAATTACGGCCTCTTTTTACGAATAGCTTCGCGCAAACGACGCATAACACTCAAATAGTATTCCTTGTTGACAGTTTGGCCGGTCGAAAGGAATTCGGAGTGCACCACACCTCGATAATCGAAGAAAATTGTCAACATCACCTTGATTTTCGACTTGCTTTGACGTGGTTTTTTCGGCTTTGGTTCACCTTTGGCACGATATTCGGCCGATTCATCGTCCGTTTCCGGGTCGTAGGCATAGATCCAAGACTCATCGCCAGTTATAATACGTTTCATGACGTCCTGGTAGTCGGAAAGCATTGTTTCACAGACATCAACGCGACGCTGTTTTTCCAAGAAATTGAATGATTCTGGAACCAATCGAGCTTTCACTTTTCTTAGGCCCAAATGATCTTCCAAAATGGTTTTAACTAATCCTTTCGATATTTCAACGATGCCAGTAAGGTCTCTGACTGTTAATCGTCGATTCTCGAGCACCAATTCCTTGATTTTATTAACGTGTTGATCATCAGTTGATGTTGATGGCCGTCCTAGACGTGGTTCATCGTCAACACGTTCTCGACCCTCTTTGAACAATATGTACCAATTAAAAACACTTGCTCGCGACATACAATTATCACCGAAGGCCTTTTGCAACATTCTGTACGTTTCGACACCACAAAATTGATTCCGCACACAAAATTTAATGGAACTTCTTTGTTGAATAATTTCACTCATTGTAAAAGTTGCCGAATGTACTTTTTGTACTTCAGAAAGACAATCGTATACTAAACACTAATGATTATTTTGATGTGACATTTGGCACAGATCTCATTGACAGTCATACCAACATAGAAAAAAAAATATTTCGACGAATGGTTTTCCGCGCGAAATTTAAATTAAAAAGTCTTACTACTTTTTGCCCATGTATGTGATGTGAGTCTTTTGTTGGATAGATTAGAGATTCACTTGATATTCCATATTTTAAAAAATCCCAAAAGTCCAAATTCCTGTTGAGATATATCGATTTCTTATGCAATTGGTGTGAAACTCAGTACACTGCAAATGAGACTTCAATAGAAGTTTCGGAATGCGGTTCTGGAAAATGGCTAATTTAAATGAAACTAAGCTATTCATTTATCGATTTAGATAAAACGCAGATTGGTGTTGATAAAAATAGCCAATAAGAAATTTGCGGGGAATCCTAACAAACACCGATGTGAACTTTTTACTAAATTTATCCTAAAACTACAAAAACAACATATTTTATGAATGTATGTGTAAATAGAGAACATTCAGGCGTTTTTAATAAAAAAATAGTTTATTTTAAACGAACTGCAAAAATTCAGAGTAACTGCAGCAGGGAAACTTTCGAATTTCAAAATGAAACTTTGCATACCGATTAAGCCCAATTTGTGCTAATTAGTGCTCACGGGGAAAAAATTAGTGCTGGTCCAGGAGCCGAAAAAACGGTAAAAAACAATTTCAAATTTCGCCTGAAAGACGGAATAAATAAAACCCGATTTCTAGAAAAAACCAGAAATAGTTTAAGCTTAATTCTTAAACTTTCTAAAGGCCGCTAAACTGATTGTGCTTATCATAGAAATATGATTTTCATAAATTTTCATTCATAAATCGAGGAAAACCAAACTAGCCCCTGAAAGATACTATATTTAAAAAAAACAGAGATATTACGTTCAATAATATTTGTGTTGAACAACAAATTAAACAATAGAAATAAAATGTTTTAAAATCCAAGTCATACGCAATTCAGTAAATTCCTGTCCGGTATGTCCATTGCCATTCGAAGCCATCCAAATGTAGTGGCTGAATTTGATCGACCGTGGAATGAACAATTTTTTGACTAAAAGTGTCCTAGAAACCAATGAAATTGGCACTTCTGATTGCATATTCCTGTCAGGTATGTTCATTACCATCTGAAAAAAATAGTGGCTGAATTTGTGTTAATCCAGAATCGGCCCAATTCCATTGAACAACAAAAATCGTTGAATCAACAGTTTTCTAACAAAAAGTGTTCTAGAAACCAATGAAGTTGACACTTCTGATTGCATATTCCGATTAGGTATGTGTGAAGTGGCAACTCCATTGGTTTCTAGAACACTTTTTGTTAGAAAATTGTTCATTCAACGGTGGTTGTTCAATGGAATTGGGCCAATTCTGGATTAGCACAAATTCAGCCACTATATTTTTCGGATGGCAATGAACATACCGGACAACTTCAGTTATATCGGGAATTAGTTGGGAACCATGTTAGTTACAAAAAATTATTAGGAGCTCCCCATCCAAGGGTGGGAACAATTTGGAGAATTTTGTATTATGACTAAATATAATAAAAATTCTTAAACCATTTGAGGTATTTCTGGAGATCTTAATGCAACTTCTGGAGATCTTAATACAACCTCAGGTATAAGGGGTGTTAGATGGGAACCATGTCAGTTAGAAAATATATTCAGTTGCTCCCCATCCAGAGGTGGGACGAAATTATACAATTTAGTGTTATAACTAAATATAATAAAAATTCTTAGGGCACTTGAGATATCCCTAGAGATCTTAACACAACCTCCGTTATATCTGGTGTTAGTTGGGGACCATGTTAGTTACAAAAAATTATCAGGAGCGCCCTATCCAGGGGTGGAAACGATTTAAAGAATTTTGTATTATGACCAAATATAATAACAAGTTTTAAACCATTTGAGATATCCCCAGATATCCCTAATATTTTCTAACTAATATGGTCCCCAACTTACATCCCTTATATCTGAGGTTGTGTTAAGATCTCCCGAGATACCTCAAATGGTTTAAGAATTTTTATTATATTTAGTCATAATACAAAATTCTATAAATTGTTTCCACCCCTGGATGGGTCGCTTCTGATTATTATTTCTAACTGGCATCATCTCCAACTAACACAAATAACTGAAGTTGTGTTAAAATCTGCGGTTTTGGTAAGTTTGTAAATTTTAAATATATTTTTGAGTCAAATTAAACGTTCATGTAATTAGTCGACATAAAGCGGTTTTATATTATTTAGTTTTAATGGCAATGTGGGTCGTTATGTGTAATAATAATGATTTGTAGCACTCGCTATCTAATTAATATTTTGACCTTGGTCTCCTGTTAAAATTTTTCTTCCTCCTCAAACGATTTTGATTTCGTCCAGTGAGGCCCGTGTTTTATTTAATAAATTTTTTTGGCCTTTTTATAAAAATTTACTTATGACGGTATTTTCGAAGTCTTGATTTCGGGAAAGTTTATTTAGGTGGTCATCCGGTTTAGGCCTATATAATTTTATTCGGTATGACGATTTTTATAAAAATTGGTGACGAAGGGTTTTCGAGTGGCATGAGTTGATGGTGATGGGTGCTAATTTCGATATAATTCATTCAGAGGATCGTTCGGTGGGGCCAGGATACTTTTCTTTAATTTTTTCGGCTCGCACGATATTTATGAAAATTACTGGAAGAGTGTTTTCGAGTACCAGAAACCGATTATGATGGGTCCTGATTTCGGGAAAATATAATTTTTACTAACTATAATAAAAACAATGCACCAACCAAAATTTTAAAAAAATATTAAAAGAGCCCACTTAAAGTGTCACTGCAATCACTGCCGTTCAAAGCAATCGCGCTCTGGTGCACAAGTGCCTTTTATCATCTCTAAATAAATTTTCCGGAATATAACAGACCCACTTAGTCTGTTGCGAAATTTTTCGATTTTGGATTTTTCCAAAGCATTTAAAAAAATCGAAAAACATAGACTTCAAAAAATTACAAAATAGTCTTCTTATCATTAAGATCACTCGAGCCTATACGCTGCTACATTGTATGTTTAAATAAACAAATGGAAGATTAATTTAAATCAAAATTTTCGTGATAAAACTCATCTTTGTGTTCGACTTACAAAAGTACTTGCTTGCTAGACATTTACCCGTACGTTTAATGCACAACTTATTAAAACATGCTACATTCAGTTACCAAAACGATGATTTAGTCATTGGAGCAATTTGTCTAATATTACTCGTATTATTTTTCTATTCCTAATCCTATTCCTATTCTTAATAATCCTATTCCTATTCTTCCTAATCTTCTTCCTTTTCTAATTCCCATTCCCATTCCAATTCCCATTGCCATTGCCATTCCAATTCCCATTACCATTCCCATTCCCAATCCTATTGTCATTGCCATTGCCATTGTCATTGCCATTGCCATTGTCATTGCCATTGCCATTGCCATTGCCTTGCCATTGCCAACGCCATTCCCATTCTCGCGCACATTCCATTACCTTTACCATTACCATTACCATTGCCATTGCAATTGCCATAGCCATGGCAATAGCCAAATCCATAGACATATCCATAGCCATAGCCATAGACATTACCATTGCAGTTGCCATATAGCCATAACCATAGTCATATTCATAGTTATTGCCATAGTCATTGCCCAAAGCCATTTCCATTGCCATTGCCATTACCCACAGTCATAGCGGTTGTAATTACCATTGCTATTACCATTGGCATTACCATCACCATTACCATTACCATTATCATTACCATTACCATAGCCATTACCATTACTATTATCATTACCATTACAATCACATTGCCATTACGATTACCATTACCATTACCACTACCATTACCATTGCGAGTGCCACTGGCATAGCTACCATTGCTATTGCCATTGCTATATCCATTGCCATTGTCATTGCCATTACTATTTCCATAGCCATAGCCATATCCATTGCCGTTGCAGCTGCCATTGCCATTGCCAAAGCCATTACCATTGCTATTGACATTGCCATAACTATTGCCTTAGCCTTAGCCATAGCCACTGCCGTTGCAGCTGCCATTGCCTTTGCAATTGCCATTACCTTAAACATAACCATTACCATTACCATAGCCATTACCATTACCATTACGTAATGGTAATGGTAATTACCATTACCATTGCCATTACCATTAATATTACCATTTCTATTACCATTACCATTACCATTACCAGTGCCATTACCATTACCATTACCATAATTATTGCCATTTCCATTTCCAATGCCATTGCCATTACTATTACCATCACCATTTAAATTATATTACCATTGCCATTGGCAGTGCTATTACCATAGCTGTCATTGCTATTGCCATTGCTATAGCCATTGTTATTGTCATTACTACTCTTTCATTTCATTATCATTACCATTATTATTGCCATTACCATTACCACTACCATAGCCGTTACCATTATTATTGCCATTATCATTACCATTACCATAGCCATAGCCATGGCTATTGCCGTTGCAGCTGCCTTTGCCATTGGCATAGCTAAAGCCATTATCATTACCATTGCTATTGCTATTGCCATGGCTATTGCCATTGCCAGTGCTATTGCCATAGCTTCCATTGTTATTGCCATTGCTATAACCATTTCAATTACCATTACTATTCATTCATTCCATTACCATTACCATTACTATTACTATTACCATTGCCATTACCATTACTATTACCATTACCATAGCCAGGACCATTGTCGTTGCAGCTGTCATTGCCATTGCCATAGCCAAAGCAAAAGCCATATTCATTGCTATTGCTATTGACATTGCCATTACTATTGCCATAGCCATAGCCATAGTTATTGCCGTTGCCATTAACATTGCCATTGCCACTACCATTGCATTTCTCATTGAAAATGCCATTGCTATTACCATTACCATTACCATCAACATCACCATTACCATTATCATTACCATTGCCGTTACCACTGCCATTTCCATTACTATTACCATAGCCATTGCCATAGCCAAAGCTATAGCCATACCTATAGCCATAGCCATAGCCATATCCATTGCCATTGTCATAGCCATAGCCAGAGCTATAGACATAGCCATAGATTTTTTTAAATGGTGGTGCGGTAAATAAACAAAACTGTCGATTCTGGTGCGAAGTAAATCCACAAATTATTCATGAAAAACCATTACATTCACCTAAATTGACAGTTTGGTGTGGTTTTTGGTCTGGTGGAATCATAGGTTCGTATTTTTTTCGAAATGAAGCTGGTAACACCGTTACTGTCATTGGAGATCGGCATAAATCGATGATAACCAACTTTTTATGGCCGAAATTGGAAGAAGTTGATCTTGACAACATTTGGTTCCAACAAGACGGGGCTACGTGCTACACAGCAAGTGCAACAATTGAATTATTGCGAGAAAAGTTTGGATCATATCACTCTTATTGGAAAACCCTATAGCTATACCTATACCCATAACCATAGCCATAGCCATAGACATAGCCATAGCCATATCTATAGCCATAGCCATAACCATAGTCATAGTCATAGCTATATTCATATCCATAGCCATAACCATAGCCATTGCCATTGCAGCTGCCATTGCCATAGCCATTGCCATTGCTATTGCCATTGTAGCTGCCATTGCCATTGCCATTGACATAGCCATAGCCAAAGCCATAGCCTTTGCCATAACCATAGTCATAGCCATATCCATAGCCAGAGCCATTGCATTAGTTATAGCCAAAGCTATAGCCCTAGCCATAGCCATAGCCATAGTCATAGCCATATCCATAGCCATGGCCATAGTTATTGCCATAGCCATAGCCAGAGCCATTACCATAGCTATAGTTAAAGCTATAGTGATAGCCATGGCCATAGCCATAGCTATAGCCATAGCCATTGCCGTAGACATTGTTTTATCTGAGCTTGTATATTAGTTTTATTTGATTTGATAACTACGAAATAATATTGACAACTATCTTTAGTGCGAATATTTATGTTATATATTTCGATAACCACGATCGTAGCGCAAATGATCGAATGTATTTGTTATATTTTAGCTCTCTAAATTAAATATATATAAATAATAAATATATTTTAAATATATTTTATATATTTATATACTCAGATGCCATATATTTTATATACTCTGACTGAATATATTTTATATACTCAGATGCCTGAGTTCCGTAGCAAACTTAATTCCACCATAATCGGTTAAAATTGCTCAGATCCGTCTCAGGTGGCTATTTTTCAGAACTTCTTCCATAATTCATTGTATGTATGTGTCACATTTTCATCCAACAAACCCAATCCTACCATAATCAGTTAAAAAATGGTCAGTTCTGTGGCCGGAGCCATATTCCAGATCTTCTTTCAAAAATCATTTTATAATCACATTTTCGTCCAAAAACTCAATCTTATTATAATCGGTTGAGAAATAGGTGAATTCCTTCCCAGGTGGCCGTAGTCCAGAACTTCTTCCAAAAACCATTTCGCCGTACCATTTCCGTCCAACGAATCCAATCTCATCATAATCGGTTAAGAAATGACTGAGATCCAGCCCAGTAGGATATATCCTAGAAATGCTTCCCAATTCCATCATAATTGGTTAAGAAATGGCTTAGTTCTGTCTCAAGTGGCCATATTCCAGAACTTCTTCCAAAATTCATTGTATAATCAGATTTTCATCGCGCAAAGCCGATTCCACCATAATCGGTTAAAAATGGCTAATTTCCGTCCCATGAATCTGGGCATATTTCAAAATAAATCATTTTATAATCACATTCCCATCCAACAAACCCAACAAGTTCCGTCCCAGGTGTCCATGTTCCAAAACTTTTCCAAAATTCATTGGATAATTCCATTTTCGTGTAACAAACTGAATTCCATCATAATCGGTTAGAAATTGTTCAGATTTGTCTCAGGTGACCATTTTCTAGAACTTTTTCCAAGATTATTTTTAGAATCCTATTTTTAAGCAACATACCTAATCCCATCATAATCGGTTAAGATGTAGCTGAGTTCCGGCCCAGGTGGCCATATTCCAAAAAATCTTCCAAAAATCATTTTATAATCCCATTTCCATTCAACATACCCAATCTTATCATAATCAGAATTAATGGCGGAGTAACATTCCAGGTGGTCATATTCCGTCCCAGGTGGCCATATTTCAAAACTTCTTCCATAATTCATTGTATCATTGTATAGTAACCAGTTAAAAATTGGCACAGATCTGTCCGCGGTGGCCATGTTCTCAGGCTTATTTTTTCATCATTGGCTAACAGATGGCACACTTAATATTAACATTACAGTATTTTTATATTATTTTACGGGATTTTGAAATACGAGAATGAGCGCTCCCAAAAAAAAATTCCAATGAAATACATTTGATCGTTCGCGAAATCGTTTTATGTAACTTTGCGTCAGCAAATTTAGTAATGTATTACCGTGCTACAAAAGTTATGTTTATAGGGTCGATTTACGTTTTGTGAATATCATTTTAGTATTTATCGGAAATTTTATGGTTACGTAGTGACCTTACATATACGAGTAGCTCATAAATTAGCTCATTCGTAAAACAAGGTAATTAATGCCATTGTCCGATATCGCATTATATAGCCGTTAAATGCAATTTTATAAACACAAACCAATTAATTCTTAAATATTTATATATATTTAGATAGACATGTTTTGTAACGACATTTCGTTATCGTACTGCTTATAAAACATGATATGTTTACCGACTTAGTAACTATACCGATATAGTGTGTAATATACTCAAATATTCGATCGTGTCTACGACCCGCAATAAAAAAACATTTTTATAATCTTGAATTCTAAAGCACTAACGATTTTGTTTAATTAACGAACAATGTCTAGGTGACGTACGTTTTTAGATAACAATTGAATATTACCGGAATGACCTACAATAATTCAATTTAATGTTCTTTCACGATTTTTGCTTGTGATAAATAAAAATGGTTTCAAACTTTATTGAAGCAATATTGCCGCACGTTATCGCACTAGATAACCGTTAAATAAAATTACTTATACGCGAAACAATTGACACATGTTTTCGAATCATCTTGAGACAAACCTGTTTTATAACGACATTTCGTTATCGTATACTTTATTTACCGACTTAGTAACAATAACAATACACTTCAAATAACGATATTTACCCGTTCGGTTGGGAAATTTCGTTATCTTGCAACCACAAATTTCAAGTGGTTGGGATTTTTAACGAGCCGTTATCACGAACACCTCTCATTTATGATGTATTACAGATGTTATCATCACGCTGTGGCTACATGTCCAATCGATGAATTAGAGTGCTTTTCGTTTCAGCACCCATGTACAATTTTATTTTCTAATTTTTATTTTGCATTAATTTTTTCTAATGCCTAATTCTTTTCTATAGATTAGTCATCTTATGTACGTCTTATATTTCGTTTGTGTGATGGCTTTAATCTTGAAGACAAATATTTCGTAGAATTACTAGATTGATGTCACATAATATTTTATGAATAAGAATTTCAAGGCGATATTGCGATTCAAGCACTATTGTGTGTTCGATGATAAGTCCGCAACACTTGTAGGCGGTTCTAAAAAAAGCGAACAACTGAAGCGTGTGCTCATGAAATGTGCGCAGAAAAACCTATATATATATATATATATATATATATATATATATATATATATATATATATATATATATATATATATATATATATATATATATATATATATATATATATATATATATATATATATATATATATATATATATATATATATATATATATATATATATATATATATATATATATATATAGGGTGTTTCAACAGGTGCGCTTCAACTTTTTTCCGATAGGGACGGCGAACGAAGCCATATTTTTTATTAATCTTTTGTCATTTGGAAACTTCATTAGTATACATTTCATCATGGAACGCTACACACGTGAACAGCGATTGCAAATCGTGCAAATTTTTTATCAAAATAATCGTTCTGTTGCTGCTACTTTAAGAACATTACGGCCATTTTACGGTCCATTTAACAAGCCACGCCCGTTCGACAATCGACCGTATAGTGGCAAAATTTGAGTCTACGTTTTCGCTACATAATGTTCCGGTGCTCTCGAGAGCAAGAAGTGCTCGAAGTGTTGAAAACATCGCAGCCGCCAGGGCTTCAGTTCAAGAAGACGCGAATGTGTCGCTCACACGACGTTCGCAACAATTGGGCCTTTCTGTGACATCATTGTGGCGAATTTTACGTAAATATCTTGGTCTACATCCGTATAAGATCAAGCTGACACAACAACTAAAGCCGTTTGACCATTTGAAGCGACGCCGATTCGTGAATTGTATGATGTAGATTTTCACCGAAAAATCATCTTCAGCGATGAGGCTCACTTTTGGCTAAATGGATTTGTCAACAAGCAAAATATGCGTTACTGGGCAGGAAGCAACCCACACGTGATACATGAGGCACCGTTGCATCCCGAAAAAGTCACTATTTGGTGCGGATTATATGCCGGCGGCGTCATTGGGCCATATTTTTTCATCGACGATAACGATCGCCACGTTACTGTTAATGGAAATCGATATCGCGATATGATAAACGATTTTTTTTGGCCGCAATTGAATGGAATGGACTTGGACGACATGTGGTTTCAACAGGACGGGGCCACATGCCACACAGCACACGATACAATCGCGTTATTGAAGACTAAGTTCGATGAGCGTGTTATTTCGCGAAATGGGCCCGTCCAGTGGCCGCCGCGCTCGTGTGATTTGACACCTCTAGATTATTTTCTTTGTGGTTATGTGAAGTCATTGGTCTATGCCAATAAGCCGGCGACGTTGCAAGAGCTCAGAGCCAATATAGATCGTGAAATTGCTGGAATTTCGGCCGATTTATGCGAAAGAGTGGTCGAAAATTGGGTTCAAAGATTGGACTTCGTAAAACGTGCACGCGGTGGTCATGCAAACGAAATCGAGTTTCATACTTAAATGTATATGTTCAAATTCGTTAATAAAAAAAAGTAAGTTCAAAAGTCGAACAGTTTGTGTTTTATTCAAAAAAAAAGTTGAAGTGCTCTTATTGAAAAACTCTGTATATATATATATATATATATATATATATATATATATATATATATATATATATATATATATATATATATATATATATATATATATA
>OY829915.1:46833098-46961756 GCA_963691935.1 Nephrotoma guestfalica | reverse complement strand
ATGTTGTAATACGCTTGAAACATCATAGAAAAGCAAACATAATGAGCGGTTCAATGTTGGGAAAGAAGATAGCCCAGTCATTGCCACGGATTGATATTGAAATTCCTTGCTTATTCAAACTACGATTAAAATAAAACGAAAGCGAGGATTGATTCCATCTAGACATTTTCTTACTCAGAATTACGTAACCTTTCGAGAACAGTAAAGGTTTTGAGATCTGAGGCAAAAAATTTACAGCGCTCAAAACAGGCAAGGCTATAGTAAGGCAAAAATCATCAAATTCACAAAAATATCGAAACGATTTGTCTAAACGAATTACATAGAAAATGTTGTAATACGCTTGAAACATTATAGAAAAGCAAACATAATGAGCGGTTCAATGTTGGGAAAGAAGATAGCCCAGTCATTGCACGGATTGATATTGAAATTCCTTGCTTATTCAAACTACGATTAAAATAAAACGAAGCGAGGATTGATTCCATCTAGACATTTTCTTACTCAGAATTACGTAACCTTTCGAGAACAGTAAAGGTTTTTTGAGATCTGAGGCAAAAAATTTTACAGCGCTCAAAACAGGCAAGGCTATAGTAAGGCAAAAATCATCAAATTCACAAAAATATCGAAACGATTTTGTCTAAACGAATTACATAGAAAATGTTGTAATACGCTTGAAACATCATAGAAAAGCAAACATAATGAGCGGTTCAATGTTGGGAAAGAAGATAGCCCAGTCATTGCCACGGATTGATATTGAAATTCCTTGCTTATTCAAACTACGATTAAATAAAACGAAAGCGAGGATTGATTCCATCTAGACATTTCTTACTCAGAATTACGTAACCTTTCGAGACAGTAAAGGTTTTTGAGATCTGAGGCAAAAAATTTACAGCGCTCAAAACAGGCAAGGCTATAGTAAGGCAAAAATCATCAAATTCACAAAATATCGAAACGATTTTGTCTAAACGAATTACATAGAAAAATGTTGTAATACGCTTGAAACATTATAGAAAAGCAAACATTAATGGAGCGGTTCAATGTTGGGAAAGAAGATAGCCCAGTCATTGCCACGGATTGATATTGAAATTCCTTGCTTATTCAAACTACGATTAAAATAAAACGAAAGCGAGGATTGATTCCATCTTAGACATTTTCTTACTCAGAATTACGTAACCTTTCGAGAACAGTAAAGGTTTTTGAGATCTGAGGCAAAACTTTTACTGCGCTCAAAACAGGCAAGGCTATAGTAAGGCAAAAATCATCAAATTCACAAAAAATATCGAAATGATTTGTCTAACGAATTACATAGAAAATGTTGTAATACGCTTAAAACATCATAGAAAAGCAAACATAAGAGCGATTCAATGTTGGGAAAGAGATAGCCCAGTCATTGCCACGGATTGATATTGAAATTCCTTGCTTATTCAAACTACGATTAAAATAAACGAAAGCGAGGATTGATTCATCTAGACATTTCTTACTCAGAATTACGTAACCTTTCGAGAACAGTAAAGGTTTTTGAGATCTGAGGCAAAAAATTTTACAGCGCTCAAAACAGGCAAGGCTATAGTAAGGCAAAAATCATCAAATTCACAAAATATCGAAACGATTTTGTCTAAACGAATTACATAGAAAATGTTGTAATACGCTTGAAACATTATAGAAAAGCAAACATATGAGCGGTTCAATGTTGGGAAAGAAGATAGCCCAGTCATTGCCACGGATTGATATTGAAATTCCTTGCTTATTCAAACTACGATTAAAAGAAAACGAAAGCGAGGATTGATTCCATCTAGACATTTTCTTACTCAGAATTACGTGACCTTTCGAGAACAGTAAAGGTTTTGAGATCTGAGGCAAAACATTTTACAGCGCTCAAACAGGCAAGGCTATAGTAAGGCAAAAATCATCAAATTCACAAAAATATCGAAATGATTTTGTCTAAACGAATTACATAGAAAATGTTGTAATACGCTTAAAACATCATAGAAAAGCAAACATAATGAGCGATTCAATGTTGGGAAAGAAGATAGCCCAGTCATTGCCACGGATTGATATTGAAATTCCTTGCTTATTCAAACTACGATTAAAATAAAACGAAAGCGAGGATTGATTCCATCTAGACATTTTCTTACTCAGAATTACGTGACCTTTCGAGAACAGTAAAGGTTTTTGAGATCTGAGGCAAAACATTTTACTGCGCTCAAAACAGGCAAGGCTATAGTAAGGCAAAAATCATCAAATTCACAAAAATATCGAAATGATTTTGTCTAAACGAATTACATAGAAAATGTTGTAATACGCTTAAAACATCATAGAAAAGCAAACATAATGAGCGATTCAATGTTGGGAAAGAAGATAGCCCAGTCATTGCCACGGATTGATATTGAAATTCCTTGCTTATTCAAACTACGATTAAAATAAAACGAAAGCGAGGATTGATTCCATCTAGACATTTTCTTACTCAGAATTACGTGACCTTTCGAGAACAGTAAAGGTTTTTGAGATCTGAGGCAAAACATTTTACAGCGCTCAAAACAGGCAAGGCTATAGTAAGGCAAAAATCATCAAATTCACAAAATATCGAAACGATTTTGTCTAAACGAATTACATAGAAAATGTTGTAATACGCTTGAAACATCATAGAAAAGCAAACATAATGAGCGGTTCAATGTTGGGAAAGAAGATAGCCCAGTCATTGCCACGGATTGATATTGAAATTCCTTGCTTATTCAAACTACGATTAAAATAAAACGAAAGCGAGGATTGATTCCATCTAGACATTTTCTTACTCAGAATTACGTAACCTTTCGAGAACAGTAAAGGTTTTTGAGATCTGAGGCAAAAAATTTTACAGCGCTCAAAACAGGCAAGGCTATAGTAAGGCAAAAATCATCAAATTCACAAAAATATCGAAACGATTTTGTCTAAACGAATTACATAGAAAATGTTGTAATACGCTTGAAACATTATAGAAAAGCAAACATAATGAGCGGTTCAATGTTGGGAAAGAAGATAGCCCAGTCATTGCCACGGATTGATATTGAAATTCCTTGCTTATTCAACTACGATTAAAATAAAACGAAAGCGAGGATTGATTCCATCTAGACATTTTCTTACTCAGAATTACGTAACCTTTCGAGAACAGTAAAGGTTTTTGAGATCTGAGGCAAAAAATTTTACAGCGCTCAAAACAGGCAAGGCTATAGTAAGGCAAAAATCATCAAATTCACAAAAATATCGAAACGATTTTGTCTAAACGAATTACATAGAAAATGTTGTAATACGCTTGAAACATCATAGAAAAGCAAACATAATGAGCGGTTCAATGTTGGGAAAGAAGATAGCCCAGTCTATTGCCACGGATTGATATTGAAATTCCTTGCTTATTCAAACTACGATTAAAATAAAACGAAAGCGAGGATTGATTCCATCTAGACATTTTCTTACTCAGAATTACGTAACCTTTCGAGAACAGTAAAGGTTTTTGAGATCTGAGGCAAAAAATTTTACAGCGCTCAAAACAGGCAAGGCTATAGTAAGGCAAAAATCATCAAATTCACAAAAATATCGAAACGATTTTGTCTAAACGAATTACATAGAAAAATGTTGTAATACGCTTGAAACATTATAGAAAAGCAAACATAATGAGCGGTTCAATGTTGGGAAAGAAGATAGCCCAGTCATTGCCACGGATTGATATTGAAATTCCTTGCTTATTCAAACTACGATTAAAATAAAACGAAAGCGAGGATTGATTCCATCTAGACATTTTCTTACTCAGAATTACGTAACCTTTCGAGAACAGTAAAGGTTTTTGAGATCTGAGGCAAAACATTTTACTGCGCTCAAAACAGGCAAGGCTATAGTAAGGCAAAAATCATCAAATTCACAAAAATATCGAAATGATTTTGTCTAAACGAATTACATAGAAAATGTTGTAATACGCTTAAAACATCATAGAAAAGCAACATAATGAGCGATTCAATGTTGGGAAAGAAGATAGCCCAGTCATTGCCACGGATTGATATTGAAATTCCTTGCTTATTCAAACTACGATTAAAATAAAACGAAAGCGAGGATTGATTCCATCTAGACATTTTCTTACTCAGAATTACGTAACCTTTCGAGAACAGTAAAGGTTTTTGAGATCTGAGGCAAAAAATTTTACAGCGCTCAAACAGGCAAGGCTATAGTAAGGCAAAAATCATCAAATTCACAAAAATATCGAAACGATTTTGTCTAAACGAATTACATAGAAAATGTTGTAATACGCTTGAAACATTATAGAAAAGCAAACATAATGAGCGGTTCAATGTTGGGAAAGAAGATAGCCCAGTCATTGCCACGGATTGATATTGAAATTCCTTGCTTATTCAAACTACGATTAAAATAAAACGAAAGCGAGGATTGATTCCATCTAGACATTTTCTTACTCAGAATTACGTGACCTTTCGAGAACAGAAAGGTTTTTGAGATCTGAGGCAAAACATTTACAGCGCTCAAAACAGGCAAGGCTATAGTAAGGCAAAAATCATCAAATTCACAAAAAATATCGAAATGATTTTGTCTAAACGAATTACATAGAAAATGTTGTAATACGCTTAAAACATCATAGAAAAGCAAACATAATGAGCGATTCAATGTTGGGAAAGAAGATAGCCCAGTCATTGCCACGGATTGATATTGAAATTCCTTGCTTATTCAAACTACGATTAAAATAAAACGAAAGCGAGGATTGATTTCCATCTAGACATTTTCTTACTCAGAATTACGTAACCTTTCGAGAACAGTACAAGGTTTTTGAGATCTGAGGCAAAACATTTTACTGCGCTCAAAACAGGCAAGGCTATAGTAAGGCAAAAATCATCAAATTCACAAAAATATCGAAATGATTTTGTCTAAACGAATTACATAGAAAATGTTGTAATACGCTTAAAACATCATAGAAAAGCAACATAATGAGCGATTCAATGTTGGGAAAGAAGATAGCCCAGTCATTGCCACGGATTGATATTGAAATTCCTTGCTTATTCAAACTACGATTAAAATAAAACGAAAGCGAGGATTGATTCCATCTAGACATTTTCTTACTCAGAATTACGTAACCTTTCGAGAACAGTAAAGGTTTTGAGATCTGAGGCAAAACATTTTACAGCGCTCAAAACAGGCAGGACTATAGTAAGGCAAAAATCATCAATTCACAAAAATATCGAAACGATTTTGTCTAAACGAATTACATAGAAAATGTTGTAATACGCTTGAAACATTATAGAAAAGCAAACATAATGAGCGGTTCAATGTTGGGAAAGAAGATAGCCCAGTCATTGCCACGGATTGATATTGAAATTCCTTGCTTATTCAAACTACGATTAAAATAAAACGAAAGCGAGGATTGATTCCATCTAGACATTTTCTTACTCAGAATTACGTAACCTTCGAGAACAGTAAAGGTTTTTGAGATCTGAGGCAAAAAATTTTACAGCGCTCAAAACAGGCAAGGCTATAGTAAGGCAAAAATCATCAAATTCACAAAAATATCGAAACGATTTTGTCTAAACGAATTACATAGAAAATGTTGTAATACGCTTGAAACATCATAGAAGAGCAAACATAATGAGCGGTTCAATGTTGGGAAAGAAGATAGCCCAGTCATTGCCACGGATTGATATTGAAATTCCTTGCTTATTCAAACTACGATTAAAATAAACGAAAGCGAGGATTGATTCCATCTAGACATTTCTACTCAGAATTACGTAACCTTTCGAGAACAGTAAAGGTTTTTGAGATCTGAGGCAAAAAATTTTACAGCGCTCAAAACAGGCAAGGCTATAGTAAGGCAAAAATCATCAAATTCACAAAAATATCGAAACGATTTTGTCTAAACGAATTACATAGAAAATGTTGTAATACGCTTGAAACATCATAGAAAAGCAAACATAATGAGCGATTCAATGTTGGGAAAGAAGATAGCCCAGTCATTGCCACGGATTGATATTGAAATTCCTTGCTTATTCAAACTACGATTAAAATAAAACGAAAGCGAGGATTGATTCCATCTAGACATTTTCTTACTCAGAATTACGTAACCTTTCGAGAACAGTAAAGGTTTTTGAGATCTGAGGCAAAAAATTTTACAGCGCTCAAAACAGGCAAGGCTATAGTAAGGCAAAAATCATCAAATTCACAAAAATATCGAAACGATTTTGTCTAAACGAATTACATAGAAAATGTTGTATACGCTTGAAACATCATAGAAGAGCAAACATAATGAGCGGTTCAATGTTGGGAAAGAGATAGCCCAGTCATTGCCACGGATTGATATTTGAAATTCCTTGCTTATTCAAACTACGATTAAATAAAACGAAAGCGAGGATTGATTCCATCTAGACATTTCTTACTCAGAATTACGTAACCTTTCGAGAACAGTAAAGGTTTTTGAGATCTGAGGCAAAAAATTTTACAGCGCTCAAAACAGGCAAGGCTATAGTAAGGCAAAAATCATCAAATTCACAAAAATATCGAAACGATTTTGTCTAAACGAATTACATAGAAAATGTTGTAATACGCTTGAAACATTATAGAAAAGCAAACATAATGAGCGGTTCAATGTTGGGAAAGAAGATAGCCCAGTCATTGCCACGGATTGATATTGAAATTCCTTGCTTATTCAAACTACGATTAAAATAAAACGAAAGCGAGGATTGATTCCATCTAGACATTTTCTTACTCAGAATTACGTAACCTTTCGAGAACAGTAAAGGTTTTGAGATCTGAGGCAAAAATTTTACAGCGCTCAAAACAGGCAAGGCTATAGTAAGGCAAAAATCATCAAATTCACAAAAAATCGAAACGATTTTGTCTAAACGAATTACATAGAAAATGTTGTAATACGCTTGAAACATCATAGAAGAGCAAACATAATGAGCGGTTCAATGTTGGGAAAGAAGATAGCCCAGTCATTGCCACGGATTGATATTGAAATTCCTTGCTTATTCAAACTACGATTAAAATAAAACGAAAGCGAGGATTGATTCCATCTAGACATTTTCTTACTCAGAATTACGTGACCTTTCGAGAACAGTAAAGGTTTTTGAGATCTGAGGCAAAAAATTTTACAGCGCTCAAAACAGGCAAGGCTATAGTAAGGCAAAAATCATCAAATTCACAAAAATATCGAAACGATTTTGTCTAACGAATTACATAGAAAATGTTGTAATACGCTTGAACATCATAGAAAAGCAAACATAATGAGCGGTTCAATGTTGGGGAAAGAAGATAGCCCAGTCATTGCCACGGATTGATACTGAAATTCCTTGCTTATTCAAACTACGATTAAAATAAAACGAAAGCGAGGATTGATTCCATCTAGACATTTTCTTACTCAGAATTACGTAACCTTTCGAGAACAGTAAAGGTTTTTGAGATCTGAGGCAAAAAATTTTACAGCGCTCAAAACAGGCAAGGCTATAGTAAGGCAAAAATCATCAAATTCACAAAAATATCGAAACGATTTTGTCTAAACGAATTACATAGAAAATGTTGTAATACGCTTGAAACATTATAGAAAAGCAAACATAATGAGCGGTTCAATGTTGGGAAAGAAGATAGCCCAGTCATTGCCACGGATTGATATTGAAATTCCTTGCTTATTCAAACTACGATTAAAATAAAACGAAAGCGAGGATTGATTCCATCTAGACATTTTCTTACTCAGAATTACGTAACCTTTCGAGAACAGTAAAGGTTTTTGAGATCTGAGGCAAAAAATTTTACAGCGCTCAAAACAGGCAAGGCTATAGTAAGGCAAAAATCATCAAATTCACAAAAATATCGAAACGATTTTGTCTAAACGAATTACATAGAAAATGTTGTAATACGCTTGAAACATCATAGAAAAGCAAACATAATGAGCGGTTCAATGTTGGGAAAGAAGATAGCCCAGTCATTGCCACGGATTGATACTGAAATTCCTTGCTTATTCAAACTACGATTAAAATAAAACGAAAGCGAGGATTGATTCCATCTAGACATTTTCTTACTCAGAATTACGTAACCTTTCGAGAACAGTAAAGGTTTTTGAGATCTGAGGCAAAAAATTTTACAGCGCTCAAAACAGGCAAGGCTATAGTAAGGCAAAAATCATCAAATTCACAAAAATATCGAAACGATTTTGTCTAAACGAATTACATAGAAAATGTTGTAATACGCTTGAAACATTATAGAAAAGCAAACATAATGAGCGGTTCAATGTTGGGAAAGAAGATAGCCCAGTCATTGCCACGGATTGATATTGAAATTCCTTGCTTATTCAAACTACGATTAAAATAAAACGAAAGCGAGGATTGATTCCATCTAGACATTTTCTTACTCAGAATTACGTAACCTTTCGAGAACAGTAAAGGTTTTTGAGATCTGAGGCAAAAAATTTTACAGCGCTCAAAACAGGCAAGGCTATAGTAAGGCAAAAATCATCAAATTCACAAAAATATCGAAACGATTTTGTCTAAACGAATTACATAGAAAATGTTGTAATACGCTTGAAACATTATAGAAAAGCAAACATAATGAGCGGTTCAATGTTGGGAAAGAAGATAGCCCAGTCATTGCCACGGATTGATATTGAAATTCCTTGCTTATTCAAACTACGATTAAAATAAAACGAAAGCGAGGATTGATTCCATCTAGACATTTTCTTACTCAGAATTACGTAACCTTTCGAGAACAGTAAAGGTTTTTGAGATCTGAGGCAAAAAATTTTACAGCGCTCAAAACAGGCAAGGCTATAGTAAGGCAAAAATCATCAAATTCACAAAAATATCGAAACGATTTTGTCTAAACGAATTACATAGAAAATGTTGTAATACGCTTGAAACATTATAGAAAAGCAAACATAATGAGCGGTTCAATGTTGGGAAAGAAGATAGCCCAGTCATTGCCACGGATTGATATTGAAATTCCTTGCTTATTCAAACTACGATTAAAATAAAACGAAAGCGAGGATTGATTCCATCTAGACATTTTCTTACTCAGAATTACGTAACCTTTCGAGAACAGTAAAGGTTTTTGAGATCTGAGGCAAAAAATTTTACAGCGCTCAAAACAGGCAAGGCTATAGTAAGGCAAAAATCATCAAATTCACAAAAATATCGAAACGATTTTGTGCTAAACGAATTACATAGAAAATGTTGTAATACGCTTGAAACATCATAGAAAAGCAAACATAATGAGCGGTTCAATGTTGGGAAAGAAGATAGCCCAGTCATTGCCACGGATTGATACTGAAATTCCTTGCTTATTCAAACTACGATTAAAATAAAACGAAAGCGAGGATTGATTCCATCTAGACATTTTCTTACTCAGAATTACGTAACCTTTCGAGAACAGTAAAGGTTTTTGAGATCTGAGGCAAAAAATTTTACAGCGCTCAAAACAGGCAAGGCTATAGTAAGGCAAAAATCATCAAATTCACAAAAATATCGAAACGATTTGTCTAAACGAATTACATAGAAAATGTTGTAATACGCTTGAAACATCATAGAAAAGCAAACATAATGAGCGGTTCAATGTTGGGAAAGAAGATAGCCCAGTCATTGCCACGGATTGATATTGAAATTCCTTGCTTATTCAAACTACGATTAAAATAAAACGAAAGCGAGGATTGATTCCATCTAGACATTTTCTTACTCAGAATTACGTAACCTTTCGAGAACAGTAAAGGTTTTTGAGATCTGAGGCAAAAAATTTTACAGCGCTCAAAACAGGCAAGGCTATAGTAAGGCAAAAATCATCAAATTCACAAAAATATCGAAACGATTTTGTCTAAACGAATTACATAGAAAATGTTGTAATACGCTTGAAACATCATAGAAAAGCAAACATAATGAGCGGTTCAATGTTGGGAAAGAAGATAGCCCAGTCATTGCCACGGATTGATATTGAAATTCCTTGCTTATTCAAACTACGATTAAAATAAAACGAAAGCGAGGATTGATTCCATCTAGACATTTTCTTACTCAGAATTTCGTAACCTTTCGAGAACAGTAAAGGTTTTTGAGATCTGAGGCAAAAAATTTTACAGCGCTCAAAACAGGCAAGGCTATAGTAAGGCAAAAATCATCAAATTCACAAAAATATCGAAACGATTTTGTCTAAACGAATTACATAGAAAATGTTGTAATACGCTTGAAACATTATAGAAAAGCAAACATAATGAGCGGTTCAATGTTGGGAAAGAAGATAGCCCAGTCATTGCCACGGATTGATATTGAAATTCCTTGCTTATTCAAACTACGATTAAAATAAAACGAAAGCGAGGATTGATTCCATCTAGACATTTTCTTACTCAGAATTACGTAACCTTTCGAGAACAGTAAAGGTTTTTGAGATCTGAGGCAAAAATTTTACAGCGCTCAAAACAGGCAAGGCTATAGTAAGGCAAAAATCATCAAATTCACAAAAATATCGAAACGATTTTGTCTAAACGAATTACATAGAAAATGTTGTAATACGCTTGAAACATCATAGAAAAGCAAACATAATGAGCGGTTCAATGTTGGGAAAGAAGATAGCCCAGTCATTGCCACGGATTGATATTGAAATTCCTTGCTTATTCAAACTACGATTAAAATAAAACGAAAGCGAGGATTGATTCCATCTAGACATTTTCTTACTCAGAATTACGTAACCTTTCGAGAACAGTAAAGGTTTTTGAGATCTGAGGCAAAAAATTTTACAGCGCTCAAAACAGGCAAGGCTATAGTAAGGCAAAAATCATCAAATTCACAAAAATATCGAAACGATTTTGTCTAAACGAATTACATAGAAAATGTTGTAATACGCTTGAAACATTATAGAAAAGCAAACATAATGAGCGGTTCAATGTTGGGAAAGAAGATAGCCCAGTCATTGCCACGGATTGATATTGAAATTCCTTGCTTATTCAAACTACGATTAAAATAAAACGAAAGCGAGGATTGATTCCATCTAGACATTTTCTTACTCAGAATTACGTAACCTTTCGAGAACAGTAAAGGTTTTTGAGATCTGAGGCAAAAAATTTTACAGCGCTCAAAACAGGCAAGGCTATAGTAAGGCAAAAATCATCAAATTCACAAAAATATCGAAACGATTTTGTCTAAACGAATTACATAGAAAATGTTGTAATACGCTTGAAACATTATAGAAAAGCAAACATAATGAGCGGTTCAATGTTGGGAAAGAAGATAGCCCAGTCATTGCCACGGATTGATATTGAAATTCCTTGCTTATTCAAACTACGATTAAAATAAAACGAAAGCGAGGATTGATTCCATCTAGACATTTTCTTACTCAGAATTACGTAACCTTTCGAGAACAGTAAAGGTTTTTGAGATCTGAGGCAAAAAATTTTACAGCGCTCAAAACAGGCAAGGCTATAGTAAGGCAAAAATCATCAAATTCACAAAATATCGAAACGATTTTGTCTAAACGAATTACATAGAAAATGTTGTAATACGCTTGAAACATCATAGAAAAGCAAACATATTGAGCGGTTCAATGTTGGGAAAGAGATAGCCCAGTCATTGCCACGGATTGATACTGAAATTCCTTGCTTATTCAAACTACGATTAAAATAAAACGAAAGCGAGGATTGATTCCATCTAGACATTTTCTTACTCAGAATTACGTAACCTTTCGAGAACAGTAAAGGTTTTTGAGATCTGAGGCAAAAAATTTTACAGCGCTCAAAACAGGCAAGGCTATAGTAAGGCAAAAATCATCAAATTCACAAAAATATCGAAACGATTTTGTCTAAACGAATTACATAGAAAATGTTGTAATACGCTTGAAACATCATAGAAAAGCAAACATAATGAGCGGTTCAATGTTGGGAAAGAAGATAGCCCAGTCATTGCCACGGATTGATATTGAAATTCCTTGCTTATTCAAACTACGATTAAAATAAAACGAAAGCGAGGATTGATTCCATCTAGACATTTTCTTACTCAGAATTACGTAACCTTTCGAGAACAGTAAAGGTTTTTGAGATCTGAGGCAAAAAATTTTACAGCGCTCAAAACAGGCAAGGCTATAGTAAGGCAAAAATCATCAAATTCACAAAAATATCGAAACGATTTTGTCTAAACGAATTACATAGAAAATGTTGTAATACGCTTGAAACATCATAGAAAAGCAAACATAATGAGCGGTTCAATGTTGGGAAAGAAGATAGCCCAGTCATTGCCACGGATTGATATTGAAATTCCTTGCTTATTCAAACTACGATTAAAATAAAACGAAAGCGAGGATTGATTCCATCTAGACATTTTCTTACTCAGAATTACGTAACCTTTCGAGAACAGTAAAGGTTTTTGAGATCTGAGGCAAAAAATTTTACAGCGCTCAAAACAGGCAAGGCTATAGTAAGGCAAAAATCATCAAATTCACAAAAATATCGAAACGATTTTGTCTAAACGAATTACATAGAAAATGTTGTAATACGCTTGAAACATTATAGAAAAGCAAACATAATGAGCGGTTCAATGTTGGGAAAGAAGATAGCCCAGTCATTGCCACGGATTGATATTGAATTCCTTGCTTATTCAAACTACGATTAAAATAAAACGAAAGCGAGGATTGATTCCATCTAGACATTTTCTTACTCAGAATTACGTAACCTTTCGAGAACAGTAAAGGTTTTTGAGATCTGAGGCAAAAAATTTTACAGCGCTCAAAACAGGCAAGGCTATAGTAAGGCAAAAATCATCAAATTCACAAAAAATATCGAAACGATTTTGTCTAAACGAATTACATAGAAAATGTTGTAATACGCTTGAAACATCATAGAAAAGCAAACATAATGAGCGGTTCAATGTTGGGAAAGAAGATAGCCCAGTCATTGCCACGGATTGATATTGAAATTCCTTGCTTATTCAAACTACGATTAAAATAAAACGAAAGCGAGGATTGATTCCATCTAGACATTTTCTTACTCAGAATTACGTAACCTTTCGAGAACAGTAAGGTTTTTGAGATCTGAGGCAAAAAATTTTACAGCGCTCAAAACAGGCAAGGCTATAGTAAGGCAAAAATCATCAAATTCACAAAAATATCGAAACGATTTTGTCTAAACGAATTACATAGAAAATGTTGTAATACGCTTGAAACATTATAGAAAAGCAAACATAATGAGCGGTTCAATGTTGGGAAAGAAGATAGCCCAGTCATTGCCACGGATTGATATGAAATTCCTTGCTTATTCAAACTACGATTAAAATAAAACGAAAGCGAGGATTGATTCCATCTAGACATTTTCTTACTCAGAATTACGTAACCTTTCGAGAACAGTAAAGGTTTTTGAGATCTGAGGCAAAAAATTTTACAGCGCTCAAAACAGGCAAGGCTATAGTAAGGCAAAAATCATCAAATTCACAAAAATATCGAAACGATTTTGTCTAAACGAATTACATAGAAAATGTTGTAATAACGCTTGAAACATCATAGAAAAGCAAACATAATGAGCGGTTCAATGTTGGGAAAGAAGATAGCCCAGTCATTGCCACGGATTGATATTGAAATTCCTTGCTTATTCAAACTACGATTAAAATAAAACGAAAGCGAGGATTGATTCCATCTAGACATTTTCTTACTCAGAATTACGTAACCTTTCGAGAACAGTAAAGGTTTTTGAGATCTGAGGCAAAAAATTTACAGCGCTCAAAACAGGCAAGGCTATAGTAAGGCAAAAATCATCAAATTCACAAAAATATCGAAACGATTTTGTCTAAACGAATTACATAGAAAATGTTGTAATACGCTTGAAACATCATAGAAAAGCAAACATAATGAGCGGTTCAATGTTGGGAAAGAAGATAGCCCAGTCATTGCCACGGATTGATACTGAAATTCCTTGCTTATTCAAACTACGATTAAAATAAAACGAAAGCGAGGATTGATTCCATCTAGACATTTTCTTACTCAGAATTACGTAACCTTTCGAGAACAGTAAAGGTTTTTGAGATCTGAGGCAAAAAATTTTACAGCGCTCAAAACAGGCAAGGCTATAGTAAGGCAAAAATCATCAAATTCACAAAAATATCGAAACGATTTTGTCTAAACGAATTACATAGAAAATGTTGTAATACGCTTGAAACATTATAGAAAAGCAAACATAATGAGCGGTTCAATGTTGGGAAAGAAGATAGCCCAGTCATTGCCACGGATTGATATTGAAATTCCTTGCTTATTCAAACTACGATTAAAATAAAACGAAAGCGAGGATTGATTCCATCTAGACATTTTCTTACTCAGAATTACGTAACCTTTCGAGAACAGTAAAAGTTTTTGAGATCTGAGGCAAAAAATTTTACAGCGCTCAAAACAGGCAAGGCTATAGTAAGGCAAAAATCATCAAATTCACAAAAATATCGAAACGATTTTGTCTAAACGAATTACATAGAAAATGTTGTAATACGCTTGAAACATTATAGAAAAGCAAACATAATGAGCGGTTCAATGTTGGGAAAGAAGATAGCCAGTCATTGCCACGGATTGATATTGAAATTCCTTGCTTATTCAAACTACGATTAAAATAAAACGAAAGCGAGGATTGATTCCATCTAGACATTTTCTTACTCAGAATTACGTAACCTTCGAGAACAGTAAAGGTTTTTGAGATCTGAGCAAAAAATTTTACAGCGCTCAAAACAGGCAAGGCTATAGTAAGGCAAAAATCATCAAATTCACAAAAATATCGAAACGATTTTGTCTAAACGAATTACATAGAAAATGTTGTAATACGCTTGAAACATTATAGAAAAGCAAACATAATGAGCGGTTCAATGTTGGGAAAGAAGATAGCCCAGTCATTGCCACGGATTGATATTGAAATTCCTTGCTTATTCAAACTACGATTAAAATAAAACGAAAGCGAGGATTGATTCCATCTAGACATTTTCTTACTCAGAATTACGTAACCTTTCGAGAACAGTAAAGGTTTTTGAGATCTGAGGCAAAAAATTTTACAGCGCTCAAAACAGGCAAGGCTATAGTAAGGCAAAAATCATCAAATTCACAAAAATATCGAATCGATTTTGTCTAAACGAATTACATAGAAAATGTTGTAATACGCTTGAAACATTATAGAAAAGCAAACATAATGAGCGGTTCAATGTTGGGAAAGAAGATAGCCCAGTCATTGCCACGGATTGATATTGAAATTCCTTGCTTATTCAAACTACGATTAAAATAAAACGAAAGCGAGGATTGATTCCATCTAGACATTTTCTTACTCAGAATTACGTAACCTTTCGAGAACAGTAAAGGTTTTTGAGATCTGAGGCAAAAAATTTTACAGCGCTCAAAACAGGCAAGGCTATAGTAAGGCAAAAATCATCAAATTCACAAAAATATCGAAACGATTTTGTCTAAACGAATTACATAGAAAATGTTGTAATACGCTTGAAACATTATAGAAAAGCAAACATAATGAGCGGTTCAATGTTGGGGAAAGAAGATAGCCCAGTCATTGCCACGGATTGATATTGAAATTCCTTGCTTATTCAAACTACGATTAAAATAAAACGAAAGCGAGGATTGATTCCATCTAGACATTTTCTTACTCAGAATTACGTAACCTTTCGAGAACAGTAAAGGTTTTTGAGATCTGAGGCAAAAAATTTTACAGCGCTCAAAACAGGCAAGGCTATAGTAAGGCAAAAATCATCAAATTCACAAAAATATCGAAACGATTTTGTCTAAACGAATTACATAGAAAATGTTGTAATACGCTTGAAACATCATAGAAAAGCAAACATAATGAGCGGTTCAATGTTGGGAAAGAAGATAGCCCAGTCATTGCCACGGATTGATATTGAAATTCCTTGCTTATTCAAACTACGATTAAAATAAAACGAAAGCGAGGATTGATTCCATCTAGACATTTTCTTACTCAGAATTACGTAACCTTTCGAGAACAGTAAAGGTTTTTGAGATCTGAGGCAAAAAATTTTACAACGCTCAAAACAGGCAAGGCTATAGTAAGGCAAAAATCATCAAATTCACAAAAATATCGAAACGATTTTGTCTAAACGAATTACATAGAAAATGTTGTAATACGCTTGAAACATTATAGAAAAGCAAACATAATGAGCGGTTCAATGTTGGAAAGAAGATAGCCCAGTCATTGCCACGGATTGATATTGAAATTCCTTGCTTATTCAAACTACGATTAAAATAAAACGAAAGCGAGGATTGATTCCATCTAGACATTTTCTTACTCAGAATTACGTAACCTTTCGAGAACAGTAAAGGTTTTTGAGATCTGAGGCAAAAAATTTTACAGCGCTCAAAACAGGCAAGGCTATAGTAAGGCAAAAATCATCAAATTCACAAAAATATCGAAACGATTTTGTCTAAACGAATTACATAGAAAAATGTTGTAATACGCTTGAAACATTATAGAAAAGCAAACATAATGAGCGGTTCAATGTTGGGAAAGAAGATAGCCCAGTCATTGCCACGGATTGATATTGAAATTCCTTGCTTATTCAAACTACGATTAAAATAAAACGAAAGCGAGGATTGATTCCATCTAGACATTTTCTTACTCAGAATTACGTAACCTTTCGAGAACAGTAAAGGTTTTTGAGATCTGAGGCAAAAAATTTTACAGCGCTCAAAACAGGCAAGGCTATAGTAAGGCAAAAATCATCAAATTCACAAAAATATCGAAACGATTTTGTCTAAACGAATTACATAGAAAATGTTGTAATACACTTGAAACATCATAGAAAAGCAAACATAATGAGCGGTTCAATGTTGGGAAAGAAGATAGCCCAGTCATTGCCACGGATTGATATTGAAATTCCTTGCTTATTCAAACTACGATTAAAATAAAACGAAAGCGAGGATTGATTCCATCTAGACATTTTCTTACTCAGAATTACGTAACCTTTCGAGAACAGTAAAGGTTTTTGAGATCTGAGGCAAAAAATTTTACAGCGCTCAAAACAGGCAAGGCTATAGTAAGGCAAAAATCATCAAATTCACAAAAATATCGAAACGATTTTGTCTAAACGAATTACATAGAAAATGTTGTAATACACTTGAAACATCATAGAAAAGCAAACATAATGAGCGGTTCAATGTTGGGAAAGAAGATAGCCCAGTCATTGCCACGGATTGATACTGAAATTCCTTGCTTATTCAATCTACGATTAAAATAAAACGAAAGCGAGGATTGATTCCATCTAGACATTTTCTTACTCAGAATTACGTAACCTTTCGAGAACAGTAAAGGTTTTTGAGATCTGAGGCAAAAAATTTTACAGCGCTCAAAACAGGCAAGGCTATAGTAAGGCAAAAATCATCAAATTCACAAAAATATCGAAACGATTTTGTCTAAACGAATTACATAGAAAATGTTGTAATACGCTTGAAACATTATAGAAAAGCAAACATAATGAGCGGTTCAATGTTGGGAAAGAAGATAGCCCAGTCATTGCCACGGATTGATATTGAAATTCCTTGCTTATTCAAACTACGATTAAAATAAAACGAAAGCGAGGATTGATTCCATCTAGACATTTTCTTACTCAGAATTACGTAACCTTTCGAGAACAGTAAAGGTTTTTGAGATCTGAGGCAAAAAATTTTACAGCGCTCAAAACAGGCAAGGCTATAGTAAGGCAAAAATCATCAAATTCACAAAAATATCGAAACGATTTTGTCTAAACGAATTACATAGAAAATGTTGTAATACACTTGAAACATCATAGAAAAGCAAACATAATGAGCGGTTCAATGTTGGGAAAGAAGATAGCCCAGTCATTGCCACGGATTGATATTGAAATTCCTTGCTTATTCAATCTACGATTAAAATAAAACGAACGCGAGGATTGATTCCATCTAGACATTTTCTTACTTAGAATTTATAGTAAGGCAAAAATCATCAAATTCACAAAAATATCGAAACGATTTTGTCTAAACGAATTACATAGAAAATGTTGTAATACGCTTGAAACATCATAGAAAAGCAAACATAATGAGCGGTTCAATGTTGGGAAAGAAGATAGCCCAGTCATTGCCACGGATTGATATTGAAATTCCTTGCTTATTCAAACTACGATCAAAATAAAACGAAAGCGAGGATTGATTCCATCTAGACATTTTCTTACTCAGAATTACGTAACCTTTCGAGAACAGTAAAGGTTTTTGAGATCTGAGGCAAAAAATTTTACAGCGCTCAAAACAGGCAAGGCTATAGTAAGGCAAAAATCATCAAATTCACAAAAATATCGAAACAATTTTGTCTAAACGAATTACATAGAAAATGTTGTAATACGCTTGAAACATTATAGAAAAGCAAACATAATGAGCGGTTCAATGTTGGGAAAGAAGATAGTCCAGTCATTGCCACGGATTGATATTGAAATTCCTTGCTTATTCAAACTACGATCAAAATAAAACGAAAGCGAGGATTGATTCCATCTAGACATTTTCTTACTCAGAATTACGTAACCTTTCGAGAACAGTAAAGGTTTTTGAGATCTGAAACAAAAATTTTCTTATAACATTTCGAATAACATATAACCGTTATTTTAAGGATTAAATATTTTTATTGCTGGTATAACCCTTTAGTATGCAGGTTCGTCGACAACGAACTGTTTAAATATTACAAGACCGTAAATCGCGAAACCTGAATTCATAAAAGGGCTGCTTAATAATTTTAACATTTCACAATACTTACTGATATTTAAAGATGAATCGATCTTACCGATGAACTAGCAACACCTGGAATTATAGACAGCTCACAATTTTGTTAAAATTATTATAAATTTGGTATAAAGGCATGTCATTTGATTACAAGTCGGTTAATTAAAATAAAAAATTCCTTGCGTCTTATAAGGAATCCTTTTAATTTAGTGCTGCATAGACTTTTTTGCTATACGAAAAACCACAAAGGAATATATTTTGTTGTTGTTGTGTTCACCTTACCAATACCAACATTATGCCATACATAGGTTTACATATTGACATACGACATATTTTTTGTTGCTCGATTTATTTTTTATCATCGTTTTCGGATCTAGAGAACTTCTGACTTTTATTCTATAGACGAGTAAAATAATTTTTATACTTTTGAGCTCCCTGTGTATGTCGAGCTTTCTCCCCATTTATCTTGTCATCAGTTGCATGCTAGGATATAACATTATAAAACATGCAGACATACTCATATAAGGCTGTTTGTCGGTTCTGCAAAAAAAAAAGAGAAAACAAAAGACAAAAAGTTTTCTAATTTTAAATGAAAGAATTTTCGTCTCGAAAACTTGAAAATAACGGAAAACCTACATTAATAAAAATGACAATTATGTTGTAGAATATAGAATATGACATGATTAGGTTGCATGAGATGAGAGGAAAATTAGGTTTATGGCAATTTTTGATGGTTTTGGTCTTTTTATGGTCTTGTATCATACCTACAGTAGCACATTACTTGTATGTTAAGTCCAAGGGTTTTTGCTGAGTCCAAGTGTTTGCTACGTTTGCACAAATCTACTAGCGATTTCGGGAGTGATCATAAACACATAAACCCGGAATATTTACAGGGTGGTTATAAAAATTGCACTAAATTTGTTATATTTCGAATTGGATTTTATTTTCAAAAGAATCTAGATATATCTACAGATTCCAGGTTTGAAACAGGGTTTCTGCTAATCCTGGAGATATTCATGGGGTCCCAATAAAATTTTTCATTGATTGGGATATAACTACGATAAATTTTACCGTGTTTTATAGTTAAATTATAATTAGCGGTGGTCAATACGGTACCCAACTTGACCAGTACACAAACATTGTGGTTAACGTTACTCGATTCTAATGAACCTGGCTATGGTAAATATAATTTTAAATTTTTTAATACATTTTATTTTTTTTGTAGCGCAGATTCTTGGAATGTCCACATTATCAGAGATGCTCAAGCTCTTGGTTACACTTTTAAGCGAATATGGGACGACTGTAATGAGCCCATAACAAAGACTTTTGGTATTTTGAAGTGGTAATTTATCCACTTTATTGGAATATTTAGGTAAATTGTGATAAAATTGGCGAGGAATGGTGAAACTCAGGGTTTGGCGATTTTATAGAATTTGGACATTTCTATTATTTTTGATGTTTCCTAGAAATATCAAGAGTGTTTCTTGAGAACGTTCTAGTGCGATGTGTCTATTTTGCCGAAGAAGTTCTGTATGGGCGCGGTAAAATCCTAGCTACTTGTATTGCGCGGGGAATACCAATTACACATCCTGAAGCATCGGTTCTCCATGTTAAGGGCGGCTGTAAAAACTTGTCAATAGGTAAAAAATGCTAAGGGAAGGAACCCCGAATCTAAATACTCAATGGAGTCAACCATGAAAAACAACGTTACGTTGCAGGTAATCCGATGCCCAGTACCGGCGGCTCTCTGCAGTGAGCAAGCGGGCTCCCATTCGTCGAGATCCAGCCACCGCAGTGATGTAAAGGGTCAATGCTTGGTTACTATACCATATACAGCTTGTGATTTCAGTTTGTGACTCCGACTAGGTGCTTTAGATGCCAGCGAAACGGTCATATTGCAATTAAGGGCGCACACAAAGACCTGCTCTCACTAGGAACAACACAGCCATGGTTATAAGGGTTGTCCAAATAATTGCATAACTACCAAGTAGGTTGCGTTTCATGTAACGCATACAAAAGTCCTGTGCAATGCCTAAAATTAAACACTAAACATGATGATTAGTCATAATACCAGATATTGTAACCGCAACCTTGCAGGGTTCTAACATAGTTGGGTCAGAGATATATGAACGCATTTCCACCCACGACATAGATATATTATGCATGCAAGAACCACACTCGGTCAATGGCGCACATGTGTTGAAATATCATCGAAAGTTGGTTCATTCTAACTATTTTCAATTTAAGCCCAATACAGCGCACCGATCGAATACCATCTGCGTAAAATCGAAACGATCCTAGGCTCTCCTAGGCTATTGGGTCAGCACAAAAAAGGTAATGATCACCGGAGATTTCAATGCTAGAAGTAAAATGTGGCATAACCGTTTAACCGATGAAAACGGAAGAAAAGTAGAGGACTTCGTGTCCAGGAGTGTTTTTTTCATAATGAACTTGTAGGGAAACCCAACAACATTCTCGTCTAATTAGATCTCTATCATTGACTTAACAATGGTCAACGGTGGTGTGTAAGATAAAGTTGGACATTTAGTCACCATAGAGTCATCACGTCTGAGTTATTAAACGCGCCACAGGATAGTCCGGTTGCAAGTAGCAAAACTCCGAGATTTGACATTAAGATAGCTGACTGAGATCTATTTGCTAGACGCTTTATTGGCTTTTGGGACAGTGTATAAGCTCTTACAGAAGTTACCTCGACAGATGAAATTGCAACAAATCAATTCCTAGGAAGCGATTAGCTACGAAACGAAACTAATCTAAGGAAACTAGATAGAACATTTACTATGCATAAGCTTAGAAGAGCATACCAGACGGAAAAGGACCAAAGAGCAAAAGAGTTGAAATTGACTCTCTTCAGACGGGCAAGAAATAAACACTTCCATGAAGTATTTATTGCGAAACAAAGTAGTTTCCAACGGTATGTCACGGAACATGGTAATAGAGATCCATGGGGCCTTGTATACAAATTTGCTGCTTGCAAAGCAACATCCCTTGAAGTTTTGAATACCATGAGGGAGACAAATGGAGTCGTCACTGATATGTGGCATGACAGACGCTTGGTGTTATTCAAATAACTTCTAGCAACCTAAACACCAGATGAAACTGGGCATCAATCAGAAATGCGCACCAACAGCAGTTGGACATCCACAGATGCTGAAGACCCCCCATTTACGTGGGAAGGTGTTACAAATGCCTTCACTTGCTTTAAGCGTAACAAGCCCATCATAGGGTCTAGCATAGTAAAATTATTAAACAGCTGCTTAAAATTTGGTTACTTCCCTAAAGTTTGGAAAACGGGTGATATGGTTGTAATCAGGTAACCTGGTGATAGAGATCCACTTTCTTCGAAATCTTATAGACCCATAATATTGTTACCGGTAATAGGGAAACTCCTAGAAAGGTTACTAGCCATTCGCATTACACCGCGAATTGAAGAGAACGGACGGTTCTCGGACATACAATTCGGTTTCCGACGTAGCATGTCTACTGAAGACGCGATAGTCCACCTAATCAATACTGTCAAAAGCCAAAGTTCGAAATATGTTATGGGTATATTCTTGGATATCGATCTACAATCTCCATAGAAACACTATGAATGTGTTTAGGAGCTACTTCAATAACCGATCCGCAGTAATCAAAGATACGGTTGGTTCAGTTTCTAATCAAACTACAAAAGGATGTCCTCAGGGCCCTTTCCTAGATCCTCTAGTCTGGAATATCGTGTTTAATACAAGCATGATTGATGACTTGGATGAAATTGCATTCGCGGATTTATTCTGGTACATGACAGCTCAAGACTCAAACTTTAGCGTCAGGGTCAAATCGCAATTAACAAAATGAATCAATGGTGTGAAACAAATAATATGTCGCTATTTGTAGAGAAAACAGTGATGCTGCAGTTAAAAGGCGAATTTGAATTTTTTCGACCTCCTACAATTATCCTTAAACGGTCAAAACATGAACATGTTCAAGCCTGTGAGACATCTAAGTGTTGACCTAGATGGGCGTAACTTCTCGCGTTCTTAGAGTCCGTGAAAACGCTAAGAAGCTATTCCACTCCTTGGCGAGGAAGTCATGAGAGGCATAGAGTGTGGCGGATACGCTATTCACGTACGCCGCGGCTGGCTGGTACGATAGGTTAAATTGTCACCAAGTCAAATCATTGGAGAGTGCTTAGATGAATATCCTGCTAGGAGTAACAAAGGCCTACCGCCCTGTTCTGGGCGGCGTACTTCCGGTAGATATTCTAATCAAAAATTCTCGTAAACACTGATGATGCCAATTTTCAGTTAATACTCTGGCGAGAAAACTCAACGGAGCGGATCAAAACTTACAAATGAAATATGGTGACTTACGGAACTGCTTGTGCACCATATTTAGCAGTAAAGACGTTGAAAAAATGCACCGAACACTCTACTAAACTTTATCCAAAAGCTGCACATAAAATTAACAATGACTTTTACATTGAAGATTTGCTAAGCGGATGCAATAGTGTTCAAGAAGCTGTCATAATCAAGGAGCAAATAAATACAATTTTAAAAGAGAGCGGCTTCAAACTAAGAAAATGGAAATCCAACTCGCAGGTATTTTTAAAATCATTTCCTCAGCACGAAGTTCAAAACATTCCGAAACTCATTGAAGACGATTCATCAATCAAAACACTCGGCATTATCTGGAATGCAGAAGCAGACACATTTTCCTTTCAGGTACAGGAAACTGTTGAGCACATAAAGTGGACTTAGCGAAAAAAACTGTCAACGGCATCTAAGGTATATGACCCGTTAGGCTGGCTTGCACCGACAGTAATTTTATTCAAAATGTTACTACAGAAGTTATGGCTGCTGAAGTTAGAATGGGATACTGAGTTACCTAGAAATGTACTCAATTCATGGAAGAGTATATACGAAATGTTACCCGAACTAGAAAAAATTGAAATTCCTCGGTGTCTCACACAATCAACAACGTTGATTGTGATGCCTCCGAAGCCGCTTATGGGAGTGTGTTGTATTTACGAAGCATAGACGATTTCGGCAAAACCAGCGTGAATATTGTAACTGCAAAGAGTATAGTAGCGCCGCTAAAGCAAATTTCGTTACCTCGATTGGAGCTCTGTGGAGCGGTCCTTCTGTGTAAATTAATTAAATTTTGTGTTGCATCTCTATCTTACAAGGACATTGAAACCTGCGCTTGGACAGATTCCACGATAGTACTACACTGGCTATCCGATGTTCCGCGACGTTGGAAAAGTTTCATTGGAAACCGAACGGCAGCAATTCTGGAGATTATTCCTCGACATAAGTGGCATCATATCGATTCAAAACAAAACAAGTATCCGGCCAAGCGTTGCCAAAATTATCCCTGTAGTGGCACGGACCTCATTGGTTGAGTCAACCAAAATCTTGTTGGCCAAAAGCAATTTCCATACCAACAGAAGCGGTTGACTTTTCATTCGAAGAAAGTCAAAATATGCAAACGTTTTTACTGAAGTGACCACCGAAGACAACTTCGCTATAAACGAAACATCTAGGATCTCATCTTGGCTCGAAATACGCAAATACACAATTGGCAATGCAACAATATAACACAATTACTGTAGCCGAGTTAAATGACGCTGAGAACGTAATACTTCGGAACGTACAGCAAATTGCATTCAATAGCGAATTTACGATTCTCCAAAAACAATGTATATTACCATCGAAACGCCAATTAGCGTCACTTGACCCATTTATAGATTCTAATGGGTTACTAAGAGTCGGTGGCCGCCTAAGAAAATCCTCCTTACCTTATTCAACGATGCATCCTATCATTTTGCCGCGATAAAATTGTCCGAGATATTCACTTCAAGCACATGCAAGCTGCAAATTCATTAGTTTTAAGTATTGTGAGAAACAAGTATTGGATGTTTGGAGCACGAAACATCATTAAACGCTGCATAAAATCCTGCACTGTGTGTACTCGTTACCGCTTTTACAAGAATGAACAGAAAATGGCTGATTTCCCAGCAGCACGATGTAACCAAAGTCGGACGTTTTTACACACTGGATTGGACTATCCTGGGCCACTATATATCAAAAGGAGTAAATGCAATAATTATCCGGTGAAAAAGGTGTATGTGGCAGTTTTCGTGTGCTTGGCGGTGAAGGCTGTGCACTTAGAGGTAGTGGGCAGCCTAGATACCGAATCGTTTTTAGCTGCCTTAAAATGGTTCATTTCAAGACGTGGAAGCACAGAGAAAATTTGGTGTGACAACGGATCTAACTTTGCTGGGGCTAACAAAGAACTCCGGAAACTCAAACTGCAGATAATAACTCAGTCGAACAACCAATTAATTTATGATTTTTTCTTGCAGAAAAGAATCACTTTTCTCTTCAATCCTTCTAACGCTCCACATTTTGGAGGATTGTGGGAAGCTACAGTTAAATCATTTAGGTATCATTTGAGAAGGGTAGCCTTCATTTAAGAAAATGACTATTCTCATAATTCAAATTAAGGCACTGTTGAATTCGAGATCATTATGCAGACTTAACGACGATCCAGCTGATATATAGGGTTTTCCAATAGGAATGATATGATTTTTAAGTGATGTTTCGGCCATTTGTAATATGTCTGTCATTTTTTGTTTCATTGTATTCAGTAATGTTTACAATTTCATCATGGTGAGATATACGCAAGAACAACGTTTACAAATTATTCAGTTTTATTATCAAAATAGTCGTTCTCCAATTGCAACTTTTCGTGTGCTTTTGCCATTTTATAGTCGTAATAGTCGTCCAAGTGTGCTTGCTATTCGTCGAATTGTTGAAAATTTTTAGCGTACATTTTCTTTACATAATGTTGAAGTGCCGATAAGACAAAGATGCGCTCGAAGTAATGCAAATATTGCTGCCGTTCAGACAAGTGTTGCTGAAGACCGCAATTTTGTCGATTCCAAGACGTTCTCAAGAATTGGGACTGTCTCAAACCACAACCTGGCGGATTTTGAGAAAGGATTTGGGTTTGCATCCGTATAAAATTGTTCTCACTCAAGAACTGAAGCCATTGGACCACCGTGAACGTCGTGAATTTGCTGATTTTGCCTTGGAACAACTTGAAAACGATAACGATTTTTTTAAGAAAATCATCTTCTCCGATGAGGCTCACTTTCATCTGAGTGGTGCGGTAAATAAACATAACTGTCGATTCTGGTGCGAAGAAAATCCACAAATTACTCATGAAAAACATTACATTCACCTAAATTGACAGTTTGGTGTGGTTTTTGGCCTGGTGGAATCATCGGTCCGTATTTTTTTCGAAATGAAGCTGGTAACACCGTTACTGCCAATAGAGATCGTTATAGATCGATGATAACCAACTTTTTATGGCCGAAATTGGAAGAAGTTGATCTTGACAACATTTGGTTCCAACAAGTCGAGGCTACGTGCCACACAGCAAGTGTATACAATTGAATTATTGCGAGAAAAGTTTGGATCATATCACTCTACAATAGGGAAAAGGAAGCAAATTGGATTTAAAAGCAGTGGACGCAGTTTTTATGGGCTATGATTTGGAATCTAAAACATATAGATGTTATGATCGTTCTGCACGAAAATTATTAATTAGTGGTGACGTGCGTTTTTACGACGGTCCAGTTGAATCGATTTCCAATTCAATAAAATTCAATTACGTAAATAAAGAAGACGACGATAACCATAATTGGGATAACAAACAAAATGAACCAGATGCCCAACAAAATAACGAATCAGAAGCGGATGAAAGCAACAGCGAAAATAACTTAAATATTCGTGCTTTTGGTTCAGTTATAAGTTGGAGCTGCAAAAAGTAAACTTGTGCGTGGCTCTATCTTCAACCGAAGTAAAGTTTACAGCGTTAACAGAGGCTTACCGTGAGTTAGTTTGGTTACGTGCTCTAATGCATAATTTTGAAATACATGTCGTAGATCCAACTGTGATGTATGAAGGCAACCTAAGCTGCCTAGCACTAATTTTTCGGGAAGGTTTCACCAATCGGTGGAAACACATTAACGTATGCAATATAATTTCACCTAAGATTGTATAAAAAAGAGGACCGTCGAATGTCAATACTGTCCAATAGAAGAAATTACTGGAACCAAACTGGCTTATTTTCGCAATTTGTGCGTGGACTAAAATAAATTAAAATGTTAACGTAATTAAATTTGAGGAGTCTATAGCCGCAGCAGAAAGGCGAGCACTTTTAACCGCATTTTTCGTAACATTTTCGCTGACTTCTGGTGTTATTTCAGCGAGGTTGTGGGTGGTTTATTGTTGTACACTTTTCCCTTTCAGTACCTCCATAGAATGGCATCGGGGGGAAGTCAAAACAGGGGATCGTGGGAGCCAATAGATATCGTCATTTTTTAATATTATTAGGCCTAATTGATCCAAACTGCATTGCCTCTAGCATATTCAAAATAATATGGTCCAATGATGTCGTCGGGTCAAATGACGCACCATAGGGTTTTCAGTTTCTCAATAGAGGCTGTGTTGTTCACTAATAAAGCCAGCTAAGTCGAGATCTTCGCTCATAATGATTTTTTTTCTCCAAAAAATGACCTCTACACTTAGCAACAACCAGCCCCGCTGCATTAATTTTTTCTGGTATACGTGTGTTTGTTTCCGGCCTATAGATGTACTGCCGAATTTGCGCTCTGAATATTCAACTTAGATGTGGGTTGAATATGGTTCAAGTTGATGTGTGTAGTAAACCTTATTTTGGTAATTAATGATCTTCCCGTAGGTCAGAGCTTGATCACTAATCTTTAATCTAGAGACTTTGACTGGTTGTAAAAATCTAACCTATGTATTTCAATTATTAGGTTTATATACAAAATTACATGGTTGTTTACACTAACAAATTATAAAATTAAATGCACTTGTTCAGCACTTATGATAATTCCCACAAAATTGTGTTTACAATTGTCGTGGTTTTGGTGTTATAGAAATAAGATCCATTAGTTATTTCCATTCATAAACTATGTTAACGGCTACGATGTTTTAACCTATCATTGGCGCATGTTTACTATGTTTAAACATACTCCCGGTTTTGGCAGAATGGCAAAATGCTGAGTGTAACGACGGTCAATGTAATGGCGTTGGTTGTTCAACTGGATTTGTAGATTTCTTCTGGCACCTTATCATGTATATGGCTACTAAGATAATTATAGTCACGATACTTCCATAAGATACAATGTATTGATGTACGTCATGCTGAGTAACTTGCGTGGGCGGCAATATTTCCCTTGCTTTTAGTTGGTCGATTGACTGCTGTATTTCATCCCACTCCTGGCTGTCATCTCTCATTGATTGAAGATCCTGAGATATTCGCAATGGATTGGACTGGTCAACTTCTAACAATTGCTCTGAGATGTTCATGGCTGGTAAAATTGAGTTATTTAATGTGCTAACTGACGTGTGGAATCCAGCCCGAATAGTTCCTTGATGTTTGATAAAGCATCGCGATTGTAGTCTTAAAATTCCAGTCCCCTTGATTTGAATCGTTGTCATATTTGTTCCGCAAATGATATCCATGGTTTCTACTTCTTCCATGAAGTAAACCCAGGAATTTGGCTCGTGTAATTTTTGCCATTTTAAAGGAGTTTTTGTCCTTTGTATTTTGCATAACGAAAGGTTCGATGAACGTTCTAGTATGCTTAGTTCGCACTCGAAGACCTTTGTTTTGGCGGTATAAATGGTATGTTGATTTGCACACCAATATTCATGTTCTTCAATATTGTGACATTTGTTGAACTCTGCTTCCGTCATTGGGTAGAATTTGTCCTTATGATCATTAATTGCTAAAAATTTTGTTGATGGTTTGATGTAAACATACTCGTCTTCAATTTTAGTTGGTAATGGAAACACCTTATACACTTGATACCTTTGCTCATTGACAAGTGGAATCTTCAATTGGAGTAGTAAATTTGATGTTGTTAGGCGCGACTTCGCAGTCATAAACTTAAACAACTTAGCAATTTCATTATCCATCTTACTTCCGGGAATGGCTAATGACCTTGGACTGTTTTGATGTATCAGATTCAGCTGTTGGTCGTCAAGTTGTTCCCTGGTTAGAATGAGTGGATTTATCTTCCCTTGATGCGTATCAACAACAATTTTTAGTAGTTCCCTTTGAATGTTTTGATAATTAATTAGGTCCAAGGCAGTACTTAACGCGAGCGTGGTGAATAATTGCGTCGCCTTTAGGTTGTCTACCTCCGTAGGTAGTACATTTGTTGTCTTTGTTAAGTTGTGTAGTCCGGATGAGAAGGTTGCCATTTGTGTTTTTATGCTCGCAATTTCTTTTTTGTACACGTTTAACGTCGATTCAGCTATAGATGTTTGTTCCTTTAGTAAGGTTAATAACTGCCTTTCATTTTCTTCTACACCTTGTATTTTAGCCTCGTATTTGTTAGCCCATTCTTCATCTAAGACGCCAAAAAGATCGTGAGCTAAAGTGCCAACAAAACTGACCAGTGCCCGTCTTCTTCTTGAACCGGAAAGCTTTCGATTAGTTTTCAAGATATTACATACATCATCGATGTGCCGCAATTGGTCCAGCAAATATATCACCGTATGTTGACAGAGGTGAGCATCAATTGCAATTTGCCTTTGATGTGAGCATAATTGAGTTAGATGTCGTACATTGTTTGCTAATTACTGTTGCTCGGCCCAATAATTTTCTAGCTTAAAGTGACCAATGATCTTCCATTCTTCCTGGGCTAGCGTTGTAACTGCGATGTTTTCGAAGTATATACCTGGTGTATTTTCGAATGGAATTATTTCAACCGGGCTGGTCGAGTATTGGTTCATTAATGTTTTTGGGCTGTGGTTATAAGCGGTTGACCCTATTTGACGATTTTGAGACATTGGACGTGCCGTCACTAACGCTATGCACACTAGGCAGATTGTCAACATGCTCAGAGGTCCCTTAATGAATCTTGGTGATCTTCTAGGATTGCTATTTGACGTTTCTGGCGGTGTAATTTGTTGGTGTTTAGTGTCTGAATGTTTGTCATCCTTGATATTGTCGTCTATAGGCAAGATGCATATTTATTGGATTGGTATTTTTAGGAGGTGATTCCCCTTGCAACGAACTGTGACCACCCGAACCTTGCCATCTGTGCCTGGGTGTAATTCCTCAATTCGGCCTAGAGCCCATTGAGGGGGTGGTAGATTCGGCTCTTTGATTAAAACTATATTGCTCATTTTTATGTTTTCCTTTTCTTCGTGCCATTTTAATCTGCGTTGTAATGATGTCAAATATTCACAAGACCATATTTTCCAGAAATCTTGTACCAGCTTTCAAGTCAGCTTCCAACGACTGCTTAATGTGCAGATTGCTTCATTAATACCTTGATCAGGTGTAGCGATTAATGATTCTTCGATAAGAAAGTGTCCCGGGGTTAGGATAACCGTATCTTCGAAGTCCGTAGATGTGGAGCACTATGGTCTAGAATTAAGACATGATTCTATTTGGCTTAACACAGTCGATATTTCTTCGTAGCTCAATACAGTTTCACCTAAAATTCTTTTTAGGTGGTATTTAGCTGATTTTACCGCGGCCTCCCACAATCCACCGAAGTGGGACTTGCCGGGGCATTAAAATGCCATTTTATGCCTTCGTTTGGTATGATGTTACTTATTTCTGGGATACAAGTTTTATTAAACTCCCTTAGATACACAGTCCTCGCCGGGAAGTAAATCGTTTCAGTGCAGCTAAGAAGGTATTCGTTGTTAAATCACTAACAACTTCTAGGTGCACTGCCTTTGTTGTCATACAGATAAATACTGCGATGTAAGCCTTGAACGTTTTTCTACTGCGACCCCCTGTGGATTTTAATTTGATTGGACCAGCATAATCAATCCCGGTGTGTGTAAATGGTCGAGATGGTCTAACTCGTGATGCTGGCAACTGTCCCATTAACTGTGTTGCTTCCTTTGTCTTATACCGGTAACAACGAACACACTTGTTAATAATTTTTCGAATTATTTGTTTGGCATTTATAATCCAATATTTGTTTCTGATTTGACTTGAAACTAATTGACATCTTCCATGCAACGTGTTAGCATGTGTGTATACGACTCAAACCGTGGTTTGATGGTAAAAGTAGTTTTACTAGTTGATGTAATTTTTCCTTCTCCGATTACCGATATTACCAAATTTGTCCTTTGTTTACGAAGTTTTAATCTCTGTGCACTGGTTTCACTGATGTATGATGCTTGAGATCTGTTATCGATAAAAATTCTGGCATGTTCCTCTCTCCCATTAACGAGTTTAATTTTTACAATTGCTGTTGTCCAGTAATCCGAAACCTGCTTCTTCTTGCTGTTGCTGTGCCACACTTGTTACAGCAAGTGTGGTTCTTAAGCAAGGTTCTTAAAATTGATGCAATTGTTTATCAGATGTTCACCCTTGCAGTATCTACAGAAGTTTTTAACCGAGTTGTGGTAAGTGTATGTTGTGTTTCTCGCGGCATATTTTGGTTTTTAGGTATTAAACGAAACGCCCTCTTGTTTAGGTTTGTTTCCAATCATCTCCAACGACTGGAACCGCGTTTCTAAAAAACTGAAGAAATACTGCATTGTTGGTATTTCTTTTGGAGCTTCTAACTTCTGCTCGAAGAGTTTGTGAGTTTCGGCATCGAATTTTGGTAGTAATAATTCCAATACTAATGGGTCCCAGCCTTTGACGTCGACGCCTAAATTGGCGATTGATTGTAGAATTTCCTTGGCTGGGTCCACTATTTTTCTTAGAGATGAAGCTGACTCGGTGTGACTTGTCGGGATGTTCAACAATTTTTTGATGTGCGTTGAAACTAGTAATCTTTTGTTGTTGTATCGTTGTTGGATAGTATTCCACGCGGTCATGTAGTTTTCATCAGTTACTTGAAATGAGTTCAATAAACCGTCCGCCTGATCTGTTACGTGGCTTTTTAGGTAGTGCATTTTCGTTACGTTTGGTAAATCCTTGTTAGAATGTACAATCTATGTGAATATGTCTCTGAATGTTATCCAGTTAAGATAATTTCCATTAAACATTGGAATATCTATTTGTGGCGGCTTCATTTTTGATGTTAATTGAACAGGTGCTCCCTTTTCTTGTTCCAAGTCTTCCAATTTATCCTCCAGCTTTGCCATTATGTTGTCGTAGTTCACTTCCCAATCATTGTAGCTTTCAATGTATTGGGCGTTATCTGGGCTTGCGTGTACGGCTTCTGGATGTGCTGCCGATAAACTTGTCCATTTGGATTTCAAATTGTTTAACTTTTGCCTTAGATATGATTTCGTGATAACCTCACTGCCACAGTTTTTTTGGATGACCTGAATCGTCATCATTAGTGCTGCCCCTTTGATCAATTGAATTTGCATTTTCATGTTTGCGCCTTTCGATTCAAAACCTGGTTTCTCAGCTTTTGGTTGTTGATCTTCAAGCTTCCCAGTTTTTGACGATGTATCATCAGCTGTTTGCTCCCAGTTTTTAATGATGTCGTTTAAATAATTCATCAATTCGCTGTAGCTATCCTTGGCGATTTTGCTAGTAGTATTCCAATAATCATGATCCTTTGTTGAATTGAAATGTTCAACAAGCTGGCTTAAGGTGTTTTGTCGCTTTTCAAAATACGCTAGTGTAGATTTGCGCTCGTTACTATCTTTCTTGGTGTTTTCTTTTAATTTACACATTTGTGTGTAAATGTCACCTTGTTTTACCACTAACTCTTCGAACTGCATTGTAACCGCTTTTCTTTTAACTTAGAATTTAAATTATTACACACTTATTTCCGGTAATAACTAACTTCTAAAGTTTTGAACTGTGATCGCTGGTTTGTTTTAGTTCTCTCGAAGGACCAATGTTTGTTTCCGGCCTATAGATGTACTGCCGAATTTGCGCTCTGAATATTCAACTTAGATGTGGGTTGAATATGGTTCAAGTTGATGTGTGTAGTAAACCTTATTTTGGTAATTAATGATCTTCCCGTAGGTCAGAGCTTGAGCACTAATCTTTAATCTAGAGGCTTTGACTGGCTGTAAAAATCTAACCTATGTATTTCAATTATTAGGTTTATATACAAAATTACATGGTTGTTTACACTAACAAGTTATACAATTAAATGCGCTCACTCTGCACTTATGATAATTCCCACAAAATTGTGTTTACAATTGTCGTGGTTTTGGTGTTATAGAAATAAGATCTATTATTTCCTTATTCATAAACTATGTTAACGGCTACGATGTTTTAACCTATCATTGGCGCATGTTTACTATGTTTAAACAACGTGTAACTTTTGTAACTTTTTGTGAGTATACTCAGTGTATGCAAATTGTCAAAATTTTTAATTACACGCTAAATGGTATTATCGACCACTCTCTACAACTGTCAAATTTAAACTGACAAATGTCATGAACACAAAACGGAGGTTAAACAAAACGACCTGGAACATAAAAAGCACCCTGTATATGCAACAATGTTTGAACACAAGCCTTTACTTGAAAATTATTTTAATTTGTGGTTTGATTATTTTTCCAATTAATTTAAATAAATAACAGCAACCAACGATTTATCCGGAAACCGTAGTGATGGCGTTCATAAACAGGCTATAGCAAAAATATAGCAACAGCATTACTCGATTTAGATAGAGTGTTCGGTACAGATAGTTTTGGTTTTTCCAATTTTGCATTGTTTTCGTAATAAAATCTGCAAAAGACGACAGTTTTTCTAATTAATTATTAATTAAGGAAATCTTCTTAGTTTTAATTAAAATATTTTGTGCATAAATCTCGTTTACATCTACATTTTCTTCTAAATTGTAGTCGCGCATTGAAAAACCACAAATTAAAGATTTAATTTATTATTGTGGTATTTAATAGAAGTAGTTTCCGTGAACTGTATATACCTTTACATACACAAAATGCCTTAATATTTATCACCCACCAACGCCTTATATATAGATATATAGACAAAACAATAAGATTTTCATCATCAACATCCTTCAACATCAAACAGCATTGTTTACAGTATATACAGTAGAGTCATTCATATAATCATTATAATCGTCATCGTAACCAGCCAGTAAAACATGAAAAACCGAGAAAAATAACATAAAACGGTTGAATAGAAAATTTGTGTAGTCCAAAAAAAATGAAAATCCAGTTGGATCGGAAAATGATGTAACATATCATACCCTCCGTATTCAATTTCCTTTTCGTGCGCTATTCTTTTGCGGAAAAGAAAACAAAAGCGACTTTTAAAGCACAGAATACACACATACACACACGATGTGCAGACACAAAATTAAATAGAAAAGTTTTGGAAAAGCTCTTCTAACAACACAATATATATTTACATTGAATGCGGAGAGAACCAACATCAAACAAGAAGGTGATGAATGAGGAAAAATGTTAAATTCATCGCTTCAGTATGATAAGCTGATTTCGGGGTAGCAGGATGAGTAGTTGTGTAGTTTTGGTATTCCTTCGTGATATAGAAAAATATTATTTTTGTAGGTGGTGATGTTATACTAGGTAGAGAAACGTCATTAAGTGAAATAATTTTCGTTTGTTTTATTCTTTCTTATTTACAATTCATTAGAAAGAGTTTTTCTTTTTTCTTTTGTTAAGGTGTTATGACAGGTTAAGAGGAACGTGCTATGTGCGTAAATAGAAAATTAATGTTAGGCAATTAGAAAATTTATATGTGTGCTAAATATATTTAATATAATTTTATGACGCTAGCCATCTAACCAAAATAAACAAACGACAAACGTCGAGGGTCTGAATGTCCCGCAGAACTGAGAAAATCAGAAAAAGCTGTAACCGTGGCTCATTTTTAGTGGTGTGTCGTATTGTCTACACCGCGTAGATAATTAATACTCGACACGTGTAGACAAGGTATGTAGAAAATTAAAAAAATTGTGTGATGAAACGAACAATCTTTTCTCTACCACCAATTCTTCTTTCTATTCTCCGTCTCCCCCAATAAACCGAATGTTGTAACAAAACCAACAAGCAATATAATGCGATGCCACAGTACACCCGCCCCAGTGAGGGAACGAACGATAATAAATTATCTATAACGCGTGGGTAATATTATACAACCCTGCCAGCCCGGGTATTTCTCGGAATTAGCCTGATCTACGGCACTGGATTAAAAGTTACTCCCTTCTTCGACTTCGAGACTTCCAACGTCGGTGTGATTGGTACTTTAGGATTTAACACGATAAATAAAATTTTTTTCCGTACGACCTAACTCCTGAAAAGGTCCTTCTTAGGGAGGCTGAAGTGACGCCCGAACTGCATCAGTACGTACAAACACAAAAGTACAATTAGCTAATTCTTTGAACACAAAAGTATTAGTTTTATTATGGTGAGCAGGAGGTTCTGGCTGAATAACTTTAAAATGATTTCTGAGCTCATTAACAAAATCAGTTTGCAATTCTGAGGCATTCACCATACACCAACTCTACTGCAGTACACTTAAAATCTTCCCGGTACGCTGTTCTCAAACCAAGTAATACAGTTGGTAACACCTTTGTCCAATCTTGTGGACCGTGACACATTATTGCAGTTTTAAGTGTGCGATGCCACCTTTCAATAATTCCGTTTGCCTGAGGATTGTAAGCAAAAGTTAGTCTCCGTTTGAATCCCAATAACATTGCTAGCTCCCTAAATAATTCGGACTCAAATTGACGTCCTAGATCTGTAACTACATAAGATGGAGTGCCAAACCGTGATATCCGTCCGTTGTATAAGGCAAATGCTACGATTTCTGCTTTCATATCTGGCAATGGAATTAGTAGCGCTGGTTTTCAGAAATTGGTAAAGGTCCGATCAAATCAATATGAATTTAGTGAAATTTTTTTTCTTTTAACTGGAACTGTCCCAACGGTGATTTGACGTGCCGACTGATTTTAAATTTCTGACATGCCGTGCAAGCTTGTACCCATTTCACGGTGTTCTTGATTCCTGGATGCGATGAATCATGGATACTGTGAAATACCTGTTTCCGAAACTGAATCGGAACAAATGGTCTTTCAACTCCGGTCGATGTGTCACAAATAATCTGTAGTTTTGAACCAAAAAACGATATCTTTAATCTATTAAGAAGCTCCTGCATGTCAGGTTGTTCCTCTGCCAATGCCTCGTAATCAATACTTGGTGTAATTGCGATTTCCTCCTTTTCTTTGCCGGATACATGCCTAATATCTGTAGTAAACTGACTTATATAGTCCAGGTGACGATACTGGCAAGACGATGCCTTCTCCAAATTTTGGCGAAATGCAAAAATTAAAGGATTGTGGTCAGTGTATACAACAAACTGACGACCTTCCAACAAAAACCTAAAATGCTTAATCGTCGAATACGCAGCCAACAACTCCCTATCGTACGTGCTATAATGCTTTTATGCGTCAGAAAGCTTTACGGAAAAGAATCCAAGCGGCTGAAACTATCCGTCTCACATTTGTTGTATAACTGCACCTATAGCGAAATCCGAGGCATTGACCATTAATGCCAGCGGTGCATAACTAGATGGATGGGACAATACTGTTGCGTCTGAAAGATCTTGTTTTGCCTTATTAAACGCTGTGATTCTATCTTCATCCCAGTAGTTAGTAATTGTAATTGGTTAAGAATTAATTGGCTAATTAAGGAAAATTAAGCATTCCGAGAAATCGTCTCAGGTCCTTAACAGTTTCCGGTGGCTTATATTCTTTAATTGCTGCAGCCTTATCATGAGATGGTTTAATACCCGATTGACTGACGATTTGACCGAGAAATTTTATCTCGGGCTTTGCAAAAACACATTTCCCCACATTAATTATTAAACCATACTCACTTAAACAAACGAAAATACTTTCAATTTGCTTCAAATGCTCTTCAAGGCTTTTAGAAGCTATGACTAAATCGTCTATATACGGAAAAACGAAATCAAATCCGTCCAAAACTGTATGTACGAACCTTTGAAATGTCTGGGCCGCATTTCGCAACCCGAATGTCATTCGGTTGAATTCAAATGACCCAAAAGGTGTACAAATTGTCGTCTTGGGAATATCGCCTGACCCTACCGGTATCTGGTGATACGCCTTAACTAAATCCAGCGTTGTAAAAATACTACAACCATCTAACTGATAGGAAAAATCCTGAATATGCGGAATTGCGTAAGCGTCTGGAATTGTACAAGCATTCAACGCCCGGTAATCCACGCATGGTCGCCAAGAGCCATCCTTCTTCAACACCATGTGTAACGGACTAGACCACGGACCTTTCGTCCGAGTGCAAAACCCTAGCTTGATCAAACGATCAAATTCGTTTTAGGCCGCAAGCGTTTTCTCGACCGACAGTCTACGAACTTTAGCTTTAACTGTTGAAGGTCCATGTAAATGATTTCTTTAATCCAAAATCTAAATTTAACGTTAATGAACCATATGTACTAATGGCGGTATCATTCGCAGCGAAAAGTGGAAAATTACTATGCGGCTGTCTCTCATGGATAACTTTTCGAATTGACATTTGTCTGGATCTCCGCATTTATTTGCTTTCGTACCGAAACGAAAATGGTACCAACACAATTTTTTTCCACGTGGGACGGATGAAAATTCACTCAATGATCTGCCGCGTGACTGTGACCGTTCGCTTTTGACTGGTCGATGTGAACAACATGGGTTGCTTGTACCTGGTTTACATTATAATTTATCGAAGGCAAAACGTCATTAATTTTCTAGGCTAATTCAGCTACTTTATCTAATGGATCATTACTGACCGCTAAAATTGCCTGCATTTCTCTAGGCAACTGCTGTAACCACAGATTTCGTAAAGCCTGATCAGAAAGATCGTTGTTACTAGTCATGCGCATTATTGACAATAACTGACTAGGTTTTTGATCAACTAAACCTATGCCCCCTAATAACCGTTGAAGACGCGCCACGTCCGATTCGGTTAAATCACTAATTAATTTGCTGCGAAAAGCAGAATACTTCTCCGTGTCTGGTGGCTTTTCGAGTATGTCACCTATGATCTTGCGGTATTTTTCGTCGAGAGCCTCTACCACATAATAACATTTTGTCTGATCCTCTATGATCCCTGTTGTTTTAAATTGGGCCTCTCTACTGTGGAATCAAAGACGTGGGCTCGAAGTCCAAAAAGGTGGTAACTTGACCGCCACGCGATTCACACGCGATGTACTATCGTTATTCGCATCATATTGCTGCTTAAACGTTTTATCCTTTTTTGGTGAATTCGGTGGAGTAACCATTTTTACATATGTAATAATTTTTGAGAAAGAAAAGAGTCTTGCCGACAATATCAATAGTAACATTACCAAGGCTAGAGCTAAATGGCACTTTCGCCAACAAGCCAACAAGCCAAGTTACTTAAAGAAGTGAATAGGAACCATAGGAATCTGCTGAACCACAGCAATGACGACACAACAAATCAGGAGATAATTTAGCTGATTGCACCAGCCGCGGAATAAGATGGATCCTGATCTCTGGTGATCAGGACCCTGATAGTTCAAAGTATGGTAACTAGTCTGACACACAAAACTACTCTGTGCAGAGGAACCAGAAACAACAGAAATAAGTATTTCAATTTAGTTACAGGAGGGGACAATTGAAATAACTCAGCTATTGAAAAATAGCTCTGTAGATAAAAAAGCAAGCTACTGGCACTGCATTCATTTTTGGATTTAGAGGGAATTCTACGAGTAGGTGGCAGACTACAAAAATTATTGTTCATCATCAGTTGAGTAGAACTTATACCTCCCACCTATATGCAGGTGGTATCGAACTCATCCTTTCATTCGTACAGAAATTGGATTATAAGAGGCAGAACCAAAACTAAATCAGTCAAGACAATTTACGCATATAGGAGTGGCTTATGCCGGTGCCATACAAGTAAAACCAACCAAAGGACGAAAATGCAACAATTAGAAGGCACACATGGCAATTTTTGTTTGCCTACCAACCAAAGCGACACATGTGGAAATAGGAATCTCATTGCAGAAGCATTTACTGCGGCCCTTAAAAGGTTCATATTTAGGCGTGGATTATGCACAGACACATATAGTGACAATGGCACGATTTTTCTTGCAGCCCTTAATTAGCTGGAAAGGTTACAAAACGGCTAAACAGCTACCTTCAACTATATTGTTGCCTACCAATTGTCAGCAGAGGGGATAATCTGGCATTTTCAACCGCCATCCCATTTTGGTGGGTTAAAATCAATCTAAAATAGATCATGGGAAATGCAACACTTACTTACGAGGAATTAACTGCTAAATCAAATTGAGGCCAAATTGAGAGTGGGTTCTACCAATTCATTTAAAAAAATTATTTTCAAGGGGAAAGGAGAAATCCAAACAAAACAAACACGATGTTAAGCGTTCATTGTAATATCAGTCCTGAAGCTTCACCAATTCCTAAAGTAGTCTTGTCGATTAATTCCATAATCTTTTCATCACTTAAGTCATATTTGTTTGAAACAATTTCTGAAGTTTCAGCTGTGAGTGCTTCCATACTCAAAACTTTCGTTTGAACTCCATTTTCAAAATGAAAATATCAAATATACAAAAATTTTTGTACAAGGAAATTTTTGTTTCATATAAGCTGAAGGAGGAGGACAAAGAAGGATCTAATGTTTGAGGAGGGTGAAGAAGCCAAAAGAAATACAAGCATCCTCAAACGAGGACGTCTGGTTAGCTTAACGTTTTCTTAACGCAATCAATCAATAAATCAACCGCAAGTCGACCATAATACTCAACAAATCACCTAACAACAAATCATCCAGCGCCCGCAAAGAGGCACTCGATGAAAACTGGAATTCCGCGTATATCACAAATACCGTATTCTTGTAAAGTCACACTATGGAATTTGACTAATTTTATTATTGGCTGTCCCAAAGATCGAAACGTCTGCCCCTATTTATATTTTATTGAGGGCTGGTGTGTACGATAATTTTGTTAGTGATCAAATATCAAAGGTCGAGCCAAACACCATCGACAGCCGATTTTGGCTGGGTGATTTTCGTTCACACTCAAAAGGATAACTCTTATCTAAACGTGAAGGAGCGCGTTGAGACGAAGAAATCGAATACGAATACCTCATCACGCGGGTCGATACTACTTACCCCACCATTCCGTTATGCCGAAAACATCGAGGTTATCTTACCTATTTGTATGAGTTTTAACTTCTTGATAAATTAATAAAGCTTCGATTGTTCACTGCGGTTCTTTATACCTTATTTCAAAACAACAACAAAAACAATAATCTACATTGTCTACGAGATATTTACATATTCAACCATCGACCAACTATCGACATTGTCTACACAAAAATCAATTGTTTACGCTATTGTCGACACCGACATGTAGACAATTCTGCAATAAGCGTAGACGCACAACTCTGCTCATTTTCATTACACTTGGAGCGATTAAAAATTGGGGTCAACACATATAGAGAAAGAGTTAGAGGCAAGAACTTCAACAACTTTACAGAGTAACAAACCGGGAACAATAAAAAACATCGCAACTTTTTAGTTTACTCACTTTAGTGTTGCTTGGATCAAGACATTTCAAATGATAAGCCTCTTCAGCTACATTTGTGTCATTCTTCAAAGGCCTTTCAATAATAAGCAGCACTTACATTATCGGTAACAAAATAATTATTAGCAACCAGCGCCAAAACGGTTGATTTATGAACAAAAGTGATACCATCATCATTATTGGTTGATCCACGACCTTCCAAACGGCATACTATACGAGTGGAAAAGGTTCCAAAGACCACCTTAGGTAGTGGTAGGTGGATTTTGTGGGTATTGCTAGTAACGGCGGGCGATCCAAACTGTTAAATGGAATTTAATACTCCAAAATTCATAAAACATTTTTCATCTCTTACATAAGCTGCCATGGACACTTGTCAGCTAGGGCAAGGAAACGCTTACGTGTTTGGAAGGGATGAAATATTTCAGTGGACGAAAATCACTGAAACTAAAAGATCTGATGTGAGCGAGGGGGCACTGTTAGGATCAGAATTATAGAGCTATCATAGTTTGCGAAACCTAGACATAACATTCACGGTAACATTAGAAATTTGGTCAGTTATGTTCGGATATTTTGGAGTCGGCAGTACGACACATATAAACAGCAGGAAATTAGTAACATGGCCGTGCAATAATCTCAAAACCTAAGAATTAAAGGAATAGGATAACGTTCCGTTTCAAAGTGAACCAAAAATTGTATCAAACAGTAGGTGAGTTCTCCCGTAAGTTAGGAAAAGATTCAAATGAAAACCCGATTAAACCCAGCAACCTTGAAGTTAATGTGGGTCTGACTGGCACTTGGTAAGCATCAAAATATGTTAATGATGTAGAAAGTAACCGCGACCCTGTTCTGATATCATCAGATGAAAGGAGATTCTGATCTGGATGACCTTTCTTGAAAGTTGGTCTACATAGATAGAAAAGGACGATCCCCTACTTGTTTTAAGAGAAATGTATATACCTATTGAGATTGACATTTAAAATGCCCTTAGAAAAATTTCTTGCTGCAGATGTACATGATTCTCATAAATAAGCATTGTGGTGCTCAATATCAGTGATACACCAACTAATTGCAGAGGCAGTGCCTCCTCCAATGCAAGTGTTTAATAGATAGCTACCACTAACCCATTATGATTGAAAAAAAATTATGACAGGGGAATGTGAACGTTAAAAACGTATATCGAAACCAGTGGGTAAGAGGGACACTATACACTTCTACTAGATAACCGTAGTTCAATAGAACGGACCGGAATTCATTTCAAGTGAATTATGATCGATGGCAAAGAGTTCCAAGTAGTATTAAGTAAAATAGTGGCCATCTAATTGCAGCAACAAACTGATGTGATTCTAACCATATCGAAAGAGGAGAGACTCGGTACATATCAACGATTTTGTAACATAAAAAAATCTGAATCTGACAATGTTCCAAACATTGAACAGACGGCTATCATACGAGTGAAACAGGACATGTTTATATAGAGATTTAGAATGCATGTTGCAGAGAGAGCATCTGATGGCCATCATAGTACTAACCTTTGTCGGTAGTAAATAAGCTTCGAAACGAGCAAGAGACATCGCTAAGAACTATAGATGATGGAAAATGGAGCGGAGCGCTAAACTATAGCGCGTCGTGACCACTTCGCTCATCAATAACGCCTTCCATTCGGCGAGTGATGGAATGATTTCAATGAATGATTTTAATCGAATTACTTGCAAAGGAAAGGAAGAAAGAGTACATAAGTTATGTGATCAACCAAGAAATAGAGGAGCTAACACGCATCATTACAAACACCAGCGGCCAGTGAATCTCCTTTCAATTTTAAAGGCAAATGTCGAGGCTCTGAATGTATGAAAGAGGTACCATAACCCCCGAACTGAGAAAATCAAGCTGGAATGTCCAAAAAAGCGGGTCAAATGGACACCAGACGATATTTCTAACTCCATCTCAATATACGCAACAGGACCAAGAGCATATCGACTGCTCCTTAAGAGAAACTGAAGCGTATCCCGGCATATTGAAATGTGTGCCAACCATCATGAAAAAAGTGGATATGAAAATTATTGATAAAATTTGTGTTCGCTCATTTGATGTGATGAAGACAAAGGAAAAGATTGTGTACGATAAATCCAAGGACGAAACTTTTAAAGCTGCCGGATACTGGGAGCAGCGCATTCTGTTCGGTACTCTAAAATCCATTCAAGCCTGTGCGTTTCATATCGTAGCGGTCGTGTGTAATTAAAAAGAGAATTAAACATCATTGTTACAGCAACATCGTTTCGAAGTACAGCTGATGTAACGAAAAAATATACCTTTTCGCCGACGTACCGCATCTAATTAAATTGATCATTAATAATTATGCTTACATTGGTTTTATGATTGATAGAGAAAACTAATGACAAATCAGATTTAAGTGTGGCGTATAAAATATCAGCAACTAATCTGACCGTGAAAGGAGCAGAGCGGCAAAAAGATAAGTTGGTGACGAAACTTTTTTCGCACACAGTTTCCAGCGCAATTTTGCGAGCTGGCAGTTTGGTTGAACTTAAATCACAAAATTGGCTACACGATTTTTAATTTTTGCAGAAGTTAATTTTTTTACTTTTAGATTAACGATTGGTTTGATCGCCTGAACGTAACGGTTTTGTAAGAAGACAGTCGTCTGCGAGTTCAAGGTGTTGGACTTTCCGAGACGTTTCAGTTTGGGATAATCGAAAAAAAAGAACGAACCTATATGTTCGCCATGCGTGCACAAAATAAATCCAGTATGCTTCCATTCCAAAAAGGTTAGACATCATTTAACAAAATAAAATGTCCAAGCTAATGATTTTTATTTTCTGCAACATGTTGTGCTTTCATGTATCTCATATCTTCTCACGTACAGACTTAACCAAGATCTTTTGAGAACTTTTTTGGATCATCTCGACCGTCTTGAGTTCATATGTAGACTACGTTCAGATATACTTGGCCGAAATGGGGGGAATATATCTTTAGGTGATAATGCAATGGTCGATGACACGCCGGATGTGGATACAGCTGGAAATTTAACTGGTGACTTACTAAATACCCTGACGTCGAATTTAAATGTAACGTGTATGCCAAATGAGGATGAAATAGAATCACATCAATACGCCATAGAGTTAAAAACCCCGAGTTGGTAGTTTCTAGTTCCGCAGTAAATATATACCAAGATTCCTCATTCACCTGGAACAAACAATAATATGAAGGAGAAACTTGAAATAGTGACATAATCGTCACACTGTAAAAATCTAAATAGTGACATACTCGTAGAAAGCGAAGTGACAGTGAAGAATATGATGAGTGTGATTAGTTGAATTACCGAAAGATATCCGTTCTTTACGACGTTTAGATTTCCGTAATGATTGCTTACTTTTGATGGTAGCCATTAGTTTGTGTTCAATGTGAGCCTAACTGCTGCATTCGGTCAGTGAATAGCTCAAACTGCTCAACTGATATTCCGAATCTAAAAATGTAGTTTTCGGTGCGTAAGTACATTAGTTAAAGTGTTGATCGGTGCCAGTTCTTCAGATACCGAGGGATATTTCTCGCTTGCGACATATTATCTCTCGGTAGTGGTTGAATGTTTATTAAGCCAGTCGTTCGAGATTGGCCGCAAATTCTGCGAAACTGGTGTGGGTAAAGGTTAGTATGTTGAACAAGGTATAATCCTGAAGTTACAAGTACTGCTTTTGAAATGGAAATGTTGACTACTGTGGCGGTAGGTTGACGTTTGTAGCTTAAGATTATGACAGAGCATGAAGACGCAAGAGAAAAGCGACACATTTACATGGAAGATGCATGGTTCAGATTGACAAAAGATAACGAGAGTGGATATGGTGGTATTGTTTACTGCACCATTTACGCCACAGGATCATGGGAGTTGCCTGATCGATGCCGACGCAATTCTAAAGCGAGTGTGAACAAGTTGGTCTTGTCATTATATCAAACATGCCAGCGCGATGTTTGAAATCAAACACAATGCTCGCCGCGCATTGTGTATGTTTATAGTCATGGCTCGAGACAAGTCAAACAGCCAGAAGAAGAATTAAACATTAAATACAGATAGATGTATTGGCTCTTAGAGAGAAATTCTAACTTTAAGTAATAATTTGCTATTATTTGCAAATTTTAAATGCCATTGGGTATAATGATCGGTGTACCAATTTAGTATATCTGCTTGCCTTGTCCCAATTAGATTCGATCCATTGTCGCAATATCTATCTGATGGGACACCTCGAGTGGCTAGAATCGACAAAGAGCTTCCAGCATGGTGGCACTACTCATATCAGATACAAAATCGAGGGTAGTTGCTTTGGTCGCCATACAAACGTATAAACGAAGCGTTTTGACTGCAAATGGACCAGCTCAATTCATACCTGTTTGTATAAATGCTCTAACTGGTGGGTTAACGCGAGGGGCTGGTAATTGGCCCATCATACACTGACGGATGATGTGGCGTATGAGCTTCCGTGCTTTTGGAATCATGATTCGCTGCATTAACGTGGTGAGTAGTATTTTTTGTCCGGCATGCAGATGTTGAACATGTTTGTCTCGTTCCATTTCTCGTACCAATGGGATGTTTTACATCATATTTCAAGTCTAAATGGCCTAGTCTCTCTCCCACACTCAGCATGTAAAGGTCCCGATTTATTTAAAGACATAATTTCACTGGCGTATGTCGTTTCTTGAATGCTTCGAAAAATAAAAATCTTGGCCTCGCGTAGCTCTGTGGCCCGCATGTAATTAAAATTTCGTGGGCGAGGTTTCAATCTCAAGTTTCTATTGTGGTCGCAAAAAGGCGATTCAGGCTCCGACACTTGACTCGGGAGGTTGTGGTCGTATTTCAGAACGAAATCGGAACCGTCAAACCAAAGCCGATTTTGTAGTAAATCTTTTGGTGAGATACTGCGTGTAGCAAAATTGGCAGTGTTCTGGTTTGATGAGACAGCTATATAGGATTTCCAAACCTTGGGTGGTTTAGATAGTTTATGATAAACATAAAGGCCCTTGGACTAACTTACTCTTATAAACGTACGAGCAATGTAGCGCGTTTACCTCTAATCGTGGAATATAGATATCGTTGTTATCGGAGCTACTTTTGATTTCGCTGCTACCAGGGTGGTTCTAACTAGGGTTCCTTCCATTACACGTGCGTATATTACACATCCTTCGATGCATATTGGTTAACTCATTTAAATGGTTTCTAACTAGAACCAACTCTTGTTCGATATCTGGAGGGAATGATCTTTTAGTGAACTCATTTGCCTTGGGTAGGGATAATAGAAAAAAGAAGTTGTCTTCAACAGGGTCATATTTTATACCTAAAACGGAAATTACCTTGGATTCGTCGCCTATCTCCCAAGAGGAAATTTCTCGTTTTTCAGCCGGAATGGGTTCTAACAATGCAGGATGGTTCGCTGACCATTTTCGTAGGTTAGACCCACCTAATTCGAGCAATATTATGAGTTCCCTTTGCAGCTGCAATGCTGCTTTTATTGTTTCTCCTCCTGACATCCATGTAAAAGTTGCGTTTTAGGATTTCGGAACCAATTGGGAAATTGTCAGAAAACCTATCCGCAAGATAACGGAACGATGGTATGGCTAAAAATGGTGCTGCTGCGGTACCGTATGTGATGGTGCTTAATCGAAAATGTTTCATATTTGACGTTAGATTTTCGCGCCAGATAATCCTTTGGCAATCTCTGTCTTTGGGCTGGATGCGATTTGCCTAAACATCTTCTCTATGTCGCCGGAAATTACGAATCGATGCTGTCGGAATCGGATAAGAATATTTATTAAGTTCTGTTGAGTAACAGGACCGAGAAGGAGATTATTGTTTAAAGATTCTCCGGATGCCGTCTTCGCGGAAGCATCAAGCTCAACACGGACATTAGTTGTCGTACTGGAACTTTTGACAACTGGATGATAAGGCACATAGTAAGTTTTATTTGGAAGTGCATGAATATCTAGTTCGGGTACAGGTTTCATATGCCCTATAGGGATAAGTATTCTTGCAGAAAACTTGCGTAGGTTTCCTTAAGTGGAAAATCTGAATTAAGTCTTTGTTCTAGATACAAATCGTTATTATGGAAATGTTTGACGCAGGCACTTTCGTCATCGGTGAGACTACTAGGGTTAAGAATCTCTTCAGTTTCCCAAAATCGAAAAACGGGTGTTGCGAGCCATGGGGCTACCTTCAATATGTTCTATTTTACCATTAGTGAGCGCATGGAATACATTTTCACAGCCAACTAAAACATCTATTTGCTTTGGTTGGTAAAACTCGGGGTCGGCCAGCGGATTGATGGATCTAAAGTGTGAATTGCTGACATCAATCAACTGTGTTGGAAGTTTAGAGCAAATTCTAGGTATACTATACAAGCCTGGGTCAAAATTTTATAAACATGGTCAACACAAAACCTTACTTTGAGGTCGGATACTCCCTTGGCCAGTCCAGCCCGTGACTCATTCAAAGTATCAATTGAAATACTAGCCTTGACTTTACGAATTCCCAGATAACTAACGCAATTTTCTGTTCAAACCAGAGTCAAAAATGGAACTCCGCTGTCGGAAGCATTGATATTGCTGTCGGGTTCGAACTATGATAATTGTCGATGATTTCAGCTCTTGGTAGATCATTGTGGATCGCAGGTATCAACAAAGTTTTTCCTTGTTGTGAGGTTGGTGCGCTCGGTTCTGTGGTAGACATCCTTTTCTTATTGGTAGAGATTGACGGATTAGTGACTTTTTCAAGGTGTAGCCAGGTCTTATGACTTTTGTTGCATTTAAGACAGCTTTTCGAGTTCTTACATTAGCTTTCAACATGCTCATGTCATAAACAATTGTAGCAACGATTTGGCATTTTCATTAAACTCGTCGACCATCGACTTACATATTACGAAATTTGTTATACGTAAACAGTTTGTGATGTTTATCGGTGCATAACGGGCAAGCAGGTTCCTGTGTTACGTAAAACGACTTACTCGACGAAGATAATTTGGGTTCAAAATGGACTCGTTTTGACCCGGAATTTCCTAAAGCATCCATTCTTTTAGATACAAATTCTAAAAACTGGTCTATGGTAGAAAATTCCCTATCTGAGGTTTCGTATCTCCACAGTTGTTTGGACTCCTTATTTAACTTCTCCGTGGCTAAATAAACAATCCAAGGATCTCACCCGGAAGCCCCTGTGCCTAAGGACTTCAAACTGTATTTCCTCATCAACACTATCATAAATCTTCATCAACCCAGAGGCGGAATGGGTTGAAATAAGTTTCTTTTTATCATATTTTTGGATAAGGCGTTTTAGAGCTTCAACATAATTTGCATCATCGACGCGAAAATGACAGATAGTAGTATACGCTGGGCCGCTTAATTGGCCTAATAAACATTTAAATTTCTGGGCGGATAATAATGTGGTATTCTCATGAGCGGTTGAAGTAATCATGTCATAGAAGGCCTGCCATTGCCTGTAGTTTTCGTTGAAAGCAGGCAATATCAGTCTCGGTAACTTTAAATCCGCATCTTCATTTTTGGAACCTGGTTGGCCGGTAATGGGAACTGATTGGAGGTTAATTGCACGTATCACATTTGAATTTCCGCGATTAAAGGAAAATACGGACCATCGATTTCCAACATGTCCGAGTCGGTATCAGGATTCAATTGGAATACCTTATCTTCAGTCGCAATGAACTGATTGTATAATTCATTTATTTTGACTAGTCGGGAATTACACACATCGTAACCACAATCCTTCCCCTTTGTTCTAATATAATTTGCAATTCGCGTAAATTGACCCTTACTGATTGACTTGCGTTTAACGAGAGCTCGGAGGTGATCTATTGCACCTTCGTGAGCCATATTACCTAAATAGCCCCTGGCTTACACGAGTATTTAGGTAGACTACAAAGGAATGGAGTCACTAAAACAGATATGGAAAATGGTTACCTGTGGTGTTGATATCGGAACCGAAATCAGCTATTCGGCTTCCAATTATTGAAAAGGATTCTTGTTGTTAGTGTTAGCTGAATAGCAAGTTAGGTTAGAAATGTACCCAGGGATCCAATAAAATCTCATACAAACATTTTGCAATGTTTAAAGTAGCATCAAGTGTCGTTGTACAAAACCTGCATTAATTATGGGTAACTCTTGGAGGAAACTGAGTCCTTTCGCAAGTGAGGAGAACATTATTTGCATAGAAAGGCCCTACCAAGAGTGACATGTGATTTTTCCGCCATTTTGGTACAAAAGTTTTATAAACTTAAACGGAGCCGCTTCGTTTGCAAATCTCAAACCACCTTGGATAATATTATGACGTACATTTACATTTTTTTGAAGCAGGCACACAAATTTCCTCAACACATAAAGCTAATCCTCTTGTTACAATTTCTGCATTAGCAAATCAAACAGAACTAAAAAATGTTAAGCATTCCACTTTTAACTTGTTACCGTATACTCGAATCGTCAATTGAATTTTTTTTTATAATTTCCTATTCTTAAGATTTTTTGTTCGGTTTTTAAAATTTTTCACTTTCTCGTATATCTACACAAATTTTTCAACATTTTTCCAACACTTTATTGTTTTATTTTCCGTTTGCTCAATTCAATTTTTGTCGTACAATCAAGAAAGTTTTTCTTCTTCTTATTGTAAAATTAAAAGTAACAAAAAAAAGTTTTTTTTTGTACTCTCGTTACTTACTTTTGTCCTTAAAACAGAATAATATCCGGTGGAAAATGGACTGCACACAATGGGAAAACGAGTTTGCATGTATAAGGAAGAACGAAATGAAGTGGAAAAGAGTTTTATTAATTTTCGTGCAAATATTTTTTTTGTTCCATGCGACCGAAGAAGAAGTAGCAATTTATGAATTTATTTTCGGTCAAAAGTTGTTTAAGCTTTTTTCTGCGCTACTTGCTTTTTTGTTTTGTATCTTCGAAATTAAAATTTTTTTTATTTTAATTTGTTTCAATATTTAACTTTTTAGTGTTTTATGTGTTACCAACATTTTTATTGCTGTTTTGCGTATAAAAATTGGTTATGGCGAGCTTTGCTGTATATTAAAAAATTTATATAAGTATAACATTCATATATTCCGAAAGCTTTCTAAAATAATTCTATTTAGATTTAAAATAGCATTACATTGAGCTTTGCAAAAAATATTTGCATAAACCTAAACGATATATGGCATATCGGTATACATGAGGACATTAAAAAACTACAGTAAATCAAAATCTTGCATTTTAAATTACGAGTTTCCTTGTGCTTTTATTGAGCTTTTTACTACCAATATATGGTATATACATTTTTTTTTATGGACGAGTATAATATTTGCATATTATATAGTTTCATATAGTCTATATATGATTTCAAGCTTTCCATCGTTCGCCATTTTGCTATTTCATCACTATTATATGACATGATACATAATGAAAATTGGTTTAGACCTACACACACCCCCCGCGCGCCATATAAAATCGAACTTTTGTAATGCATCACTCCGTATATAATCATTTTTTATCGAATATATTTTAAAACTATTACTATATATAGTTACTATGCTCGTATATCTATCCAAAATGGTAGCAGGAAAAAATCGCAATAATCTTATTATTCAGGGCAGCACTGGCAAAAAAATAAAATAAATAAATAAATTCCCCTGAAAACATTGAATAGAAATCCCAGACATTTCAAATAATCGCTTTAAATTTATAAAAAAAAAAAATATATCTAATGTTGTATTTGTGTATAACACGAGTATTTACGTTACACACATACCCAAACAAATGTTAACTAAAAGCTTCGGTGGTAAAATTTATTTACAAAACTTTTTATGTTTCGTCGTCCTTCTTAAAGATTTTCTTATAACAAACAGCTTTTCGTGTATTGTCTTATTGGATGCTGCATTTATATCTGTGTATGTTAGAGTATGTTGCTTTATCTGTTAGAAAAATATAGTTGAGATAAATGGATGTGGGAGGTGGTGGGGTTGGTTGAAAGCGCCAAGAAAAAATTTTAAATAAATTTTTATTTATTTAAGATATTTAAATAGAAAAAATATATATTTTGGTCGAAATGATATAAATGGGAAGGGGTGGAAGCTTTTTTTACACAAACTGTGTATCTTTACATATATTTAACTTTGTGCTTTCGAAGAGGAAAAACTCTTGTTTTCAGGTTATGGAAATTTAATTTTAATTTATTATTATTATTGTCTATTTTTTGTGCTTAGTTGTGAATCTAGATTTGTGTGTGTGTGTGTTTTTATTTTGTTTTACAATTTGACAGTAAGAGGCTTAAATTTATGGTTTGCGATTGGAAACTTCTGGTGGGACGATACAAATGGATCAAGTAACTTTTTGGTGTCCTTCTAGTTAATTAATATTCTACATAGGTAGACGAGAATTGTAATCATGTAGACAACTTGTCAACAACGTAGACAACGTCTATTAATACTACAAAACATATTTCCAAGTAACTTGTATTGTGAGCCTCTCATCATTTTTCCGTCTAAAACTGTGCCTGACGATGATTTTTCGTTTACATTTCCAACTAGGTAACTAGATGCATGATATTTACATCTAAAGTGTAAAGTTAGTTCAAATTTGTCGAGAACCGATTAAAAATATTATCGAAATAGATAAATCTTAATTCAGATAGCAAATTTTAATTGAATATCAGACATGGTTTGTTTTGTGCCATCTATGAACAACAAAAATGAACTAACCATCAATTACCTTAATAAATTTACGTTAGCAAAAATCGGCTTAAGGCACACAAATTTAAAGAAATTCATAATAATTGATTCATGCAAGCGGTAGAATGATTCAATAAACTATTTCTACCAATAATCCCCATGATATCGTAATGAGATCTTGCTGTTTATTTGTCTAATGATTTAGAAGCCTGAAACCACTACCGATTTGTTCCGGATAATTCTGAGATCGGTGCTGGAAAATTCCAAATTTACAGAAATTCATAATAATTCATTAACGCAAGTGGTAGACTGATTCAATAAATTATTTCTACCAATATTCCCCATGATATCGTAATGAGATCTTGCTGTCTCTTTATCAAATGAATTGGAAGCCTGAAACCACTACCCATTTAGTCCAGACATTTCTGAGATCGGTGCTGAAAAATTCTAAATTTACAGAAATTCATAATAATTCATTTACGCAAGTGGTAGACTGTTTTAATAAGTTATTTCTACCAATATTCCTCATGATATCTTAATGAGATCTTGCTGTCTTTTTATCTAATGAATTAGAAGTTTGAAACCACCACCCATTCGGTTCAGACATTTCTGAGATCGGTGCTGAAAAATTCCAAATTTACAGAAATTCATTATAATTCATTCACGCAAGTGCTAGAAAGATTCAATATATTATTTCTACCAATATTCCCCATGATATCGTAATGAGATCTTGCTGTCTCTTTATCTAATGAATTAGAAGCCTGAAATCTCTACCCATTCGGTTCAGACATTTCTGAGATCGGTGCTGAAAAATTCCAAATTTACAGAAATTCATAATAATTCATTCACGCAAATGGTAGAATGATTCAATAAATTATTTCTACCAATATTCCCCATGATATCGTAATGAGATCTTGCTGTTTATTTGTCTAATGATTCAGAAGCCTGAAACCACCACCCATTCGGTTCAGACATTTCTGAGATCGGTGCTGAAAAATTCCAAATTTACAGAAATTCATAATAATTCATTCACGCAAATGGTAGACTGATTCAATAAATTATTCGTAATGAGATCTTGCTGACTTAATATCTAATGATTCAGAGGCATGAAACCACTTCCAATTTGGGCCACACATTTCTCATTTTTTCCGCCAACATCAAAAACATTTGCATGAAACAATAAGAGAATTACGAGCTCTCAGTGAACAAGCCCATGCTAGAGATGTCTGGATCATCTCTAAAAAAGTTTGTTGAATTTCTAAATAACAGGGCCTAGCTCTTTAGGCGTAAAATTATCATTGAAACAATTAACGAAATCAAATAAGGTCTGTAATTGTTAAATACATTTTAACAATTCCACATTTTCCCGATGTGCTAAGTGTTCACAACACCACTATTTATACAGATGCCAGGACTTTAATCAATTACCTTTATTGGCTCGAATTCAATTCGATTGGTAGGTCGATTGTGTTCAAAAAAGCATCATACACTATTGCACTTTGAACGTAAAATTCAGCCGCCAACTCAGAGCCTTCCGAAAGCTGGATCGTATCACATAATACCAGATGAGCCTATGGTATGTTATCCCAATGTTATGCAAACTCGAATTCGAAGCTTTTACACAGCATATCACAAACGCAATCACTGAATACCCAAATACATGTGGTAACTGATTCATCCAGAGATATCAACAATCAGTCTTCTCAGAACAGTAACACTCCAGCTCCAATCTTCAATCAATCTAATCAACACAATAACACTATAGTTGCAACCTTCAATTAACCTTTATCAAGCAATCAACATTCATACTTCAATCAACACGTAAACGTTAGGCCACAGCAGGCCAAACTAAATTCAAACTCGAACGTTGATAAGTTTATTTTATCAACACAGAATGCTAACTCTTCTGTTACATCAATTCAAAGCTCATTACTCTCCACAAGGCAATGTATATTACCTATAGCTCTCGTATTTGTAAAGGATCAATTTGGGCGGCAAATTACTTGCCGAGTACTGCTTGATTCAGGCTTGCAAGCTTACTTATATTTAACATCACGCTATCCCAATCCCCCCACGTCCTCCCAAAATTGACTTCAATGATACCATCGCAAACTTAAAAACAGTACAATCATGGTTGAAGGCCTTCCAGTTGCCCACAAATCAATTTTCGGCTGGATTTTAGATGGTACATACTATGAAGCAAAAATGAAGAATTCCAATGCTACATCAAACGTTGTTACACTCTTAACTAACCTCGACTTAAGTATAGGTACAATTCTAAAAACATTTTCGGTATCTGAAGAGACGAATTTACTCGCTAGAAGAAAATATTTGTGAGCAAAGGTATATAAGTTCAAGGAAGCTCGCTTCAATCAGCCGTACCACGATTGTACGCTATGGAACGAAATGGTCCTCTAATTCTCCATCGTTCCTCCAGAATTTATCATCTGAAGTAAAGGAATCCATACTTTTTGACATTAAAGATGATCCAACATTTATAAAACTCATTGGTATTCAATGGAACCCTCAACAAGATACATTTTCATTACTCTCAGAATCTAGTAAGATTTTCGATCCACTATGCTTGCTAGCTCCAGTGATGATATATGTAAAAATTATATTTGACCAACTTTGGAGTAAAAGCTTATCGTGGGATGACACACTGCCAGCAGAAATTGAATTAAAGTGGCTAAAAATTCGTAAGCAATACTAGAATTTGGAAAAGATATAAAAACCCCGTCAAATTTGCTCGTATGAGAGATTTATTGAACTTATCGGATTTTCAGAAGCTTCCGAACTAGCCGACTGCGCCGTTATATACGTTATCGCTGGACTAATCCTAATGCTGAGTTAGAATTAAAAGCTGCAACATTATTAACTCGATTAATGAAATCTGTAAAAACTGCTTTGAATATTCCACAGATTCAAATGAGAGTTTTCACCGACTCAACAATAGGAAGCATTACCTAGAACTTGGAACACTTTTGTTAGCAAAAATCCAGCAGATCTCGGTACCAGAGGAACTTGCTCCAACAATATTGTGAAGTTAACGTTCTGGTGGAATAAACCACATTGGCTTCAGAAACATCATCTCTTGATTCGGAACAAAAATTTTTTGAACCATTAATTAGTAAATTTTCTTCGTTTACTAAATTAATAAATGTCGTGGCATATTGCATAAGATTCATCAAAACACTACAGCCCAGCCTGGTTGTTTAACCTGTTTTCGGTACAAGAAGCATAGGACATCTCAGTTTATGGGCGATTTACCGATTCCACGGGTACAAGGTTGTATACTACTTCTCCATTGTGGTGTGGATTCCGCTGGTCCCATTACTGTGCAACTTTGGAAAGGCATAAGTGTCATCAAACATCAAAAGGACATATTGCATTATTTATTTCCTTTTCTACTAAAGCAATACATCTGGACCTCAAGAATTCACCGCGGAAGGCAAGAAATTCTTTCAGACTTGTATTCAGACAAGGCTATACAAAGGAGGATTCTCAAGGAGGAGATTCAAGGATTCTCTTTTAAACCGTTTTAAGCAAATAATTGTTACGCCAATGAACCCAAAATTGTTGCATTGAATTCTGTCAATGCAACAATTTTGGGTTCATTGGCGTAACAATTATTTAACCTGCCTTAATCAAAGACCAAAATAGCGACAACTATGGCCAAAGGTAACAAAATTACATCCAGGGCAGGATCCATTGGAAAGATAACCAAATTATGTCACTTGCCAATTAATAAATGAATTTTCTATTTAACAAGTTATTTAAACTATTTTTAGAAAAAACATATCCATTGAATTTATAACGGGTGACCCAAAGGATAACCACCATGTGCCTTCTGGAATCAATATTTAAGCGGGGCGAGCATGGACAAACTCCTCTACTCCATGCCACCTTTAACATACAGAAACAAGATGTACAATACAGGAATGATATTGTCGACACTTTTTTCGATACTTTGGCTGTACGAAAAGTACGTCGATACTTTCGAGCAATTTTTAGTACTTTAGAGAAAATTCAAGAAATATCACTCGTAAATAGATCAATGCAATCCATTGGGTTCCATATCAGAGGAGTTCAACAGCTTTAATTCAAAAACTAAGTTATTTAATCCGTTTTATGATTAAAGTTACTTACGAGGCTTAATAGCTTGAGCCAAGTGTAATATTTTGTAAAGGCCTTGTGTGAAATGCACCCTTTCTTACGACACGCTTTGATATAGCATAGCCAATAGCCATTTATTGGTTTAAATGATAGGTCAAAACTTTGCTTCTCGAGTAGTTTAGTAAAAGGTTGGGGCGGCGTTTGCCTAAAATAGTAAAAATGCCGAATTGTTTAACTTCGCAAATGGGGCAGCACATACATTGTAAATAGAAAATCCTCAATATTAACCATCCGTTTTGTAGAGAGAAAATAATAATTTCCGAGATCATGATAAAATGACGCAATAAGAACGTTTAACTACCAAACGAGTAATACAGGTCTGCAACAGTAGCGAAAAAGTAGTTTAACTCCTCAAGTAAAATTTTTTCAATAACAGCACCAAAGGCACTCAACAGTTAAAACTTCACTACTAGGCAAACAAAACATTGTGGATCGTTAACTACTATTTTTAGAATTAGGTTGTTGGTTATTCATGTGGTGTAGAAAGTACTTTCAAGCTGGATTCAGTACTCTGATCCTCATCAATTCAGTAAATACACACAATGCAAACACCTAATATAAAATTGTAATTTAATAAGTGATAATGTAAACATGAGGGGCCTCCTTTCCCCAAAAAAGACTTCTTCGAACTTTGAACGCCGAACACAATCTGCAACAAACGTGAACCAGTGGGCGTTAAAAATCAAAATCAAAACAGCGAAGAAAATATTAATTCGTCAATAAATTTAGCAATGCTAAACGACAACAATAGTAATGAACTCAGTGCGACGAACTCTAGTGACCGTGGTCAGCGTGAAAATAAACTAGTGCAAACGGGATTAGATAGGTATATCACTATTCAACCTAAAAGAAAACGTAGCCCTAAACTAACCAAATATCTCTTGACAACCGATTCTCTAGGTTAAAGGTCGCTGACCTCGATAGCGACGCAATTGAAAACTGAGCAACCGCCTCCAATTTATTTAAGGGAAGCATTAATAAAATTGCAACATTAACAGATTCTAAATTTTGTGTTGCCCCGCTCAGAAAAGTAAGTAATATAAACGAAACAAAGATTCAATCCTTCGTTGAAATCCTCCCAACCAAAGTTGGTAGAAAATATTACACATACCAGCTAGAAAGAGCTGACTGTTGTGCTAAAAGGAATTGGAAGCTGCGTAGATGTTGGCGACATATAAGCTGCACTTACTGTGGAAGGTTAAAATATTTGCTACACCGCAAAATAGTAATTGAAGAATCTAAGAAAAGGTCTGGACCAGTTTAATGGCTAAAGTGCTAAGAATACGGACACACGAAAGCACAGCGCATCTTAAATGAAGTTTTGTTATTTGTGGTGAACTTTAGGACTCCAAATAGTGTGATAAATCTCGTAATGACCTATCTGTGAAACGTTGTAGTAACTGCTGTGAAAATCGTACTGTAAATTAAGGGGATACGCAGTGTATCTGGACTTAAAACGAAAAAAAACTCCTAAAATGAGAGCTGAGCAACGAATGCTCAATATGCGATTTAATCAGAGGGCCATGTTACCAAAAAATAAAATAGTCACCAAACCAACGAGCGCAAACAGGCACAGCCAGGTGTTTCTTATGCAAATATCTTAAAAGGTAACAAACCGAAACCCAAATTCCATTTTAATGAAGAGGATCTAGTCATTCATACCACGGTAAATAAATTAACCAGGAGATCATCTAATGTTTGATGATAATGGTGGAAAGACAAATGAACTCGATGACGCAAAATATGAATACGCTGCAAATTATAGTCAAAAATCAAAAATGACACTTCTAAAAATAATTATTTGGAATGCGAACTGGCTTTCTTATCGAACAAAATATAGAATTCCGTTTATGACACCAAACTTCCGGATGTAAAAGCACACGGCGGCACCGCAGTCTTGATAAAAAGAAGGTTAAAGCATTACGAGCTCCAGAAATATGCTAAAGATCACATCCAAGCTACAACTATCTGTTTGTAAGAATGATCTAGGAAGTTTGTAATATCGGCTGTTTACTGTCCACCGAAACACGCAATTAAAAACAGCAATTTATCGATTACTTTAATCAGTTGGGAATCAAATTTAGTAGGTTGACGTCATCCAAGGACAAGCAACTTACGAAGCAATAAACGAGAATGCGATCCCTGAAGTAATGGGCATATCCCTTTCCTGCCAAGCGACGATCTTGGGTGGTATAAAGGGTAGCTGGAATTGTAAAATTGAAAACCCCTTATTAATCCTCAGTTTATTGGCAGTTTAGCTGTGGCTAGAATTTACCACAAGTTAAATTTTGTAATTTTAAAAGACAAGAGAAAAAATTTCCAATTTATTACTTTGTTTCTATGTTCTCGCCTGCTTTCCACTTCTGTTTAATAAAAAATATTTAATTATCATCCCTCGTGATGGGGTCGCCAGTCTCCTCGTTTAGTTATTAGTTGCATTCAGGGTACAACTTGATTGGTTGGTCATACTTAGGAGTCTGCAAGTGGATGTGCATCGAATACAAGTTGGCCATAAACCAGTCGAGATAGTATCTCAAAGTTATGGAAAAGGCCTGCCAGTCACACAGTCATACTCATCCAAGGGGATTTTGAACGATGACTGTGAGATAAGAGGGCAAGAGAAATGTTTCAGTCAACATATAGGTAAGTTAATGAAATACCGAATGGTTTCACCAAGACAATGTGTCTCACTTACGTAATAATCGAAGTTATGAATGCCCTTGCTGGTTGGGTTGACATTGCATATTTCATCAAAACTTTCAATTCATCTCTTTATTCCTATCCTTATTTTTGACCCGAGTGAGTGGAATTGATGTCTCGTGAGAACGGTATATTTTACGTATGGTTGTGGGTTGTTTAAGCGAGAAAGAGGCTGGACCCACAAATAAAGGAGAGCTTCCGACTCTTTGGGTTGTGTGTTACAGTCAAGGATAAAGACAGTTGGACGTCCGAATTACGTAAATTGATTCCTTTAAGCTAGCAAAACTCATACAGCAGAACATTACAAGATAGTGCAAATAATTATTGGCTAATAATAGGCTAATTAAATGCCCAATTAACAAATTTTTTTGGGGCTCCACCCCTTCCAACTAAAACGAAGCGTTCTGCTAGCTTTAGAAAAAGTTAGCAGAACCCATATCAAAAATGATTTTAAAACAATTGGAAAATTAAAGGTTATAATTTTAGGCTAATTAAATGTGTTATTAAACTTTTTTTGTTCTGCTCATTCTAGAAAAGGCATAAGGCTTTATCACTTCAAAGCTAGTTGAACCCAAATCGAAAATCGAACCAAGACCGAAATTAGAACCCAAAACAAGATCAATTGACATACAAATAATTTTAGGCTCATTATGGTTTAATCAAATGCCACATTAAACAATTTTAGGCTCTACTCGTTTTTGACCAAACTTCAGGTCATTAAATCTAAAGCGAGCAGAACACAAATCGAAAATCGGGCCAAAACGAAATTAGAACCCAAAACAAGATCAATTGACATACAAATAACTTTAGGCTCATTATGGCCTAATCAAATGCCCCATTAAAAAAATTTGGGCTTTACACCTTTTTGACCAAACTTCAGGTCATTTAATCGAAAGCTAGCAGAACCCAAATCGTCAATCGGACCAAAACGAAATTAGAACCCAATACAAGATCAATTGACATACAAATAATTTTAGGCTCATTATGGTTTAATCAAATGTCTTATTAAAAATTTTTAGGCTCCACTCGTTATTCACCAAACTTTAGGCCATTCGTTTGTTAATTGATCTTGATTTGGGTTCTAATTTCGTATTTGGTCCGATTTTCGATTTGGGTTCTGCTAGCTTGAAATTAAATAACGTGAAGTTTAGTAAAGAACGAGTGCAGCCCAAAATTGTTTAATGGAGCTAGCTAAAAAAATTAAATAGGACATTTAATGAGCCTAAAATTAACCTTTACATTTCCAATTGTTTTTAAATCATTTTTTGTTTTAGGTTCTGCTAACTTTTCTAAAGCTAGCAGAATCCATCGTTTTAGTTGGAAGGGGTGGAGTCCACTAGTAGAAGCAGCAAGAACCTCCCCGTCCAACTGATGGTACTGTGGTACTTGCGGTGGTACTGCAAGTGTCCACCTAGATCACCATCTTCAAAGAGATACAGGAAGCGATGATAGATGTAATGGTTGATATACACCAGGGTCATATCAACATCCCGCTGATAACACCATCACAGTTGTTCGATCAACTAGACAAGCTAAAATTGTGGATACCAAGGCACGTCTGCCTCCAAGACTATGAACAACACTGGGTGCAAAAATATAAAAATCTAAGAGCGAGAAGTACCAAGTTTTCAACGCTTATTCAGTGCCAACCATCTATGAAGGTCGAATGTTTTTCCTGCAACCGACCTTTGCAATCACTTTGATGAACATACAGAAAACCTGGCTCTACCAAATGCAGGATGCAGAATTTAATGAATGCAGAGTTTGGGAAGTTGGTCAACATATATATGCAACATATAGGAACCTAAGGTGTGTGAGATCAAACTGTTGATGCATGAACATCTGGAGCTGAGTCTACGGAAAAAAGGACCAACATCTGCCTCCTGAGCCAAAACAATAAGTGGATCATGTCACTAGCACAAGTAGAAATCATCAGTGTTATATGTAACGGAACCGTGAGCCGCATGCCCATACTGAGTTCGAGGCCCGGCTGCCAAGTAATGGAGAAAGACTACGTATTGATAAACCAAAAGTCTTATTCATCAGAGCAGAGCATATACCTTCTGCCAATTTTTACAGAAGAGGAATGGTACCAGGTCAACATCGATGACCTACCGCATTATACAAGTTCACTGGTCACGGTAGTCTTAGTAGTGGTATGATTATCGCCTGGTGGAAGTGAAGGAAGTTCAGCAGTTTATTATTCCAAACCACTAGACAACGGTTCACTAACACTCAAACACAACCATCAGCAGAGGCAAGCAATACATGGCAGTAAATGCGTAAAGTAAGACAGGAAAATGAATCGCGAAAACTAGGTCATTCCTCATTATAGTCAAAAACACCATTCAGTTCATTTTGCAGTCAATTAAAAGCCAAACAATAAGTGGTTGTGAAAAATCGTATTATTGCGATTATATTATGCGCGATTTTGTTGCTTGCCATACTAGCTTTTTGAGCTTTTAAACTTTCTATTTATTATTCACAATGGATTTGTTTTTATTTTGTGCAGTTTTTATATATTTTATTCACAATACTCGTATAAAAAGAAAATCTGAGCTTTATTCATCGTTTACGTTTACGATTACGATTTTATTGTTTTGAACGGAAGCGTTATAAATTTAACTACGAACGAAGCAACGCAATTTCATTATTTATTTTTGCTTTATTTCAATAATAAGCTGCAATAATATTTCAGCTCATGAATTATTAATGAATACGAAGTATTCAAAATTTAGGTTTGCCCCATAAACCTATAAAATATAACATCAAATGAAAAATAATTAGGGTACTTTGAAAATACTGACAACCCTCCCGCACACATAAACATATAATAAATGTAAACACATCTAATTTATAAACCAAATATTTAATGATGACACCCTTTAATAATTAAAATATTTAAATAACACACGCTCGCACCACATACCTCCGGAGCTTTTAACAGTAAATTTATATGTGGCGTACACACCCCCCCATACCATGAATATATCAAACATAAACACTTTTCAAAATTTTAATTTAATGTGTTTTATGTTTTAATTTTTAAACATATAAATAAAAAGCTTCACACATATTATGAAATAGGAAATTCTATTAATTTCATCTAAAAAATGCGATATGGAAATTTTTAACTTTATGTGTCAGATTTATTTATAATTTTATGTGCGAATATTAAAAAAAATATACTCAACTTCCTGAAGCCTGCGTTACGTGTATCTGTAGCCAAGTCCCCGTCGTATTTCATGTTAAAGTGCCTGCAATTAAAAATAAGAAACGAAAGTGTTATTACTAGTTACGTGCAACACATGATGATATACAAATAAGCAAAGACGGAAAACAATTGCAATTAAAAATAAAAGTTTGCAGTACGCAGTTAAAAGCTCCATGACGATATTTATAGTGTTTCGAGTATTCTGAAACGATATACCGTGTAGATAAAGTTGTACGGTGTTTGATAGTTTACGATTATGAGTCTGTGTTTAATATGCGGCGGATAAACATATTTTGAGTGAGAACAAAGTTTTTCTTGTTTAACAACAAATAATTTATTTCTGTTGATGAAAAGATGCAACGCAAAAGTTTGACTTACGTAAGTGTTCATGCGAAGCATTTTTTAAATGCATTTTCCAGCCTTATGTGGAAAGTGTGAACGCATAATTTTGTAAAGCGATATAATATTGAGCTTAAAGTACTTCTGTGGATATCTGTGGATGTTTAAATAAATTTTGTTAAATGGATAAATTGATGCTTATCATTTCTTAATAATATTGTTTTATTTATATGATAAAAAAAGTAAAGAACGCATCATCTATTTGTATCAGAAGCGTTCTAGCTAAATTTATGGTATCAGCATGATAAATTGGATTATAATTACAAAATTTTGTAGGGACTAGAGTACGCTAACCACCTCTAAACCACCATTAAACCATTCTGTTTCGTTTGCGCGTTTACATTTTAATCGGACTGCCTGTTACTGAGGAAACTGGTTTTATCTTTTCCGCTATCCATCATTTCCAACACGATTTACCGACTAACTTACACTAAACCCAGTTTGACGCTAACTCCACCTTGGTTTTTTCTAATTTTAGCGCTAAGTGCAGTATATCATCAAATTCCACAAAAGCAAAATACTCTACGATTCTTTTTGCGCTAACTCCAAAAGTTGAAAACCTTACAATAAAATTTAACAAAAGAAGAAAAATTGTTAAGCTCTCCATTGCTTGAAAAACAAAATATTGATAAATTACGGTACAAGCCATAATCTTAAAAAGTACGAAAAATAAAATTACGCTATAATTACGCCCTATTAAAGTTAGCTGAAAATGTTCAGCCGAAATTGTCGATAATGTAGATTCAAACTAATCAAACGAAAATGACAGCCGATAATTGTCGGTAACATGTTCATCGAAAACTCTAGCCGAAAACTGACTTTCATAAGTTTTATTATCTAAATTATAATTCTCATGAATCTAGAATTTATTCTATTTCGATAAAATAACAGTAGGTGAGGAGCGATGCCTATTGAAGCACAAGCTCTATTGTAAATTCTTATTCTTCTAGTCATTTAACTATTCAGAAGTTGGATCTAGTACAAGTCTAAATAAATTCTTGTCTAAGCGCTGGTGGCGATTTTTTTCAAGACCGTTAGATTTGTCAAAGTGAGTAGGCTCACGAAGCATCGGAATCAGATCCAATCGGCAAATCAGTGTTAGACATTGATCTAACCTTAGAAAAGCAATTTGCCGATATGTACTTTGCTTTAATGTGTGCTTTGCTACAAGTTCATTTAATTTCTTATGGCATTTGCAGATTCAAACATGCAGTATTCTTTTGTCATCGTCGATTCATTGCTCATTGATATGGAGATCGACTTTTAATAATCTATTACTACTCATTTTTGAAAAATGTGAAGCTTGTCATAGAGCGAGGGATGCCGATTTCAGTAAATCTGGCGGCACTGGCTTCTCCCGATCCTTGTATGCGGCTGCAAGCCAGAATCTCCTCTTCTCCGTCTCTATACCGAGCGCAGTTATGTCCCCATTGCAATACTGCTGAAGTATAGAAAAACATTTATATTATTTTCCACCAGTAAACATGATCTGCTCTTTTTCGTCCCATAATCGTGAAAATGGGTATATCCCTTCGCTCGCAGGCCACATATCTTGTCGTTAATAATCCAAGGTTCTTAGATTAGAACTATCTCCTCCCTTGAATTAGCAAGTCTGAGAAGTAGCGCCGCCGAAGCAGCGTTGGAGCGATATAGATTTATTTGCATAAATCTGATCATTAGTAACAGTATTCACCTACCTTATCGCGACAGCTGTGCTACGTCGGTTATTTGGGCCCGTCGGAGTCGATGGTATCCTCCGTCTCACTTCTCTCGTGTCACAGAATCTGATGTGGCCTCCTCTCCATGCCTAGTGATAGTCGATCTCTAATATCCCTAGTTAGCCCATCACTAGGGTTAGTTACTAGCTGCGATGTTTCCTCCGGAGAGGTATCACTCGTCGAGCTTCCCTCAACCGGCTTTCCTTTAAAATTGCCGCCAAAACCAAAGAGACTCACCTTCCAAAATTTTAACTTCCATCTCGCTAAAATCACATTTCCGGTATATACTTTACCAAACGAAGCAAATTTGGTTTTTAAAAGGTTTTCCATTAAGATTGGAAGGGAAAAGGATGTTAAGGCATGGTAGAATAAGGCAGTTGTAACTTAAGGGAAGCAATTTAATTTTAAATTCCATTTTCCATATAATCTTCATTTAGTTTCCCGTAAAAATAATTGATGTTGTTTTTATTTTTTTGTGCACACTACAACCGGACCAAAACGAACCTTGTATTTCCGGGCCTTTACCCTCTAAGCATGGTGGATCAAAATTGACTCTAAAATTACAGCTGTTATAGTATATATGGGCGAGTTCAAATTTGTTTCAACTTTGAGAAACTTTTCATTTTAGTGTCAACTATTATGAGATGTCTGTAACGGATAAATTAGAAATGATCAGAAAATTTCACGTAATCGGCAATAAAACTACCAACAGCTTAGCTTATCAAAAACCGGTAAACTGAAAGATGTTTAGTAACTAAATTTGACCGATAACTCAGACATTTCTGAGATGGTTGCTGGAAAATTACAAATTTACAAAAATCCATAATAATTCATAATACCCAAGTGGTAGAATGATTCAATAAGTTATTTCTACCAGTAGTCCCCGTGTAATCGAAATGAGATTTTGCTATCTTATTATCGAATGACTCAAAAGCCTGAAACCACTACGTACTTAATGCAGACATTTTTGGGATCGGCACATGAAATTTTCAAAAAAATATTCCTTGTAAGGAATCAAGAGGCTCATAATTGAAAGGGCCAATACATGCCTACGTACTATACAATTTTTAGTGCTGTTTAGTGCTAACGCTAAACTTGGTTTTCCCAGGAAATTTACCAGAAGAGTACCAACAGCTCGAGAACGAACTAAAAACAAACATTAAGAAGACATGATACGTTCTTATATTTTCTACAAAAAATGTCGCTGTCGTGAGAGTTTCTAAGTTATTCTTTCTTACTACGTTAGATCTGAGTCAAGATTGAGTCTACCATTTTTATAAAACAAAGGCAGCCGAAGTTGGCAAAATTAATATCGTCAAAGATCACAACAGCAATTTTTCATGGATTGATTCTCGCGAGGCCACCGATACTGAGAAATTGAATATTTACACTAAATTGTTCAACGGAGAGTTTAACATGTCAGCCTACAAACCGCAGAAAGACCAATGCGAGACAACTTCCGAAATCCAAGAATATGAAAAACACAAGGAAAATAATATGAGGGTAAAAACTGAAAGAGATTTTGCGATCAAAAAATACTGATCAATTCTTTACCTCGAGCAAATGCTTCAGTTTATTGCGTTTATAATTTAACGGCACACTGTAGTGCTTAATAAACTCATATACTGTGCAATATGGTATGGCAGTATGAGCGGTAGGTCCGGCATTGACCTTTTGAAAATTTTGGAGAGTGTATGGTTGACGACCATATGTAACTAAAATTAGAATAACCACACTCGCGATTTTGAGATTTACGGAACAACATAAACATATAATAGAAGTGCAACAAAAATTTTCGGAGCTAGAACGCCTCAAGTGCAGAAAATAGATGCTGTGTACAGTACGATCGAGCGGTTTTTCCGAAATATGAATGCAAACATTCAAAAATATGAACTATACAAAAGTTAAACTTCAAATATTTCAAATAAGACGTATTGATTTTAAACATTATAATATTGCGTCGGTCAGTGTTGCAGTACATGGCAGAAGCTGTCTGAATTTATTTGCTATAATGTGCTTCTGCACTAATATTTTAGGTTTAAACTTAAAAATTTGAATTGAATTAGTTTAAATTATTTTTTACTTAAAAAGACTGAATTCAAATTTGATATATTGTTATTTGTAGTATGAAAGTTGAAGTGTATTTACGTTCTAAACGCCGGCGGTTACCATTTTGGCCAAAAATGACAGTTGCCGACTTGAAAGTGTTCGTTTACCTAACGGAAAAAGAAGAGGTTAAAAAATGATGTTGGTAAACTACTTCTCATTGTTCATTTTCCCTATTGCAGCATCATTGGCTCCGATCCGGTTGATACTGTACAAGATAGTACTTTTGTTCCTATACGATTGATTGGCCTCTTGCGCAAAGGCAAATTACGTACGACGTTCTGCATTGGAGTTTGTGCTAATTTGCATTGTTTAAAGCGGGTAGTCCCGATGTGATTTCCTTGGTGAATTACTGCATGGCTGTGCTATAATTAAAGGCCTTGACCTTCTTTTCGTGGAGAAGAAGTCGAGTTTTTTTTATACTCAAAACTGGCAGGTCGGATTACACTGGCCATAAAAGTTTTCGCCCATCAACTCTGTCCTTGCACTTTTTGAAATCGTTAGAAAAAATTATTGGTAGATTCATAGGTATCACTTCTTGTCTATTTCTCTCCTCAGTAACATGCAGCATGCTTACAGGGTCGGCATATGCTGATAAACAATGGACCCTCATTGTCATGGAAACAGTTATTTTCATTCCTCAGCTGCAAAACTTTATTTTTGGTATACTTTGCTCTGTTGCTTATCGATTGAAAAGCAACGGGGCGTGGAATGTATTAGGGGGCACACATAAAGCACCGGAAAATTTTCAACAAGTGTAGGTCGTTGATTAATGGCAGATTATTGAATGAATTCAATTTGTCTAAATCGTTCTCGGTGGTTTATCTTTTGAACGGTTTATGGATGTCTCAAAAATGTAGATGAACTGCTAAAATCGCAGTTTTTTTTGGGCGGGCTACAGTGCCTACTCTTTAATGCTTGAATTTAAGCAGGCAGATATTCTGGGACCTTGTTCTTCGACTTTTCTAGCTGCGCTCATAGCTCTGAATCATTGTGTACCCCAAGCACAAAATTGTGAAGTAGAAAACATAAACATCAGCAATGGTTGAACACAATTAACGGACTGTCCAATTAGAGTGAAATATTTTATTGGCATTGGAGTAGGTTGATGTTATTTAGCTTCACCGGCGGGCAGGTTTGTTTACGAAGAGCGATTGTAATGTGTGCTGATTTCTGCTCGTTTGCTTTTATTCTCCATTTTAGAAGCCACTTAGCGATTTCTAGTGTTCTTGGAGGACTATATCATCTGCCAATGTTCAAACTGTTATATAATTGTAAGTAAGGAGGACTGCTGTGTAAATTAGATGTAACACTGGATCCAGTACACTGCCTTGTGGAAACCCTGAGCACATTTCATTTAAATTGGAGAGGCACTATTATATTTCACTAAGAATTTCCGGTTTAGCAGGTAATTTTTAATGTTCGCATGATAATTTGATGGTAGCTGGGCCTTAATTTTGTGTACAAGGCCTCCATGCCATACTTTATCGAAAGCTTGCGCGATGTCTAAAAATGCTGCAGAACAGTACTTTTTTTGTTCAAATGAGTTTCTGATTTCTGATACGATCCTATGCACTTGTTCTATGGTTCCATGATTTTCTCTAACTCCAAACTGGTGACCCGGTATAATGCTTTGCTCTTGCAGAATTGGGTTAAGCTTTTTAAGAAGCATTTTTTCAAAGAGCTTTAACATAGTGGGCAGTAAACGGATTTTACGATACGAGTCTACTTTTGTTTCATCTTTACTGTGCAATTTTCCAAGTTTCAGGAAAATACCCAATTTTAATTACAGCATTGAAAATGTATGTTATTAATTTCATACATATCTGGAAGTTCTATAAGTATAAGTATTTTACTCAGCAATTCCGAGTGTTCATTATTTTCGTTCGGAGTAAATACTTTAACTAAATGTTGGGCGAATACATTTGCTTTTTCTGCATCGCTTCTTGCCCAGTTTTCATCGGGAAGGCGAACCGGAGGACATGATTGCGTAGGCCGCTTCAGGTTTTCTGAGTGAGTAATCTGTTAGTGCTGCTTTCAGGTTTTTGATAGCTTTTTTAGTTTTGATTTAAGTCCAGGTGATCTTTGTAACTGCCATTGCCTGCACAGTATACGTTTGCTCTTTAATAATATTCTGAGACGCTTGGTGCTTTTTCACTTTAGTAGAGCTGTTGCATGTAACATCCTTCGCTGCGTGCTCTAGTGTCTTCGTTAGGTGTTGTACTGCGTCATTAATTTTTTATTTCGTTTTAAGTGGGATGCTTAATGAGCACTCTCTTGTTACTGCAGATTTGAATTGAGACCAATTAGTGTGTCGCTTCGTTAACAAAATATTGCATTCTGAATTTAAAACTTGTGTGTTTAATGTTATTAAAACCGGGGAGTAGTCAGATGATAGTTCGTAGCATATTTTGGCCGTAACATAGTTACACAGAAGTCGATTAAATCGGGAATTTTTCGTCTATCGGTTGGCCAATATGTTGGACTGCCGCCAGAAACATGACCTAGTTTTCCTTCCAGTATACATTCCCACAGCTGCTTGCCGTTTGGTGATGTTAATCGAGAGCCCCATTATGAATGTGTTTGGAGCTAAAATCTCCGAGGTTTTGAAACAATTTGCAAATTGTTGATTTTTAATAGAATATTACGGTGGACAGTAAGCTGCAGATATGGTGCAGGTACCGGATTATTCTTCTAAGCAAATGCTAGTTGCCTGTATATGTTCCCCGCGATATTTTTCCATTTAATAATTGCTGATCCCCCATGAGGTTTCCCGTTAGGGTGCTGTGTATTGTAAAGTTTAACCATTAAATTTTACACAGCTCGTTTGTGCAAAATATGACTCGGAGACCATCATGATGTCAATGTTGTGTTTGTTAAGAAAATGCTGTTCGTTAACAGTTGCATCAGGGTAGTCGTGTTTTGCAGCATGAGTCCCATATTTGTTTCCATAATTTGCATACATTTGTTCATTGTTTCGTTGAGCGTACTTATCATTTTGTAGATTCCCTGATCATCATTCTGAGGTTTATTTGCTTTATTTCGCACGTTACCTGCAGCCACCTCTGAGTATGATGCCCCTGTGTTAATGGCTGCAGAAATAATTTTCTCATTGATTGAACGTTTATTTATTTGATTGATAGCTCGTTGCTCAATTCGTTGCCTTGTTGTCATTTTTTTCCTTAACCCCTTATACACAATGCATCCTTTGTAATTAGCGGTATGGTATTAGGTTTGGTTTTGTCTAAATCACACTCGCTAGTTTTGTGCACGTTGCCGCATATCATACGAACAGCTGGTTGTTTGCAATATTTTCGAGAATGGTAAAATTCTTGGCAATTGGTGCGTTATAAGACTGCATTACGTGTGTATGACTCTTCCACTACTACCACTCTTATACACAACAGATACCATTCTAGCTCAACTTTGAACATTGGTTGATGAATTTTCTCACTATTAATAATGTTGGTAACGCTTCTTATATTGAAGCCCTTGAGAATGAGTTCCTCATGTATCTCTTGTGGCGATACAGATGACTCGATTCCTTTTATTATTACTGTTAGTCCTCTCGAACTTTTCAATCTGTATGTGTAAAAGTATTTATTAACTGCTTCTAAGATGACAACAATTTTGTGATATACTTCGATGCTCAAGGCTTCAATTCTGGTCTCATGGATATTGCCTTGTTTAATTAGAGCACAGAAAATCTCTCCACGAGGAAATGTTGCTTCTCAGCAAAACGGCACGGAATTTGTGAAAGCTAAACGAATCGGCTGAGATGGTTTGTGTGATTTACAGGATAAGAAAGTAATTCTACTAGTATAAAAATCGGAAACAACAGTAAAAGGCGAAGGTAAAAACGTCGTGATAGAGCAGCCAACATAACCAAAATTTTGTCCAGGCCATTTCACTACTACAAATTGGTTAAATTAATATTTTGAAATAATTATGCGAAAATGTCATTTTGGTATAAGCTGCTTTAAACTATTTAAAAATGTAAAATTAATTTTACCTAAAAATAATAAATAAATTCAAATGAAAATTGTGAAAATTGTAATTTTCCTGGGTGGATGGGCGATGTAAAACATGAAATCAAAAATTTTGGTTTGCATAATTACGTTAATGTTTTTATTTTTTGTGTTTGTGGTTTATTCGTTTTATTTATTTTGGAACCGTCATCACCGCACATTGAATCATGTACAAAAGGCCTCAACCTTTCCATGTATTTAATTTATATATATAATTACAAGTTTTGACACCTATGAGAATTTTATTTTCGGTTATACAGTACGGGAAATTTTTATCGATGTGAAATACCAAATAGTATTTACAGCAGATTTGTGTACAGAAAACATTAAGATGAAATCGATCTGATCATATTTTTCAAACTTCCTGATACTCTTTTACTCTGCATGACAGTTTCAATGTATATACATATGTTATATATACACAAAAACGACAATAAAACACCCAACCATCAGACATTTCCGGAAAATGTCATCACAAACATAAAATACAGTAAAAGTTAAAATGTATAGCAAGTATACGACAACACACAACAATAAATATATTCAGAAGGGTCTCGTAATTTTAGCAAAATGTTTCATATTTCGCGTGATTTGGTTTTCCGTTATATAAAGCTGAACAACGACGATACTGTACACAATAAACACAGAGTACATACTACACACAGAGTAAAATGAAACAAAATGTAGGAAAAACTTTTTATTGTTGTTGTTGTTGGTATTGTATTCTGTTATTGTTTTTAATCGAAAAAATATGAAAATTTTTTGCTATTGTCTTCTATTAGACAGTTGTAAAATAAAAAAAAAATAAATAAATACAGAACTAAGAAGAAATGTACCAGATTCCCAGGGATGTGAGACAGAAGGCAAAAAAAAAATGTAACACAAACTATATGGGAAAGCTTCTTGTTATATAAATTTTCTTTTGTTTTTTAGTAAATTAAAATTTTTGAGAAATGTACCCGAACCAGTATTACTGAGAGTAGTTTTTTTTGGGTTCGGGAAGTTTTCGACATGGGAATATGTACGTAAATAATAGGATGAAAAAGTATTTTTATTGGAAAATGGTTAAAAACAAAAAGAAAACATTTTGCTTGGGGACTTTTACTAGTAGGTGGGCTACTTCCTGCTACAACTTGATAGTTTTAGAGAAAAGTGATGTAAGTCCATAAACAAAATTAATATGGTGAATGGGAATTGTTAATGTTCGGTAAATGTGAAGGTGAAAATGCAGAAAATTCCCTTGGGAAATTGTTTATTTTTAAGAAAATAATAGATTTTGCGTTACATCACATATTGGACCAACATTTGTATGAAATGTTCTAATAAAGTTTGTGTTCTATTCTTAGACAAAGTGACCTTTCTGTGGAAAATACCAGGTTGTGGAAAATGGGAATTTCAATCTATAGATTAAAATATTACATTGGAACTACTAGGCATAAAAGCATGATTGGGACAAGTCCTTATGGAATAAACTTCAAAATCGGAAGAAAGGCATATGAAGCTTTAACTCGACTCAATAAGATAGTGATGGCGGAGAGAACGAACGTATATGCTGGAAATGCTTCAACTTGTTAGGTTTAGCGGGGCTAAATTTGTTAAAAAGGGTAGGTGTGACCACTCTGAAAGTGTTATGAAATGTTTAAGGTGATTCGATTGAAATGCTTGGTTAGTAATTTTTGAAAAGTTTACAAATGGAGATATGTAACTGATTTTCATATTTAATACCGAGTTACCAGTTTTTGCATGAATTGTCGAAAGTTTATAATCAATCCATTGAGAACCAGAAATTCTATAACGTTGACAACATACAACAATGAATACTTACCCCCTAGGGGATGGAATACTTCATTGTAGTATGGTACTTATACAAGTTGCAAAAATTTTAGCATAGTGTTAAAGTGCTAAAAGTGGACTGATAAAAATAAATTTAGTTAGTAATAAAAACTGTTTATACTGCGACTGAAGCGGTACACCTCGAGGTCTAGAGGAGGCAATGAAGCCTAGTACACACCGCATCGGTGAAATAAAACTCCTGAGTACGACCAAGTTACAGCGAACGAACGTACTTAAAGGACAAAGGCAAGGATTCCTAGTAATCAAAAAAAAATGACTTCAGACGGATCTAAAACTGCAAATCGCCAACGAACTGATACCGATACAGAAACAAATGAGTTAGCCGATTTCCCTGTAGAAAATGACAATGTGGAGATCTTTCACGGTGTTACCATTTCAACTGGTAACATAAAATTATAAACATAAAATGCTGAAATGCTGCATTTACCTGAAGCAAGTAATTTTACTGTGTTTTGAATTAGTGGACTAGCTCCGACCCACGGTAGGCACACTAATCTCATTTCAAAACATGGTCCTTCGAAATAAAAAGCAACCAGCGACTAAACAAGTTAATAAAAATTAACTTGAAAGCCAAACACCAACCAAACAGTTGAATTATCGTTCGCTCCAGTAACTAACAAATCCATCGAAAACTAAGGCTAAATAACAACCAAAACCGAGTATCATCATGGATAACTTAATTGATCAACAAGAAATAGGAAGTTAGAGGAAAAATAGCTCAATTCGAGAGCAATTACAGCAAAAATGGACCGTCCCGTGAGATGAGCAAATAGGAGACGAAGATAGACCAATTTTCAAAACTCTATACAAAGAGTTCGTTAACACGCATGAACAAACATACAATCTGGTTCCACCAATCAATAAAGTTCATCCGTACACCAACCAAAGAGTTACAGTGGCGTGTTATATATACACTAAATATATAACATTGGCGCTGTAGCTTTTGCACCTGTAGCGAATTAGCATTAAGTTAAAATCTCGAAATCTCAAACCGATTCAAACAGATGAACCATATACAGAAAACTTATGAGTGATACATAGTTACCGTTCCATACCAAATCAACCCTAATCGCTAGATTCCCAGACAGAACCAACTTAGGACGTACCCGATCCCAAACAACCTCAAGATCACAAACACCACAAATCCATCCACCAAAACCAAGTAATTCTAGACCTCAAACTCCACCAATTCATCCATCAAAATAAAACGAATCTAAGCTGATTGATACTCAACAAAGGCCAATAGTTGCAGCACCACCAGATCAACAACACCAAAAACTTTACAACATAACCCATCACAAAATCAAACCCCAATCAAATCACCAGCAATACCACCAGTATTTTTATTTTGCACCGCAAAAACCCCTCGAAACAAATTTGATCCCAATTAAAACCACAGAACCAACAACAAAAATGGCTCAACTACAAACATAACAGATTTAACAAATCATCTCAAGCTCAGTCCCAGAATTCAGTGGCGAAAACTCAACTAGACGAACCGACGACTTATTCAGATTCACAGCCACAGCCGACAATATATACACACACATTTCACACCCTAATAAAACTAAGACTAAGTGAGGCATTCACACGAATCACCAAACAACACATAGATAATTACTCGGCACTTCGAGAACTACTCAACAAAATGTACACTAAAACATATTCATTGATCGAATTAGAAAAGGAATACACAACCCTACGACAGAGTTACGGCGGAACAGCACGCAACTACGGATACAGATTATTAGAAGCCTTAGAACAATATAAGGCAGGATTCAAATCAAAATTTAAATTGAATCGACTCATCATATGCAGAAGTTCTAGAAATAAATTCTGTACAAACATTCAAAACAGGACTGAATAACACCATCCTAAGTGAAAAATATAATCACCTCAACAGCCCAAAACATAGAAGACATCATTAACGAAAGAGAAATCATCGAAAAAATGCTTGCCGCATGAAACAACTAATAAAATATGAGAAGAAGCGCAACACAAGCACAACAATATCATCCACAATTTCAAAGAAACCAGAATAAAATGTATCAACCTAAAAACTCATATTACAACCAAAATCGAGCACAAATCCCCAACAGACAATATTCACCGCCGATACAACAGAAACATCAATTCAACCAGTCAACTCCATTCAAACAGCAACAAAACCGGAATCATCTCGCTTCATTGCAACATCCAACACATCCAACACATTCAAGAATAAGCCATCAGAACTTTGGTGTAGATCTATGTGTTTACATAGATCTACACCAAAGTTCTGTTCCCAATGTAAAGTAACCACAAGTCACACATTCAACGAATGTCGCAGCAAATTCCTAAACAAAAACAATAACCCAACCAATAACCAATTCCGTCCATCCGCACCTCCTGATCTATCCGACAAATTAAAAAGCATGCATATCAATATGATATACCCGTAATCAATTCAGGATCCAGAACAAGCAGAACATTATAACCAGGGACACTCCAACGGATCCGACCAGTAATCGGAGAGACACTGCAACTGGATCCCCTACAAACGTATCCAACACTAAATCATCCCGAAACCGAGTACATACATTCTCTCCAAATGGGCGTCATTCCCAATACATATCTACAGAATCGCCACACATCAAACCATTACGAGTCGAATCTCGAAACCCACGAATCCCATATAAACCACACAGAAAACTATCCTCGAAAACTAACCGCTAAACACCAACCAAATTTAAACACCCATCATCCAAATCACAACCCATTAACCAATCAATCACCAAATCAATTACCAACCATCTCTTCATCATACTTAATTCATAAGCAAAAGAGCCCAGCCGTTCAAAACCTATTCAATCAATCATCAAATCATCTATCTAACAATCAATCAGGCCCAGTTGCAACTACAAAAAATTTAGTTTATAAGCATACGAGCACATACGCTCTTAATACAATGAACCAATTGTCAAATCTACCACATAACAATTATTTAAATCCAAAACCCTTTCAAACATATCTAGATAATAAGCAAACGAGCCCAGACGCTCAACTTACAATAAACCAACCATTAAATACATCTCTAAACGCTTATCCGAATCCCGAAACCATTTCAACACACCTACGAGTAGTTAATAAGCACGTCAATCAAGACAATTGTCCAAAAATATACCCCTTTTCACCAAATCAAGTTCATAACCAAGTAAACCCAAACACCAACAACGAACCTCATAATAATGAAATCAATGAATTCCCAACCGCTCCCTCATTCAATTTTGTTAATAAACAACCAAGTCCAAACACCTATAACCTAATTTATGATACGAAAATCAAACAGTTATCAAATCAATCATCAGTAAACCTTATAAGCCCAAACTTTGATAATCCAGTAAATAACAAAAACCATACAAGCCAAATTACCCCATCACTAGTCAATGTGAACTACCAAATCCAAGACACACCACATCAAACAAAGAATCTTACAAATCCAGATACCTCCCTTCAACAAATTTAGCTAATGAATCTAACAATCCAAACACTCATAATCCAAGTTTTAATACCAAAAACCACCCATCAGAAAACTTTACGAACTCAGACTCTAATACCCAAACCACACATCTATCCAATTCAACAAACATTCACTCGAACTCAAACTCAATAGATCAAATAGATAATTCAATAAAATTAGGCAAACATAATCGAATTTGATGAAATCGACGAAAATATCTTAAGAAACCTTTTACACCCCGAAATTTCTACGACGATAAACTTAATGTCAAGATATAAGACCAGTAGAGATACCTTATCGCCAATTATAAACTAAATACAGTAATGCCTTCTATTAGACTCAGGAGCCGACGTTTCGCTCATAAAAATAAGATATGTAGAAAATCTCGATGTCAATACCCGAGACACAATCAAACAAACAGGAATAGGCAAAGGTTCCATACAAACAAATGGATCCTTAATTTTAGAACTCAAGCTACAACCAAATCTAACCATCAAACATAAATTCTATACAGTGCCAAACGATTTTCCCATAACTGAAGATGGAATAAATGGAAGAGATTTCTTCACCAAATTCAAGATAGATATTTACAGTATCAATAAAATAAGAATCCTAGATTCACTCATACCATTCTCAAATCAACCGTTAAAACAAATCATCCTGCCAGCACGTAGTGAAACCATAGTCGAAATTTCAACCCCTTCAAATGAAACTTGCATAGCAACAGAAATCAAAAACGGAATTTTTGTACCTCACATATTACTTCAATCACACAACATGAAAACAAAGATCATGATTGCCAACACCTTAACGGAAAATGCAACATTAACCAACTTCGAGCCAATCCTAGAACAAATCCCAAATGATTTCAAATACTGTGCCGAACAAATCTATAACACAAATAGGCAAAAACAAATCACCCAAACACTTTCTGAAAGTTTAGACTCATCCAATAACGTTGAGGAAAATATGTCAGAACACTATGTCTACAATATGAAGACATCTTCTTTATAGAAGGTGATAGATTAACCAGTATTAAAGGAGTTCAACACAACATAAACCTCTGTACTGACTCTAAACCTATTCATATACAAAGATACAGACTCCCTCAAACACATAAAAATGAAATCAACAAGTAAATAAGAGAAATGCTCACAGACGGTAAAATACAACCAAGCACAAGACCATTTAACAGCCCACTTTTACCTGTACCTAAAAAACCAGGACCAGACGGTAAACCTAAATGGCACAACAACGTGTAGATTTCAGAAAACTTAACGACATCACAATAGGCGATTCATTTCCATTACCAAATATCAATGATATTCTAGATCAACTTGGACATGCTCAGTACTTTTCCACATTGGACATGGCCAGTGGATATCATCAGATTGAAATGAACCCGTACGACTCTCACAAAACCGCTTTCAGTACCGATTATGGTCATTTCGAATTTACCAGAATGCCATTCGGCCTAAAAAACTCACAAGCAACCTTTCAGAGAACTATAAACAGAAACAAAAAACTTATAGAAGAAATGCGCCAGCGATTAAACAATCCAAAAAGTCGGTACAACAAACCAACACACCGATAGATCAAAGCAACAACAGCACGCTCAACCAAATGCTACGAAGACAAGATTTTAAAATGAGGGAGTTTTGTACAGAGAAATAGCGAAGGCCAGAAATGTCTTGCATGAAAGACAAGGCAAGCAAGCTATGCAATTCGCCATACTCTACATGCAGTGGGCGATGGATCAAATAATTGATAGGCATGAAGAACTTTGAGTTGAAGCCGCAGACGATGACCATGAGAGGCTAGGATACTTCATAAGATGGGATTATGAAGCGTTAAAAGAAAGTTACACAGAAAGAAACATCAGCTACCAGTTGCACAACATCAGAAATAAAGCTAAAACCGATTGAAATACCCACGTTTTATGGAGATTACATGAAATGGAGTAGTTTTTCAGAAAAATATTCAAACGTCTGATAGATCAAAACCAAACGCTCGCAGATAGACATAGAATAAACTATCTGAAAAACTATCTTAGTGGAGCAGCAGCTAAACTAATAGGCCACTTGGACACAACCAAACAATAGTTACAACAACAAATACCTAATCATATCAGCCTACCTAAAGACGTTGCTAAACCAACCATCAATTAATACAGAATCAGCAGCCGCAATTAGGAATTTGTACGACACAACTAATGAGTGCATACACGAAATCAGAAACCCGTGAAATTCGACGATTATATGAAAGTTTGCTCCAGGACCCTACTGAATTTCAGAAAACCGAAGAATTTCTGAAGTTTCTTGAACAACGCTTCAAGTTCTTGGAAGCATCATATAGCCCAAAAATTCAATCGCAACAACCAAAGCCACAAGTGGTAAGACAAACTTTTGCCACAACAACTCTTCGCGCTTGTATATATTGACAGATGAACCGCATACATTAGACCATTGTCCACGGTTCAAGCAGCTGTCAGCAACAGATAAAAACCAAATAGTGCTACTACACCAGCTATGAAGAAGATGCTTATCATCAGCACATCAAACGTGCCATTGCGGCCGAGAGACAAAATGCCCGATCTGTAATGGAATACATCATGCTGTTTTGCATACAGCAAAGCCCAAAGTACAAATCACGAGCACAGTTGAAGTAAAATTTTTTAAACTAATCAACGAAGATCACGATAAAGAACACTTATTGCTAATTCTGCTAATAAGGATTGACCCAGGAACTCAAACAACTTTCAAGAAGTTCAAAAATTGAAGCTGAAGGGGCAGAAAGTAAATTCCAAAATAGCTGTAGTCGGTAGTCGCAATATTGGGGAGGCCAAGAAAATATTGAGCCTCAAAATTCAACCTGTTGGAGCATCCGAATTTGAATTACACTTAGATGCTTAAGTATTTCAAAAATTCACGACACTGCTACCAGAACAACGGATACAAATCGAAGTCCAGGAATATCTAAACAAGTTAGAGCATGCAGATCCAAAGTATAAAAATTTGAGTCCCATAGACATGTTGCTTGAAACAGATTATTATCCAAAGATCGTATTGAGTGATTTTATATAAAATTCAAAAGCTCAAGTATCCAACATCACCACATAAAATCTATGATATCGTATATCGATTTAGAAAATCAGCTCAAGAAGTTTTGGGAAACTGATGAAGTCCACGTAGGCTGGAACTTACCAGCGATGAACAAAAATGCGAAGAACCCTTTCAAAAGAACTTCACCAGATTTTAAAATGGTGCAGACCACGTAGCATTACCATTTAAAAGCGACAATTTCATATTAGGCGAATCCAGGAAAAAAGCTACAGCACGCCTTCTTCCAGTGGAAAAACAACTAAATAAAAACCCACAGATGAGGAATGAATACAGAAGCTTCATTTATGAATACAACAATTTGGATCATATGGTAGAAATAAACCAACGTGATGATGAAACTATTTTCTACCACAATATGCAGTACTTTGACGCTTCAGCTAAAACGTCAAATGTAATATCGTTAAATGACCTGCTCTACACTGGCCTTACAATACAACAGCCACTCGTAGAGATATTGTTACGCTGGGGGAAACATAAGTATGAGTTTAAAGCGGATTTCGAAAATATGTTTAGACAAATAAAAATCAGCCCTTCAGATCAAAGCTTTCAGTTGATACGAGCTGAAAACTATTACGTATGGGACAGCCTCGGCTACATATCTAGTCACAAGGGTCCTACGTCAGCTAGCGCAAGATGAGGGCAACACATACACAGCTGCAAAAAGATATGTCACGGAAGATTTTTATGTCGATGACATATTATCAGGAGCGGATACCATCAAACAAACTAGGTGGATGCAAAAACAAGTAGATAAATGTTTGCGGCAAGGAGGTTTCAATCAGCGGAAATGGAGCAGCAACAACAAGCAGATACTAGGAAACATAGATACTGAACATCCAAATGAAAGCAATCGAAATAGGGGAAACTATTAAAACCCTCGGGATTTTATGGAATCCTACAGAAGATATTTTCCAATTTGAAATCAAACCACTAAATATCGAAACACCTATAACGAGTGGCTGGCACCAGTTATAATAAAAGCAAAAATATTCATGCGACAACTATGGACATTAGAAACAGGTTGCAATTGCAGACGTTAGAAAAAGTAAAGCTTCTGTAATGCATCAGAAGACGTATACGAGTATGCAGCAGTAATTTACTACAAATCTAAAATTACAAACAACCAAAGCAAAGTTATTTTAGTCACTGCAAAAACAAGAGTAGCGCCGTTAAAATTCAAATTAACCATCCCCAAATTCAAAATTAATGAAGAAAGCTAAACAAGCGTTGCCAGACAGAACCGGAGATCAAAACATTTGCATGGATGTATAACGTTAGCATGGATACGTTGCAAACAGGATAGTGGAAATCCAATCCGTATTGTTTCAAGTGCAATGGGATTTTGGGAAATCCGACGAAAATCCAGATCACCCTCTCTGGTGGAACGGACCAAGCTGGCTGAGATATTCCTTCGAATATGCCTTACAACCGCAAAGTTGAAGAGATCACAGAAGAGTCCAGAAAGTATGCGCATTCACTACACAACCAAAGAAAAAAGCGTCATACTATGGCTTTGTTAGAACGATGTTTATCGTTCACAAAAGCAATAAGGAGTATCGCTTATGTTCTTAGGTTTACAAAAAGAACAGCTAAATCGTCACCAAGCAACCTGACGATCAAAGAACTTAACGACAGTTTAAAGTTCGCCTTAAAGTTAACACAAGAGTTTTCTTTGGAACATTTGACAAACACGAAAATAGGCAAAGACATTCGACATTAAACGTCCAATAATTATTCCTTATAAGAGTCATTTCACAACGCTGCTGGTAGACTACGCACACAAGATGACGTTGCACGGAAGCAAATCCCTCACGCTAGCTTTTATTCGCCAGAAATATTGGATAATAAAGGGTCCATTAGGTTGTCCATCATGGTTTACAACAAGCATCATGCACGTCCACTGAACCAACTGATGGGAGATTTCAAGCAGCAAGAGTGACTCCACCAACATTCACTCATATACAGGAGTGGATTATGCTGGGCCTTATCAGCTCCGATGCTCATTCGGACGAGGTAACAAAAGCTACAGGGTGGGCCATACGTCCCTAAACATGATATAATTTTTTTATTTTGTATTCTTTTATTTTTTATTTTTCAGTATTAGAATCAACGTTTTGGAGAGTAGAAAGAAAAATTAGAAATTTTGTAAACGCCAGAAATGCACCATCACGAAGTCAAGTACGCAATCTAGTCTCTCGTTTTCAGTCATCGAAATCTGTTAGTGACTTATCTCGGAGTGGAAGACCGCTAGAAGCACGAAGCCAAGATAATATTGAACTTGTTCAGGAGAGCGTTAATGAGAACCCTGAAACATCGACTCGTAAACGTGCGCCACTCAGCTTCAAATGTCCAGAACTTCACTGCGTAGAGCAATGAACAAAAATTTATTGCTGTGTCCGTACAAGATACAAATGGTACATGAAATTTTGACCGAATTATTAACTATAATGACCGATGAAGCGCATTTCCATTTAAGTGGTTATGTTAATAAGCAAAATTTTAGAGTCTGGGGCACTGAAAACCCAAGAGTGATTAAACAACGTCCGTTGCATCCACTTAGAGTTAGTTAGACAGGTTGGTGCGGAACATCAGCAGACAAGATCAAGATCCCTTACTTCTTCCAAGACGTTGGTGTGCGCTACAGGACTATTTTAGAAAATTTCTTGTTTCCTAAACTTGATAAAACGCAAAAATTGTGGTTTCAACAAGACGGAGCTACGACCCATACTGCAAGGGAAGCAATGAATTTGCTGCAAACAGTTTTTGATAACCGTATCGTTTCACGATTTGGAGATGTTAGTTGGACGTCACGATCACCCGACTTAACACCAACAGATTTCATTTTGTAGGGATTTTTGAAGGATCGTGCATACGAAAATAAACCACAAGGATTGCAACAACTACAAGACAGCATAATAAATGAAATTATTGCGATTGATCAACAAGTTTTAGCTTTTGGTATGGACCAGGTACAGCAAAGAGCAGCTGCTTGCAAGGAGGTTCATGACAGTCATCTAACAGATGTTATTTTTTTTAAAATCATGATTAAAACTATCTTTTGTAACCAAAATTAGTCATTTTTAATAAAAAATAAAAAAATAATATCAAAAATCAATGTTCAGTGACTTATGTCCCACCCTGTACAAATGTTATTTAGCAGTCTTCGTCTGTTTTGCAATAAAAGCCGTTCACTTAGAAGTAGTAAGCATCCTGTCATCTGACGCTTTCCTAGCAGCGTTTAGACGCTTCACAGCACGTCGAGGTAATTGTTCGGATCTCTCCAGCGACTGTGGCTCTAACTTTTTAGGGACTTCAAATGATAAGTTGCTTACTACTTCTAAGTGAACGATAAAATTGGTCAAGCATAGGGTTTTCCAATAAGAGGTTTCATTTTGAATAGCCTGCTATTTGGGCAGTTGTCAATTTTGAAGCTGTCATCTTTTGACATTTGACAAGTAAAAAGTACGCCATTGAAATTGTTAAAATTCACTACAAAAATGGTGAAAATTTTGCAGCCACAGTTCGCAAAACTAAAGCATTTTTGGGTCATCGTGAATCATCTTCTCGGCCGACAACAGTTAAACTGGTGGACAAATTTGAGCTGTTGGGACAAGTTAGTGGTGTGAAGAATCGAAACCGTGTGCGTCGCTCAAGAACAACTGAGGATATTGCTGCTGTAGCTCGTAGTGTTGACGAAAATCCAGATTTGTCGATTACTCGTCAATCTTTAGAATTAGACATTCCACAAACGACATTACGCTTAAGGCTTTTAAAGTTCAGTTAACACAAGAACTCAAGCCGGTTGATCACCATAAACGTCGTTTCTTCGCTGATTGGGTCCTTCAAATGCATCAAAATAATCCGGATTTTGATCGAAAAATCATCTTCAGTGATGAGGCCCATTTTCACATCGGAGGCTATACGTTATCAAGCAGAATTGTCGCATTTGGGGCTCGGAAATTCCAAGAATGATTGTTGAAAAGTCTCTCCATCCTCAACGTGTCACTGGTGCGGTTTTTGGGCTGGCGGTGTGTTTGGACCTTACTTATTCGAAAATGAGGCTGGTGCAACTGTTACTGAATGGATTGCACTACCGAACTAGGAATAATGATTTTTTATGGCCGGAATTGAAAGACATTAAAGTGGACGACGTTTATTTTCAGCAAAACGGCGCTACGTGCCACACAAGCAACGAGACAATCGCAATTTTGCAAGAAAAGTTTCCTGACCGTGTTATTTCTCGAAGCGGCCACGAGAAATATAAGGTCTATGCCAATGCTCTACAATCGATTCAAACCCCTAAAGCTAGAATTTGTGAAGTTATCGAGAACATACGCAAAATGTGCGAATTGGTCATGGAAAATTTCATGAAAAGGATATGGTGCTCCAAGCGTAGCCGTGGCGGCCATTTGGCTGAAATCTTTTTCCAATGTTAATAGAATGCCTTCCTCTTTACAATGAAATAATCATTCACTGTTTTCTCTTAAAAAATACTCGTTTTTTAATATCAAAATGAAACCTCTTATTAGAAAGCCCTTTACAACCAGCACACACTGATATACGTTTAAGTACTGTGAAGCCATTGTTTCACAGATAAAAACACGTCACGTATAGAATTAAATGAACAAAACGAAGCATTAAACGCCTAAGGCGGAAATAAAATCACCCGCAGAAAAAGAGCGCTCTTCGATTTTGTAGGTTTTCAATCTCGTTGAGCTAGCACCAAAATTATATGAAAATGAATGAAATTCCCAGTCCAGAGTTCATTTTCGGGACCTTGAACGAATTTTTTCTTACATTGCCTGTAATTTCGCATTACTATTGCGACTCAGAATTCTACAGTTTTGTGGAATTCTGGGATAACTTCACTTACGTTTTTTTCGGCTGCTGGACTAGAACTAATTTTTTTCCGTGCACAGTAATTAGCACAAATTGCGCTTTGAAATTCGCAAGTTTCCTTGCTGCAGTTACTCACGCCTTGAAGATTTACTAATTTTACAATTTAAGGAAAACTTTAAGATTTTATCCGCCGAACTATTTCCTTAACACTCAACTAGAAAGCGGTGCTACTCCGAAAATTGAGTTATGAATCGGTGATAACTGTTCTTCTACTGGGATGAGTGAAGATTTGAACATATATGGTGAGAAATTCGTGAAATCAAAAATATTTGGAAGTCATGTTTTAATTTTGTGATTTTTATGTTTTGAATGTGTAGTACTGGGTTAAAAAAAATATTGTAGAACTCGATTTTTTGTTGTTGTTGTTGCTGTTGTTGTTGCATAAGATACAGTCGGTCAAAAATTGAAGAACTTGTTGAAAATGAAAAAAAATTTTTTTTTTATTTTTTTTTTGTTCGCCATTTAATTCGATAAAACATACCAAAAACAAAATTGGGTTTATATTCTAATTCTTCCAGGATTTGGGATAATTTCACATGTAATTAGCCAACAAAGAGGGAAAAAGGAAACATTTGGAGCATTAGGAGTAATTTATGCAATATTAGCAATTGGTTTATTAGGATTTATTGTCTGAGCTCATCATATATTTACAGTAATTATTTTTAATGCCCAGCTCCGTTTATTTACCACACAAACTGTTTTGGTCCTCCTTTTAAAAGGAGTTTTTCAGGTACATTTTTCAGGTATAAATTTTTAATTTTTTTAAAGTTTTAAATTTTTGGCATAAATAAGAGTCAAAATCAATATTTAGGTAGTTCCAATTTTAAAGTGTTAAAGTAAATAACACGGACTTCAACAAAATTCTAATTTTAGCTTATCATATAGTGAATTTGTATTACTTGAATTAAATAATGAGTACAATTAAAAAGTGTTGTAAGCCGTTTGTTGGCTCGAACATTACCCTCTTCACCATCAAGTTCCGCAGTTAAGCGGAAATCGTCATCAACTGCAGTAGAATCTGAAATTTATTCCATTAGGAGTGATAGTGAAGAACGCCAAATACAAAAAGCGAGCATTCTTTAAAAACTCAATGAGATTTTACCAGATATTGGAATGTCGCCCATATATGCCGGTCAACTTGGAGCTAGGCAACAGCATTAACAACAAAAATTAACCAATTTAGCTGCAAAATTACCGACAACGCAATGAAGTCTAATTTATATGACAAATTCATGGATCAACTGAAGAATAAATTCAAACAATTGGAGAAAAGTTGTGATAAGATACAGCTGCTGACTACACTGCCGAAGTCACTAACTATACAACAAATTCAACAGGAGTTCTAAATATATTCAGAAAACGAACGGCCCACTTGGTCTTCCTGTACCTAAAACTGGGAAACGAATAAGCGATGAACTAAAGGAACCAGTGGAATCAAAATAGAAACTATTACAAATGGAAAGATATCAAAATACCAAGATTGCATTTGATCTATTTTATGTCCAGATCCTAAGCCGACATGTTATCTTCTAAAATGCAAGAATTGTCCAGGACTAACTTTATTTCGAGAATATTTGAAAAACGCTTTTCTGGAAAGGGACTACAAGGATGCTGATTTATCATACAGTCAGTGTATTTCAACTGACAGATGTTTTTTGGAGAAGTATTCAAAACCGTTAGAAGAATTTTTGGATTACTTCATAAAGAAGCTGGCAAATCTGATACTTCATTACTTCATTTCACTTTAACAATCTAGCTTCGTAAAAAATAAAAAACCTACTCTGGAGCCGACAGAAGCACTTGTTTCATGTGACTTTGCTGACAATTTTTCATTTGTAATGCAGAATGCAGCGCAGGGTTTTCATTGGAATAATAAGCAAGCGACTATTCATCCATTTGTAATTCACATAAATGTAGATGGGAAATTGCAGCACTCCAGCTTCATTGTTATATCGGATTGTCTTAGTCATGTCACTGCGGCAGTTCATCTGTTCATCGAAAAAATGATCCAGTTCTTGAAAACTAAAATGACGAGTTTAACCAAAATGTTTAGGGAGGAGAGAATGTTTAGGGAGACCTATGTCTATGCTGAAAACGGCAAGCCATAGGAAAGCAGTTGCCTTGGCGAATGCTAGGTGGCTTGAGAGTCCAACCGGTAGGATAGCGAAGCAAGTATGGCCTGTGCTGAACTTGAAGCGCTCTAAGATCTTAATCAGACTAGGGAAGCGTGATTTAGGTAGAATTGTAAGGGTACTTACCGGACACTGCCTTTTCGGAGATCATGCGAGAAGGCTGGGTCTAGATTCAAATGATTTCTGCAGAAGCTGCAGGGACGAGGTGGAGGAGGAGACTTTTGCTCACTTTCTATGCTCATGCCCTGCGCTAGCTGGCAGAAGACATGATCACTTGGGCAAATACACCATGGACAGCCTCTCTGATCTCGAAAGCTGCAATGTGCGAGATCTTTTACGCTATATTAATAGCACTAAATGGGTTTAAGGAGTTTGATGATGTCGGATCCTGTGGTATCACAATGGGCCATAACTGGCCTAAGTGTGCGATGGCAGCCACTGAAACCTAACCTAACCTAACCTAACCAAAATGTATTATATTACTGATGGTGCTGGTAATTTTCATTTTCGTGCCACAGCACATGGAAAGGAACCATGCGATGGAGTATGTGGTACTATCAAGAGAATGGCGTCCAGAGCCAGTCTCACTGATGAATTTAACGGTATCATTATGAATGCAGCAGAATTATTCAAATGGGCTAAAACTTTAAAGACTGATATGGTTTTTGAGTTTTGTTCGAAAAAAATTCAACTTGCCAGTAGGTTCGAAAAATTGGAAACTGTAAAGGGAACTCGCGATTTCCATGCAGTTATTCCTTCAGGAGAAGGTTACATTAATTTTAAGAAATATTCAAATAGTGAAGTTTATATTAAATTTAAAATTAATTTTTAATAAAAAAAGGTTTACCAACAATTTTATATGCAGAAATAGAGTAGGCCATGAAAACAAAAAGTATCACCCAATTTTTTTTGGTATGTTTTATAGAATTAAATGGCGAAAATTGAGAAAAACTAGTTTGGTGGCCATTTTGAAAATGAAAACCTTAAAGATGATACTATTTTCTTAATTCTTACTCTTTTACCTTTAAAATGATCCTAATTTTATATTTTTCGGATAAATACTTTTTTTATATTTGCAGCACCATTTTCAACAAGTAAATTTTTGACCGACTGTATCTTATGCAACAACAAGAACAACAAAAAATCGAGTTATACAGTGTTTTTTTTACCCAGTACTACACATTCGAATCATAAAAATCCCAAAATTAAAACATGACTTCCGGTCCAATATGTTGAGTTTTTGATTTCACGCATTTTTCACCATATACTTGTGTATATACAGGGTGGGCCATCTAACTTTTTTTTTTGTTGAACTAGTGGTTATTTTGAGTATGGTAAGGGTTATGTCACTTCTGATTTGACAGAAAGTTAGTTTTATCCTTCCGCTGAACGTAAATGGTTGTGTATTCGCTTGAACAACGCTGGGAAATATTGAAACATATCGAAGTAAACCATGGTAATGTTGCAGAATGTTTGCGAAAATTGAGTGTGGTTTTCGGAAGAAACGCAGCGCCGAGAGCTCCATATGTGCGTTATTTTGTGAATAAAGTTAAAGGAACAGGCTTGCCAATTAATAAACCAACACGAACCAAGCAGCCAACCAAGCGTACACCCGATAATGTTGATGCTGTAGCCGAGAATGTGCTTGAGTCGCCGGAAACGTCAACTTGTCATCGTGCTCAAAAATTGAACATTTCAAGCACAACATTGCGACGAATTCTGTATAAAGGCCTTGGTATGACACCGTATAAAGTTCAATTGGTCAGGAATTGAAGCAAAGAGGCCACCCATTGCGTTTTCGGTTCGCTGAGTGGGTTTGCGATCGACTTGAAGAAGATTCCGATTATGGCAAAAAATCATCTTTTCCGATGAGGCACGTTTCTATCTTGGCGGCTATGTAAACAAGCAGAATTGTCACATTTGGGGCACGGAGAACCTGCACCGAGTGACTGTTTTGTGCGGATTTTGGTCCGGTGGCATTATTGGGCCATTTTTATTTGAAAATGAGCAAGGAGCCGTCGTTACTGCCAATGATGAGCGCTACCGCGCCATGATAAACGATTTTTTGTTCCCGGCACTCGAAGAGGAGGACATAGGCAACATTTGGTTTCAACAAGACGGCGCTCCGTGCCACATAGCACACGTTTCAATTGATCTTTTGCGCACTGTCTTCGAAGATCGGATTATCAGACGAAATGCTGATGTCATTTGGCCACCTCGGAGCTGTGATTTGACGCCGTTGGACTATTATCTTTGGACTGCCGTCAAAGATATGTGTTACGCCGATAAACCAGCAACGATTGACGCTCTCAAGAACAATATTCGCATTGCCATTGAAGACATAATGCCGCATACCATCGAAAATGTGCTCAAAAATTGAACCGAACGTATAACGTACGTCAAGGCTAGCCGAGGCAGAATGAAATAGTATTCCATAATTAATCGGAAGGATTGTTCTTTACAATGAAAAAATAAATTTGATAAAATATTGAGAGCTTTTTGTTTTATTGCATTTAAAAAAAAACAATTATTTGGCCCACCCTGTATGTTCAAATGTTCACTCATCTCTGTAGAAGGGTTATTCGATGTTTTAAGCAAATGCGGCGGCCAAACTATCTAAAGGACTAGCTTTGATTAACACCATTGAAAGTTCGACCTATCGTTTATCGAACCTTAATATAGATCGTGGTGCAATATTAAAATATAATAACTTACAATTTTTGATAGTTTGCTATTTCTAAGGGTTCGTCGCATCATTGAAATCCAAATAATAATCATTTGTAACCCAATGGATTCGTATCGATACCTTATATATTTATCTAATCTTATTGAATCAATAGATTAAATCCGTCACCTGTAAAAAAATTTTAAACAATAAAATAAAATAAAAAATCCGTCAATGGAGAGACTGGGGGTATACACCAACGATATATATCAATAGCACCACTTTTCCGAACGAGAAAATGTACATAAAAATCAATTTGTCACAATAAGACACCCACCCTGATTCTCAATCACAAAATCATCGTCATTTCCATCATCGTTCGCAACGGTATCCCATCCCTACATACCAATTGTGTGTGCCCCCTCCAATCACATCATTATATGAATTTTTCATTTGTAACAAATTTTTTCTTTCCCATCATATCACCGTGAAAATTGAAAAAAATACCGTGCAAAACGGATCAAAACCATATAAAAGGCAAAAGCAGATAAACGATTTACGAGAAAAAATCCAATTAAAATTTTGAAAATGTATGTACGGGTAACGTTTAAAAAGAAAAGGACGCCCAGCCATATATAGCATGTAGGTATATAGATGAACGATATATGTGGTATCGAGAACACGAATCAATTGCGGCCCCAACAACAACAACAAAAAAAACTACTGTATGTCATATATCAAACTTTAATCCGTCGCTCGATGTGTACAAGTTAGCATAGATCTACAACATAATCAACCGGATACATGCGTATTAGCTTTAGAAAAATTGATAATAGAGATTTAAACATTTTTTTGTATGTATTTGTGTTACACCGGATACGAATTTCGCTCGTATCCTAAACGCTCGTTAGGTAAATTTAATTTTTTTTACATTTTTTACTGCACACAAAGATACTCAGCACAAATGCTCGTACAGTGTATGTAACACGAGAAGTTGTTAGAATAAATAAATCAAATAGAAAAATAAAAATCGTGTCGGAATTTTGATCCGGTATTATTATACACCGTCGACTTACTCGTAAGTATACACGAACGAAGTGTATACCAATTAGTTTTTCTCACCGAGAGACGAGAATAGGAAACAATTTTAGCGCCCGTGAAATGATAATAAATGTGACAAAATTCAAATGGAATCAATTGGAACGGATTCCATCCAGTATATTATACCGACGCTTTTATCGTTTAAAAAGCTTTATGTTTATTATCCAGCAACAGTGAATGTGTTCGGATATGGATGAAAGTGTAAAATGTAAATTCATATGTGACATTGTACTTTGTGTATCTACGAGTATATATCGTTAGTGTTGCACGGTACCTATGTGCACATAACCCATATACACAGAGTAGATAAAATTGTTGAATTACTGCTTTAAAGGTTTTGATCTTGTTTGAGCTTTTTGTTGTGCTTTTCGGTTGAATTGATTTTATAGCACGTTTGGTGCGTTTCAATGGTAAATTTAATTTTAAACGAATTTTGAGTGTGTTCGTTTATGGTGATTGGTTTTGAATGTTGGTTCTAATATATTGATTTAACGGCAAACAGTGTTATACTGTAAAGGGATCCACTTGCTGTTTCATTAAAACAAATTAACTTTAGCTTTCTTCCGAAAATGAGACAAAATTATAAAATCAAATAAATTAAAATAAAATATAAACTTTTCTATTTTACCCCTACCTAAAATATTTTCATTTCCCAACACCGGCAGAAAAATATATTTAAAAATTTAAGGGGGTGAATTTATATTTAATTCCTGAAATTTTTATGAAAATTTGTGGAAATAAAGGATGACTTTTTATTTGTATAAAACAACAAAAAGCTCATCTAATTAACATAATTATTTTAAGTTATTCACGAATGGCTTTTTATTTGGGGGGAACAGTACTCAGTGGAATTATGTTTATTGTTAATTGTTTCAAATTGGTGTTTGTATCTCGCGGTATTCCATCATTGGGGAATATTTGTTTCTTCTACCGACGAAATTTGAGTGATACGATTTTCACAAAGCAGAACTAGAATGCAAAATTTTTCCAAAAAATTTGCGTACAGGATTAGGTAGGTTTTATGTCCAAAGTAAAGAATTACCCTTCAAAAAATATAACATTTACAAATAAAACTTAACATCAGGATGAAGTTCTTAATACATTTGGTAATTGGAGTACGAGATTGACAGCATCCACAAAGTATTCATAAATGGATACGGGCGTGCTCTGTGTAGTAGTGAAGCAGAATAAAAAATTAGTCAATCAAAACTATGCAAAGGTCAAATTTACTAAGATCACCGATAAAGAAAAATAGAAGCAACTCGGTAGTTGACCAAGCCAAGGTAGCTGACCAAGTGATGCCACCGGAAATTTTACTTTGAAAATCGAATCTAGTAAACCAACCTGTACGACTATTTTATGTACAACGTGATTATAAAACAAAGTGTCAAAGTGTCATTGGATGGCCCAATATGTAATGTGCTGGTGTTAGTGGGTCCTCACTTTCATCGTTACGACATAGCGGACGCGAGTTGAGTATGGCTTCTATTTGTTTTAGGAATGTGAGTAATTCTTCATACGACATGATGGTTTCTCCGATGACGCGTTTTATATGAAATTTCGTCGATTTGACGGCAGCCTCCCACAAACCTCCAAAGTTTGGCGCTGCCGGTGGTATGAAATGCCATTGCGTACCCTGTAATGCTGCCCATGTGCTGACCTTATGAGAAAATTGTGTTGAGTTAAACAGCTCTTGGAGCTCTTGTAATCGGTTGATGGCCCCAATGAAGTTCGTCGCGTTGTCAGAATACAAGTCCGTGCTTTAACTGCCATACACACAAAAATACTGTTGTAGCCTTTAATTATTTTTGAGTTCCGTATCTGATGGGCTTTAACTCGGTCTGGCCCAGCATAATCGAGACCACTTTTGATAAATGGCCTAACAAAAGTCACTCTTGACGACGGCAGTTGACCCATTAACTGGGTTTGAACCTTCTCGTACCTTGTAACGGTGACAAGTAATGCAGTGGTGAATGATCTTCTTTATAAGGTGCTTTCCGCGAACAATGTGAAATCTTTGCTTTGTATAGCAAACCAGCTGCGAAATTCCTGCGTGAAATAGCTTTCGATGATAGTGTTCTATTATTTTCGGCACCAATAAATGATTTGACGGAAGAATGATTGGATGTTGAGTGTCAAAATTGAGTGGTGCAGTGGCTAATCTGCCACTAACCCTTAGAATACCATGATTATCTGCGAATGGATAAAGGTTAAATGACTTACTTTTTTGTGATAGCTGTCCTGAATGTATTAACTTGACATCTTCCGAAAACGCTTGGGCTTGCACGTGTTTTATTTTGCAATTCTCGGCTTGGTTGAGTTCATCAACTGTGAAACTTCCGTACGATTTTGATTTAGTTTATGGTTGTGCATTTAAGATCCATCGGCAAATACGAGTCTGCGAATCTGGTTCATCTTGTGTAACTCCAATGCCTTCAGATGGAATTTCTAATGGGTTGGTACGTAACCATGATGGACCCATCCACCATAAGGTATCATTTTTCAGCTCAGTTGGGGGCATACCACGAGTTGCTCGATCAGCTGGATTTTCTGGTGATTTGGCGTGATGCCACTGATTTCGGTTCGTGTAGGATAGTACTCGTATGAGTCCAGTCCGATTTGCAACATATGTCGGCCACGATTTAGGTGGTTTAGATCACCAGTTCAATACTGTCTTGGCATCGGTGTAGAAGAATTGTTTTGGTATGGTTTGGAAATTTAGTGCATTTGTAACTGTTTCCATTAACTTCACCAATAACACAGCTGCGCAGAGCTCCAGTTTGGGAATTGACACTGTTTTTATGGGAGCTACCCTTGATTTGGCTGGTAATCTTATTGCACGAGAGTACAAAACTGCAGCATATGCATCCTTAAACGCATCACAGAACCCACGAATTTCTATTGTTTCGGTCGAATACAGCCACCTTTTGATTTCCAGTTTCTCGATTGTACGGAGCTCGTTTCTCAATCTCTTCCAATTCGTCTTACACGACTCTGGCAACATATCGTCGCATCCGAGTTTCTCGAGCCATAATTGTTGGAACATGACTTTAATCATGATGGTGGTCGGAGATAACCAACCCAGTGGGTCGAAGATTCTAGATGATTCTGACAATAAACTACGTTTCGTCATAACAGAATTTTCTGGGATAGCCACCTTGAACCTAAAAATGTTACTAGATGGTTCATAATACAATCCTAATATGAATATCATCTTCCCACTGTCGTTAAATGATCGTTGTACTGGTTGAAGATCAGCTTTGTTGATATCATCCAAAAGATGGGGATGATTTGCAGACCACTTTCTTAGTTTAAATCCTGCAGATCTCAGAATTTCTATTAGTTCATTTCGCAGTATTAACGCTCCGTTAAGCGTACTAGAACCGGTGATCACATCGTCAACATAAACATCCGATTTTAGCACTTCAGCTGTGGTTGGATACTTGGCATCAAATTTATTGGCGATATAGTTCAATGAATATGTTGCCAAAAATGGTGTGGATGCAGTACCATAGGTGACTGTCAGTAGTCTGTAGTGCTGCAATTGATGATCAGGTGATTCGCACCAAAGTATACGCTGGCAGTCAGTGTCCTCTTTTCGGACCATCACTCGACGGTACATCTTTTCGATGTCCGCGCTGAAAACAAATTTGTGTTTTCTGAACCGTAACGAAATTTCAAACAGGCCTTGCTGAACTGTTGGCCCCACCATTAACTCATCATTTAGGGACTGACCTGACGATGTTTTTTGGGAGAAATTAAATACAACTCGAACCTTCGAACAATCCGAACTCTTAAAAACGCCATGATGTGGTAAGTAATATGGTTGAGTGCTAGGCTGGTCGATTTCGTGGCTTGGTATGGATTCCATGTGGCCTAGTCGCTCATATTCTCGCATAAAGGTCACATATTCTGTCTTTTATTGAACATTTGAACTTAATCGTTTTTCGAGTGTCTGGAATTGACGCAATGCAATATTGAAGGAATGACCCAAATGAGGTGGAGTTCTCCTGAATGGTAAGGCAACTGTTATCCTTCCATTTTGGTTGCATTTTACAGTGGCTTTATACTCGACTGTTTGTGGTATACTTTCTCTTTCCCAGAACTGTCGTAATATCTTATCGATGTCGATTTCTTGTTGCTCCGTGATATACACCTGATTTGATGTAGTGGAAATGTCTTGCGATGATCTTCCGCCGGCCACGATCCAACCCAGTCGAGTGTTTTGGAAGATAACGTTTTGTTCATCGCTCAACACCTGTCCAGCATTCAATATTTCAAAGAAATAATCACTGCCGAATTTCGTTACCACTTGGTATTTGCACTATCACTGGATTGGTTGGAAGTTGTGAGGTCAGCTTGGTGACGATGAGGGCATCAATGTTGTAAGAGATTTCATAATTAATTCTCGATCTGATTGTAATATTGGTAATTCCCTTTGAGCAGCCCGCTTTCGATCCTCCAACGCCTTATAAGAAGATTCTTGCATTCACCTTGCTCAGATTTAGTCTATTCACGCACGATTTTTTTATGAGTGACCTGGTAGAGCCTGAGTCTAGTAGGCCTAGAATGGTATGCCAGTTGTTGTAACTATCTCGAATTTCAACCAACACAGTAGGTAATATTGTATTTGCACTGACAGCGTGACTGACCATAGCGCGATTGTGGATTTCACAAAACAAAAACGGAACTAGAGGCAATGGCGAATGACTTACAATGAAAGGTATAGGTTTGACTTCATTCCTTTTAACGAGTTCGATGAGCCAAGTGATATCCGACATAAATCTGAAGAAGAAGCCGTAAAGCGCCTACTTCTTGACTGCAACGAGGTAACCGTTATGTCACGATGGTACCCGTCGAGTATGGCCAAAAGTAGTCACCTGCGACCAATACTTTCAATTAGTGTAAATGTCTTTTATATGCAGATGATCTAAAAATGTATGCCAACTTTAATTCTTTTATTGAATTGGTGTGTGTTGAAGAAGTTGTCTTTGAATGCTAATAAATGGGCGGTTTCAGGACACCCAACAGTTGGGAACATGTTGAGTAAAATCAAAGCCAACGTTATGGGATTAACAAATAAAATTGGCGTTGGGGATCCGAAAGTGCCGATTGATTACCTAATTTGACGGGCGTATTCTATGTTGGGTTTTATTAAAAGACATAGTGGAGAATTTCCCGATCTTAACACGTTTAGCTCTCTTTCTGTTGTCTAAGTCAGGCCAATTTTGGAGAATACTGCGGTTGTTATCTATTCTATAGAATGTGTAGCAACTCAAATAGTCGACTATCTGTCGTGAAAATGGCACGAGAAGTTTAAGTTCAAATCATCATAAAACGCCCAACCATTAAACTTACCATCCATCTTTCAATCATTTTTAATGAAGTTATCATATTTAGAGTCCAAAAGAGCTTCTCTTACCAAATCCTCTCTGGTAAGAATATCTCTTCTAAACCTCTCTTAAAAGGATGGTGTCGGAACAGTATTGTCAGTGGATTTGAGATGTCTCTGTTATTTAAGATAGATTGGTGTACCATGTTCCTGCAGATCCACAGACAGTAATCCCATATAATTAAACCGGTATAAAGGTTGAAGTGTACAGTCAATGTACGATGTGAAACTTATAAACCATTTAAATAGTAGTAAACCCTATTCCGGGGTTGTTTGTAATGCATACTCAGTCCTAGTTTTTTGAAATTTGTTATCGGAAATGAAAAACGTTTAGAAGGACGGGTTTAAGAAAATAAATTGAACATCACTCCCCTCTCGACGGAAATTTTTTTTTTTGGGAAAAGTAATTTTGTGATATTTAATTACAGAATTGATAATTTATTTATTTAGACTTGTTGTTATTTTTAATTTTTTTTTATTAAAAATTGGGTTTATTTATATATTTCCGTATATGTATTTTGTAACCATCATTAAGATAGCGATTTCTATATTTGTTCCTATGCCTGACCACCAGTTGTCATCTTTTACTATCTGAGGTGCTATTGTTGCGAGTTCGGCGACGATTATTGTTTATTCTTGAATATTTATGAATATTGTATGGGATTACATTTTGAATGTAATTCTTGAGTTGTGAGATGTACGACGGGCGATCTAATTGTAAGTTATTTGTGGAGGAATGAAAAAATTTCTTTAGTCCGAGTACGAACTCCTAGTGACAAGAATGTATGTTCTTCATTCTAAATAATTGTGTTTTCGCGAGCTTTTAAGATTTATTTTAAGTAACCCATTTGGTTGTTGGTGATAGGGAGATGTATCGGTGAATGGCATTCACGAAAGGCTTGTGATCCATATAAACGTGAAACTCGCGGCCTTCGATGAAATATCGAAATTTATTTATTCTTGCAAAGATGGCTAGAATCTCACGATCAAAGAGTGGACATTTTTGTTCTGTTTGTGAGAATTTTTTGAACAGAAAGCTAATGGTTCCCATTCATTATTATTTCGCTGTTCCAGTATACCTCCACATGCTGTGTTTTTATTTTTCTCTAAACGCTGTCTGACATTTAACGGGCCAGGAGAATTTACCTTTTTTACCTAGTTTGATCAACGAATTTATATGATTGTAGATAGGTGATAATTGTTCGACCCAATTTGTTATGAATCGGTGGTAGTAGTTGACCATTTCGATTATGCATTTTATTGCTTGATTTCATAGCCACCAAATTCATATTCAATGCACGGATTGTGATTTCGTAATCTGAGACTGTTCTGAACTGTGCCTGTGACCGCTCTGAATGTTCCTCAGCTGTTTTACTGGCGACTAAGGTATGACCTATTGACCTGCTTTTCTGAGGCCAAAAGCCATTCTACAGAAATCAAACATGTCAAATGCTGTAGGTGTTGTAGTTTTGTGTTGATCTTCGGATGCAACCGGAATTCGGTTAATTTGGTTAAATTGGATCCTTGTTAATCCGAAAGTACACTTAGTATTTTGTGATGATATTCTTAGGTCCTGGAAAATTTTTATGGAAAAACAGTTACAACCTAAATTTATTGTATTGCGAATTGAGAATACTAAGCACCTGTAGTCCCTATAATTTTTCAAAAGATTGCGATTTTAACTTGGATCTTTTTTCCCGAATGTACACTTAGTGTTTGGTTTTCCTAGAACCTGAGCAGGGAATTGAGCATTCTAACCACCGTTAACCATTGTAGTTTTCCAAGGGATGGTAATTTCCAGTTAATTTGTATCTTTATTAACCCAAGAGCAGATATAGTATTTGGTGTATATTTTCCTTGAACATAAGAAAATTTTATGGAAAACCGCTTAGACCAAAACATTACCGAATTGAGATTTGATCAGAATAAACACTCTTAGGTTTAGTTTAGGTTTTAACTTAGGTTAGTTTTCAAGGCATAGAAAAACGCGTACATTGTAAATTTATTGTATTGATAGTCGACCATACTAACTTTCCTTAGCCTCGATAATTTTTCAAGGGATGACGATTGTCGGTTAATTTGGATCCTATATAATCAGAAAGTATATTTAGTATTCGGTGAAGGTTTCCTAGGACATGGAACAATCCATAGGAATGCCGCTTTTAAGGAAAATTTACCAATATGATTTGAGCATAATAAACACCCGTAGCCCAAATAATTTTTGAAGGATGGTGATGTTCAGTTAGTTTGTATCGAGTAACCCAAAAGTACACTTAGTATTTGGTGGTGGCTTGCCTTGGACCAATTGAGCATACAAATCACCCGTGGCTCCAATAATTTTTCAAGGGATGGTGATTTTCGGTTAGTCTAGTATTTGGTACCGGAAGTACAATTAGTATTCGGTGAAGGTTTCCCTAGGACATGTAACAATTTAATGGAATGTCACTTTTAACGAAAATTTACCGATATGATTTGAGCATAATAAACACCCGTAGCCCAAATAATTTTTGAAGGATAGTGATGTTTAGTTAGTTTGGATCCTTAGTACCAATTTAGCATACAAACCACCCTTGGCCCCTAATTTTTCAAGAGATGATGATTTTCAGTTAGTTTAAATCCTTATTAAACCGAACACTCTTAGCCCCTATAACTTTACAAGTGCATGTGATTTTCGGATAATTTGGATTCTTGTTAACCCGTAAGTACGCTTAGTAATTGGTGGGAATTTTCCTACGACATGGGGAAATTTAATGGAAAACTGCTTACAACGATAATCTATTGTATTGAGAATTAAACATACTAAACCCCCAAGCCTCCAAAACTTTCCAAGGGATGATGATTTTCAGTTAGTTTGGATCCTTATTAAACCGAAAATGTACTTGATATTTGGTGGAGATTTTCCTAAAACATGAGAACATTTTATGGAGAAACGCTTAGCCGCACTAAGCGGCAACCCACTCTTAGCCCCTAAAACTTTTCAAAGGAGGATGATTCGTAGTTAGTTTACATTTTTATTAACCCGAAAGTAAAGTTAGTATTACGTGGTGATTTTCTGAGGACATGGACAATTTCCATGGAAACCCCGTCTACACCGTTATTTTATTGTATTGCGGATTAGGCATACTAAACACCCTTAGTCCCTATTATTTTTCAAGGAATAGTGACTTTTGCCGAAGGTTTACGCGTACGTTGAAACATAATGGCGGATTCAAATATATTTAGGAAAGTTAATCAGCTCATGGAAATACAAATTTGGTACCCAACCATTATAAATTGCTTAAGTAAACTTGTAATCCAATATAATTTTATAAAAAGTATTGCGTGCATCAGTAACAGTGTAAATGTAAAGTAAATTGTCGAGAAAAAAGTTTGTTGCGAAACTATACAAAATATTTTATTAGTTTCCGTTTAGAGATTAAAGTTTAAAGTTAATTTTCCAGATATATAATTTTCCGTACAACAATTTTCCGCAAGTTTTTTTTTTAACTGGCACCATATTACATATACGTATATAAGTAAGTATAGTAGATGGAGCTAGCATTTTTCCTACCATAAAAAACACTGTATTATCTTTGCCTCTTCGTTACTTTCTTTAAGATTTTATGTTGCAGTTTGTTTTTTCGTATTCAGTTTGTGTTGGCTTTTATCTTGAATAAAATGGATAATTTTTCATATGAATTTTTCTCGTCTCTATTTTAATTTTAATTAAAAAAAATGTTATAGCAAAATAATAATTTTAAATAAAATAAATTGAAAGCACAAAAAATATATAACACAAGGAAAATTGTTAAATAACAACAAAATATAATTTTCAATTTTCGTTCCAAGAGTCTCAGACAATTAAATTGAAAATCAATTTTCTTTATTTATTCTGTGTATAACGATGCAGAGAAAATCTACCCAAATCTTTTGTCGTAGACTAAAGATGGGGCTCTCTCCCTATACATATTGAGACTATTCATATTACCATAAAAGTTTTATTTTGTGAAATATCAAATCGATATTACCTCGTTAAACCGTATAATTTTAAACGACCCATATCTGGTGGGGTATTTCCAAATGTGGTTTAAAACATATTTGTGATGACATAAATCGCTCAATGCTATAATTATAATTACATAAAAAATAGCATGCACATATATTTTCACACTAGTCGGTGAAAAAAAAAATGCAAATTTTTAAAATTACCTGATGTTACTATATATTGCCACCTTATATTTATTACTGATGCTGCAGAAATCTATAACTTTTTATTATTTTTTTTTTCGTCCGATGTGGTTAAATGCTATTTGATTCGGGCGAGATATTTTTCCAGTGCAATAAAATAACACCACACCAACCACAAATTTTGTTGCACGAACTCGTACATAAAAAATAATTGGCGAATGGAAATTTCTTTAAACCCGTTTCAACATCTCCTGTACACGAGTGGCTGTGCGATTATAGTGCTATCGAATTTACACAAATATGCGGGCGATTCATGGAAAAAATCGTTTGTGGCATATTCTTCGAATTGCATGAAAAGTGTAGCGCTATATATAGAGATATTTGTATAAATAAAATGTGATTTTCATTAAATACAGACAAACAAAAAATATAAATAAAATTTAATTAATCGAGAAAATAAATAAAAAAATAAAAATTTAAATAATTCGCGGATGCAAAATTTTATGTAAAATCAATAAGTTCGAGGAAAGGGTTTGGGCGTAAAAGGCGCGGAAAATGAAAATCCAGTGTTTGTTCTATATGGTGGTTAAAATTTATTAACTGAGATTTATGTGTGGACGCTGCTTATACAACTTTACAATTGTGTACTGAAATAAAAATATTTTAATCTCCCATTCTATGATGAAATACCTATAGTGGTCACGTTCATTTGGTGAACCCGACTACAACCAATTGCTACGCACAACACGAATGGACTACAGTAAAAAATAGTTCGCCGGTTTTGATGAAACGCCAAGTTACAAGTGTATATCGAGACGCATTCGAATGCCGTTACGTAAACAACTTGTATAAATATAAACAATTTTTGGTCAACGGATCGGAAAAATCCGAAACGGAATTTATAAAGAAAAAGTGACGGAAACACACGAGTGCTGTATTTCAAGGACATATTCGGTGGTGACATACTAACGGTATAAAAGAAACATCTGTAAAGGTCGTTCAACAACGTGGTCAACCAGTCAGCCTGTCAACAAGTAATATTCAGCTTTAAAAACAAAACGAAACAAAAAAGTTAGTGTAATCGATCATCTTAAATAATTTGCTTTAAATTTTAATATGCTGTATAAGATAGCGGAAACTTCTCAGCCGAAAATAAGAAATTTCGCTACTCCCCGCAAGTGGCAGCATCATCACAAAAGATAATTACTTTTGTTATATAATTTTTCACTAAATAAAACATCCCAGCGGAATAAAATATTAAAAGTGATCCTTAAAATGACAAATTGATTGATCTCCGAAGTAATGGAACTCGGTAAATGAAATCTGGAAATTTAACCCAAGTGAAATATGTCCCAAAAAATCCCAAATTTGTTGCATGCAATAAAGGTTGCATTTAATACATAGGTTCGTCTATTAATAGGCCCAACAAATTTCAAAGATTAACATCTTAGTAAGTTTTCTGGAAAACTTATGATAGGCTCACTTAACGGGGCAAATGAACAGAACGATTTCTAGGGTCGGCGATACTAATAGCGGGCCTTTTACAAAGGGGATGTTGCAACATATTTCAATTAACAAATTTGTTCAACAAATTTCAAAAGATTGACATGTGGGTAGGCTTTCTAGAATGCTCATGTTACGTTCTCTTAACGGGACAAATGAATGGAACGATTCCTGGGGTCGGCGATACTAATAACGGGTCTTTTACAATGGGATGTTGCAACAAATTTGAATTAACAAATTTGTTCAACAAATTTCAAAAGATTGACATGTGGGTAGACTTTATAGAATGCTCGTGATACGTTCTTTTAACGGGACACCTGAGTTGAACGATTCCTGGGGTCGGAGATATAAGTAACGGGTCTTTTGCAATGGGATGTTGCAACATATTTCAATTAACAAATTTGTGCAACAAATTTCAAAAGATTGACATGTGGGTAGGCTTTCTAGAATGCTCATGTTACGTTCTCTTAACGGGACAAATGAATCGAACGATTCCTGGGGTCAGTGAAATAAGTAACGGGGCAATGGGATGTTGCAACAAATTTCAATTAACAAATTTGTTCAACAAATTTCAAAAGATTGACATGTTGGTAGACTTTCTAGAATGCTCGTGATACGTTCTCTTAACGGGACAAATGAATGGAACGATTCCTGGGGTCGGCGATACTAATAACGGGTCTTTTGCAATGGGATGTTGCAACTAATTTCAATTAACAAATTTGTTCAACAAATTTCAAAAGATTGACATGTGGGTAGGCTTTCTAGAATGCTCGTGATACGTTCTCTTAACGAGACAACTGAGTCGAACGATTCCTGGGGTCGGCGATACTAATAACGGGTCTTTTGCAATGGGATGTTGCAACAAATTTCAATTAACAAATTTGTTCAACAAATTTCAAAAGATTGACATGTCAGTAGATTTTCTTGAACGCTCGTGATACGTTCTCTTAACGGGGCAAATGAATCGAACGATTCCTGGGGTCGGCGATATAAATAACGGGCTCTATACATAGTGAAATTTCTGTTCAACGAATTTCAAAATTTTGCATTTAGATAAGTTTTCTTGCTAATACTGGTAAACTAATGATGGTACAGGTTGCACACCTCCCCTTTGACCAGGTTGTAAATAGAACGTATCACGAGCGTTCTAGAAAACCTACCCACATGTCAATCATTTGAAATTTGTTGAACAAATTTGTTAATTGAAATTTGTTCAACAACCCCTTTGTAAAAGATCCGTTATTAGTATCGCCGACCCCATGATTCGTTCGACTCGCGCTGATAATCTAACATTTAATTTTATTTCAATTCAATACATATATTTTTTGAGATTTCTGTGTAACATTTGTTGTATGCAACAAATTTGGGATTTTTTTTTGGGACGTAAAGAATGACGATGAAATCTGTATATTGATTGGGTATTGATCAGGGGTTTTAAATTAAGTTTTGGACAAATTTCTAGGATCTGTTCAGTAGTCTAGGATTAGTCTAGGACTAAACTTGGCCATTTCATAGGCAATCCTTTGAAAATTTAAAAATATTTATTATTTTATTTTCAGCTTTTGGCTAATACCTCAAAAAATCCCTAATCAATACTATTATCCAAATTTCATCGTCATCCTTTTAGAATGGCGGAAAGACGAAATATTGTTAAATTTCAAGATTTCATTTACCGAGTTCCATTACTTCGGAGATCAATCAATTTGTCATTTTAAGGATCACTTTTAATATTTTAGTCCGCTGGGATGTTTTATTTAGTGGAAAAAGAGATACAAAATGAATAAAAAATTTCCGCTGGTTAATTATATAACAAAATAAATTCTCTTTTGTGGTGATACTGCCACTTGCGGCGAATAGCGAGATCTCTTATTTTCCGCTATGTCATATATCAAGTATCGGAAGTTCAGAAGATGAAAATAATGACAATAAACAAGAGAACACGAAAGTAAAACATACTGTTGCTCATCTACCGATATAGATGTAATATCTATACAGTAACAGGAGTAATCCGTAAGCCTCCCTTACTCAATAAGTATGAAGCACTTCGGAATGAGATTATCAGAAGACGTACATTGTCAGAACAAAGTAGAATTGAACACCTGCTTAAATCTACTGACATGGGTGGTTTTTCACCATCAGATTTCTATCACCATCTCGAGGAGAAGACAGGAACTTCAGCAACTGGTCAACGCTCAATTATTAAAAATTTTGTGGTTAGGTCGACTACTTGATTCTATTAGAAATTGACGAGTTACTTAAATTCGCAGATAGAATCTTCGAAATCAATCATCTATCGCTAGTGGAGTATCATCTCAACCTAAATCAAATAACCTTCTATCAGAAATTAATTTCTCCAAAAATTTATAGATCTACTAGCTTCCAAGTTTAATGGTCAGATAATTAATTGGAACAGATCAAGACAACGAATAGAAGAGGTTCCAATCGATTGCGATCGCGCACTAGGTCACACCAACGTGGTAGTGACTAAATTTGTTGGTACCATAGAAAATTTAAAGAGAGAGCACGAAAACGTCAAGGTTGCTCATTCGAAAAAAAATCTTTTTCCCAAGCATTACCCTCGAAGAGAAATTAGCTCGTCCCGTTGTAGATGTGACGAACAATGGGACGTGTGTCAATCGCCGTTTAATTATTAGATGTTCCAAGACAAAATATCATTTTTTAATTGACACTGGAGCAGAAATTTCGGTAGTTCCAAAAATATATTTTAGACTCGAAATACTAGCACTCGATTCACTCGATTACTAGAGTTAGATTTGGGATTGCGTCGAGCATTTAGACATCCATTTATTGCTGTTTCGGTAACGAGACCAATAATAGGCGCAGATTTATTGATAACGTTCGGTTTGGTTGTTGATCTACGAAATAAACGACTCTTAGATACAAATACCTCACTTTCAGTTAACACAATGGAAACTGCAATATCAAATGAATCGGTATCGCTAATATTCGCGGTTGAAGAACTTTACGCCGAAATTCTTCACAACTATTCTTTTTCGAGACCGAGAAGATTGGATCCAGCAAAACATAAAATTGCTAAAATCGAATTTGAACATATGTTGCAACTAGGCTTGTGTAGACAAAGTTCTTCCAGCGCTGCCTCACTTTTACATTTAGTACGAAGCGTGACAGCAATAACTGGCGCCCCTGCGGGGATTACCGCCGATTGAACGCTATCACGGTACCGGATAGATATCCTTTACCGCATATTCACTTTTCTCTTAATCTTAGAGGTTGTGGCCTCACAATAAATTTACAAAACAGCTATTACCACACCTTTTGGACTCTTTGAGTTCACTAGGATGCCGTACGGACTACGAAATGCTGCTCAGACCTTTTAACGTCTTATGGATGATGTTACTAAAGGTTTAGGTTTCGTTTACGTCTATATCGACGACATTTTGGTAGGTAGCAGAAACATATCGTAACATCAAAAACATCTCAATATTTTATTCGCTAGACTAACAGATTTTGGTTTAACAATTACGCCTTCCAAATATGAATTTGGAGCAACATCTCATAATTTCCTCAGCTATCAAATCACTAAACTATTTTCCCCAACCTACGCCAATTAGGCAAGTGCAGCGTTTCGTGGGCATGGTTAATTATTACCATCTCAGCGAGCTAGGCAAAGTAACGGCGTTTTTAAATAATACTAAAGTTGCCCTCGCCCAGGCTACTCATCAACACCGATGCTTCTGGTATTGCTCTAGGTGCTGTATTAGAGAAGCCCACAGCTCGATTATATTTCATAATTTATAACTGATATAAGATATGTTAAAGGTGAAAACAACGTCGTAGCTGTTGCAATGTCACGTACCGAAGAAACTCAATTGCCAACTATTTGTCACACAGCTATCGATCTAACAAAATTAATTTCATTACAAAATACAGACGATGAACTAAAAACGTTAATAGACGCAGCATCGCAGTTGACGAGCTCGAAATACAAATTGGAAAAAATCCCTGATTTTGTTTCCGGTTTGTCAATTTGGTGTGAATCAGTCTGGGGTCGATTAAGTGTCCTTACATTCCTAGTGCAATGCGTGAAAGTGTTTTTGAAAACTTACACGGGTTGTCGCATCCAGGAATACGTGCAACACGAAAATTGATAGCATCCAAGTATTTTTGGCCAGGCATGAACGTTGTTACGGGATACTGGTCCAAAACTTGCATTCCTTGCCAGAGATCTAAAATCAATCGACATACTAGATCAGAACACGGACGTTTTGATATTCCTTCTGGAAAGTTCAACCACATACACATTGATCTCGTCGGACCGTTACCTCCATCTAATGGTAATACGTTCATCCTCACAATAATCGACCGGTTTACACGCTGGCCGGAAGCGATACCACTGATGGACACGAGAACGATAGTTAAAGCTTTCGTGGACACACGTCTCAAGATTTGGCGTCCCATTAGAAATCACAACTGACCAGGGAAGTCAATTTGAAAGCTTGATTGGGAATAAAACCACTCGTGAAGTTCAGCGTATTATAAATCGACATACACAATGGATGGCGTGAACAATTTCGGTAAACCATTTAAAACAGCTCGAGGGTCACAACACGTGTTAATTGAATACACAGTATCGGAATGCAGTATGTGCAAACGTGTTGACACCGACGATATGGCGAAGTGCGACAAGTGTAATAAGTGGTTTCATTTTGTGTGCGCTGGCATAACGCAGGAAATTCCAGAATGCCGATTGGGTTTGTAGCATGTGCTCGAGCATGTCTATTGCCGGAAACACCATAACTGCCAACCCTATGTCAAAGATGTCGAGCAAGAAGAAGAACACAAATGGATCCGTAAGTGCGCGATCCACAAAATCCTCAAGCAAGAGGAGACAGCTGTAACTTCAGAAGTTGGAGCAAATTTGCAAGCTACAACAGATCAGCCGTAAGGAAATGGAAGCCGAAGATCGCGATTATATAAACAAGAAGTTCGAAATCCTCGTGCAGCAAATTGACGATGAATCAGAATCTGATCAAGACGATGAGCCTAAGTCGAACCATGTGGATGTCAGTAAGATGGGTTGAGCCACACCAAAGCCAGTCGGAGAAGCCAGCAATTAAACAAAATGCACCTCAAGCAGCGGATATGGCGATCGTATTGATGTCGAGAAGCGGTCAATCGCAATATCTACAACAATTGGTACCCGAGCGGCGCCAAATAGACAAACCTACTTCAAATGTACGGACATTAGTCCCACATGACCGTGGCGCCATTCCGGTGAGTTTGAACAACACGAATCAGCCGTCTAATACTCAACCAGCAGCGTTTATCGGTGGGCAACAACTCCCTGTACCAAATTCCGTAACGGTACCCTATGTGGATCAGCTAGCCGCAAGACATGTATAGTTCCCAAGGAACTTTCTCATTTCAGCGGGCAACCATCGGAAGAGCCAATGTTCATTAGCAGCTACGAAAGTTCAACAGAGACATGTGGGTTTAGCGATGCTGAAAATTTATTACGTCTACAACGATGTTTGAGAATGCTGTATGGCCGCCCAGAACTGACCATCCATACCTTACTCCAGAAAATCAGAAGTGAACCGGATCCGAAAGCAGAAAAATTAGAAACCCTAATTTCATTCGCGCTGTCAGTGCAAAACCTATCCGCCACGATCGAAGCTGCCGGACTACTGGCACAAATGAACAATCCATCACTGTTACAGGAGTAAACAGATCGGCCACTGCCTCACATAAAATTGAACTGGGCCGTATATCAACAGTCTGTGCTAGACGTCACGTTTTACACGTTTGGGAATTGGCTTTTTGCAATCACGCAAGCAGCAAGTGCAGTTATCATACCACCTTCCGCCTCTGACAGTACCAACGTCAGGCGGGAAAAGCGACAATCTAGCGATAGAGGCTATCTGCATACGCACGCGGGAGATATTAACAATAATCGAACTGTTAATGATGATCAGAAATGCCAGCTGTGTAAGAAATCCGATCATATGCTAAAAAGCTGTGAGAGTTTCATTCAGGTGAATCGGAGTGAACGTTGGAACACCGTAAAAGAAAACCGGCTGTGCCGAAAGTGCTCGGACTGCTCAACCACTTTCGTTGCAAATATGGCAAGCAATGTGGCACGCAGGGTTGCAAGGCGTTATACCATTAACTGCTTCATGGCGAGGTACTGCCCGAGATAAAAGAAGGGGCCAAACCCGTTGCTAATTACGCTTTACATTGTAATGCCCAGCGTCGATCACAACAATTACCTCTTTTCCGAATCATCCAGGATACTCTCTGCGGGAAAAAAGCGTCAGTAAATACGTTTGCTTTCCTTGATTTAGCGAAGGAGCTGGAATTAGAAGGAACCCCCGAGAGCTTGTGAATGAAATGGACAGCAGACACTGTTTGAGAAGAAAAGGATTCCAAGATAGTTTCGCTGCAAATATCGGGAAACTATCAAGGGAGTCGAAAGTACCGCACCAATAATGTCAGAACCGTAAGTAGCCTAAATCTACCGATGCAATCCGTAGCAGCGCAAATGATAACCGATAAGTACCATCATCTACAGGGAGTTCCGATCCAGGAATACAAACAAGAAGTCCCTCGCATTATTATTGGCATTGATAATTGGAAACTAGCGGCCACCAAAACTAGATTATGGTGGGTAGTGCACGGCCTTTACGACCAAAACAAAGCAGCCAATTCTACTATGTGTGATTGTAATATTGATCAACGGATGGAGACTATGGTTAAAGAATTTTTCTCATTAGAAACTAGACTGGATAGACGTGCGCGCGAGTTACTAGAGACAACTACAATGCTCCGAGAGCAGCGGTTTGGAGCAGGACTGCTCTGGAAATATGATGAAGTACGGCTCCCAGATAGTCTACCTATGGCACTAAATCGATTAGTGTGTCTCGAAAAGAAGTTGCAACGAAACCATGATTTGCTGAAATGCTAAAGGAGAAAATTCGTCAGCATCTCATCAAGGGCTATGCACGTAAGTTGTTATCTCATGAATGGATCGAGCCATCTCCAAGAATATAGTATCTACCCATATTTGCGGTGACTAATCCGAATAAACCAAATAAAGTTCGCATTGTATGGGACGCAGCCTGAAAAATCAACGGAATATCGTTGAATTCAGTTCTCAATTACTCAGGAGTAATTCAAAGATTTAGGGAGATATAAGGGAAATGTTTCATCAAATACGCATTCGAGAAGCCCATCAACAATCCCAATGGTTCTTATGGAGAGGCGAGAACCCAAGTAAAGAACCTGATATTTATGTAATGCAGGTTATGAAGTTTGGGGCGACTTGCTCTCCCGATTCGGCGCAGTGTGTAAAAAAATGCGAACGCACTTAGTTTTGCTGAAAAGTATACGCGAGCTTCCGACGCAATAACGAACAACCATTATGTGAATAACTGGTTAGACAGTGTCGACATCTCGGAGGAATTCATCGAACTAGAAAAAACAGGTCATAGAAATACACAAACTTGCAGGGTTTGAAATAAGAGGTTGGAAGTCGAATTTTCCGGAAATATTATCAGCATTGGATATTGTCAGTACAACGTCAGAGGTAAAGAAAGAGCTGAACATCAGCCCGGCAACCGAAGGCGAAAAAGTGCTAGGAATGTGGTGGAACACTGAGACCGACACATTTAGTTATTCATTATCTCACCGCCAACAGGATAGTGATCTCTTGTCGGGTGAGAAGCAGCCCACTAAGCGTGAATTATTAAGGACTCTAATGTCTGTATTCGATCCTCTGGGCCTTTTGGGATTTTACTTGGTGTACGCTAAAATTCTATTGCAAGATGTTTAGAGATCATCGATCGGCTGGTACGAAAAATTGAACGACGAGCAATTCGACAAGTGGAAAACTTGGATCCAGTTGTTACCACAAATAGCGCAGATACAAATTCCTCGATGGTATGGAATACGGGGAGACACAGAAATAATACAACTGCATATATTTGGTTGCAGCTAAAACGAAAGTCGCACCACTTACGCCATTTTCAATTCCTCCTTGCCATAACCGTATGACCTTCACTCAAACCGAGTTTGTTAAAGCAAACACTGAACTGTACCGTCGAGCCCAGTACGATGTCTATCAAATGGAGGTAGAAATATTGTTACGCAACCAATCGCTTTTAATAGATGAACAAGTGAACGTTTCGAAAACCAGCCCTATTTATAGGAGTGCACCATATTTAGACGACGTTGGCATCTTAAAGATGAAAGGGAGGATTGATGCTTCGGAAGATGAAAGTATGAATCAAAAACGACCAGTTTTGCTACCGAAAGGTCATAGGGTGACTTATTTGTTAGACATTTGAGTATACGTAGATTTGTCATACCATCAAAAATACCAATACCATAATCATAAAACCATTGTTAACAAACGCTGTCAGCAATCCGTAATTCCGGGCGTAAGACAGTTATTGAAAGAGTACCATTTTCATGCCAGAGACGTAAGAACCAAAGTTCCCTTCCTCAAGAGCCACACTTGGCGGAATTGCCTTCAGCTCGGCTTACATCCTTCACTCGACCGTTCTCTTTTGTGAGCATAGACTACTTTGGGCCGATCATTGTTTCGGTTGGACGTCGTAAGGAGAAAAGGTGGGGAGTTCTGTTTACTTGGAATTTACAACCCCGGGATCCAGATGGCTGTTTAATCGATCGGCTTGTTAATAGAGGTTGAAAACATTATCATTTCTCATCTGCTAACGTTCGTTTCCATTGAGGGCACCGATTCTGAAGCCTTGCCACCAAACCATTTTTTACTGAGCTCATCAAGCGTTACAAAACCCCCAAGTGAATTCAACGATAAGGACCTGATACTCAGAAAGAACTGGCAGAAGTCGCAACATTTAGCGAACTTATTTTGGAAGCGATGGTTTTCCGACTATTTGCCACATTTTGGCAATGTGGTTATTATCGTTGATAACGATTTACCACGAAATGGTAGAAAGCTATGTTGCACGGTTGAATGTCGTGTATTAATATGTGTCGATGATGCAATATCAACTATTTTTTGAAACTATAAACGAGATGGCATATAAGCGGAACATTAAGTTGATGTGGATGCCAGGGTATTTTAGTATAAAAGTTAATTAACAAACATTGCAATGGCAGCGAAAGTTATCAACAGAACAGGCGACGCAAACCTAATATGAAATTTTTATGATTTTTTTATGAGACTGGACAACGAGAGCAATTCATTTTCGCTATACACACAAAGCTTTGGAAGCATTATTTTTGCTATGCCCACGAAAAGCGTTTTACTCTACAGTGGTGTATGTAGAAGTACAACACTATTTTATACATAGAAATGAACCGTATTGTCTATTAAATTCCAATAAAGACACAATGGCAATCTACTTGAGAATTATGGCAACGTATATGCGGCTGTGATTTTAGATTGTTTATGCAAAGTGAATCCAAATTATCCAAAATGTTACTGATTTTCCATAATTGTTCAACTTCATTCTTGCATTGCCAGGACATTGAAGGATACATATTTAATTTGCTCTGTGTGAGAATTACAAAAAACAATTAAGGAAAGTTATTCTGCATAACGTCCGGTTGTGGTACACCCATGAATACAATTTTCGCGCTACGTGTTTAAATGATGTACACCTCGTCGCGTTCAATTTGGAATGAATGTACCAGAATTGTTGACTGATAATATTCCCAATTTACATTTATTTAGAAAACAACAAAAAAGTTCAATGTTCATGATATGTCCGGTGACACAGTGTAAAGACGTTCCACATTTGTTGGCGTTCAAAATTTGTCTGGATATCGCCTAATCTAGATATAAAGATCCGAGATAACAAAATCGAAATTCACTAATAAAATTTCTATAGTTGAGACGTTGACTATACATTTTGCACCGGTGTGAAGTTTCTAACAAAAAATAACAAAAAAGCCAAATTACATATGTGTTGGTAACACTCAATATTAAATTCTTATTAGAAAAAATTGAGTGAGATTTATTACACTGTAAAATTATTTTCCGAATGAAGATATTTTAAAATTAAATTTTCTTAAATATAATTTATTCAAAAATACAAAATATTAATGAAATGCAATGATTATTAAAACAAATAAAAATCAAGTGAGAATTACTTAACAAATAAATAAAAGTAAAAGCTATAACAGAAAAATATCAGAATTGTTTATTGAAATTTCTCGATCAAAATACTTTGTATTTTATCAATCTGGGCCAATAACAAGCTACTTCCAGAGATTAGGGCAAGGCACCACTGTATAGGTTAAATTGGCCTATCTCTAAAGAACATTTTCCGGTATAAGGTTTTCCCAAGCGGAGAAAACGCAACCTTATACGCAACCTTATACCAATCGTATACGCTATTAACAAGGTTGCATTTTCTCCGCTTGGGAAAACCTTATACCGGAAAATGTTCTTTGGAGATAGGCCAATTCAACCTATATAGTGGTGTCTTGCCCTAATCTCTGGAAGTGGCTTGTTATTGGCCCAGATTGATAAAATACTCAATATTTTGAGTGAAAATGTTCAATAAATATATTTGATATTTTTTTGTTGTTAAAGCGTTAATTTTATTTATTTGTTAAGTTTTTTTAAGTTATTTAAATATTTCTTTAATATCTTTTGTATTTATTATCCTTTTTCTATTTTATTTTGTAAATTTTGAATTTATTTAATATGATAATAATTTTTAATAAAAATTTTTCTAATTTGCATTTATAAATATTAACAGTGCAATTCACCAACACTAAAACAATTCAATATGGCGGCAATTGGAATCGTATACGTATACGTGTTATTTTTTGTTAGAAACTTCACGGGCTCCATTTTGCCTATGTGGTTTAATGTCCCCAACTAATAAATTCTATAGACAACAAAGCGACCAAAAACTAGCCACACCAACAAATCCTTAATTAGATAAAAGATAAAATAAATATAAAACACATTAGAAAGCTTAGTCAAAAAAAAAATTAATTTTTATATCGCGTTTTATGCCGCAAGTATCCCGCACCGTTTGTCTCGAGGACAAACTCTTCTAAGATACCTGTTAGATTTATGTATCGTCGCCGTTTATTTTTTGTGTCTTCTCGTATAAGAAATAAACGTTTTAATTCAAGATGAAATTTAATCAGCACACAAACTTGTTGCAGCTTTTTTGCGCTATTTTATAATTTTGTTCTATCCATTTACCATTTTTTTTGCGTCATCGTATACATTTTTCATCTTAATACCATTTAATTCTTGATTAAAACTATCCACTTCTAGCTGGTTTTGTTGGTGCAGTGTTTGTTGCTGTATTGTGCAGAGCATAAAATCTAATGTAATTTTATAATTTCTTCTGCACTAATGCGAGACAATTATTTTCTAAAAATTTTGAAACGATTTATAATTATTTGTATAACGACGCATTTAATAAAGTTAAGCTTTTATGCGATAAGTTGAATTATTCTTTATGGCTATTTCGTAGTCAAGAAATTTATAAAGCTTTTAAGTTTTAATGAAATTGTGCCCAAAATGCAATCGTCAGACTCTAAATTCATTTAGGGAGGCTCTGAGACTGCTTTAGAACGTAGTATTATGAGAGGCTGTGTTTATCTATAGGGAATAGTTCGCTTACCATGGGCGGGAGCTTGACCACTATTTCTAAATAAATGTGAAAGTGAAAACAAAACTAACTTGTTGGTATATAATTTTGTTCTACTATACAAATTTTAATGCCTATCTGGCTCAAAATATGAATATACCTAATTATAAATAACGTGTGCTTAACAATTACAGCAAACTACACAAAAAATATTTTAAATTAAATTTCGATATTGCTGAAGATATCGATATACAGAAGAGATTGGCGTTGGTTTGGCTTTTAAGCGTCACTGTTAGAATCAGCTCGGGAAAGAGGTGCTGGCGCTGATGACGGATGTTACTCCTTGAACCTAAAATCAAAAATGGCTAAAAGTAATATCAGGATCCCTATAGTTGAGTAGGGAATCGCTTAATGATGGATGTCATGGTGATTCATTTCTGTCAGCATTCGTTCATTTTCCTTTATTGTTTTCAGCTATCTTTTCAAATCTGTAGTGTTAGATGCTTGCATCACAGTGAGATTTTCGTTTAGTGTTGTTCTGGTTTTTAATTGCTGACCGAATTCCTTTAAATTGGTGCCACCGTTTATCGTGTTGAATGATTTGTGAACCGATTTACTAATATCGTTAGATGCTGTACCGATAGTGAAGCATTTATAGACACTAACCCAGATCCCTGAAAATTGTATGTGTCGATGTTGGATCCACATATGATATCAACTGTTGTTTCGTTGGGTATTACGAATATCCATTCGTTTGGAGCGTGAAGCTTTATCCAGTGGTTGGTTGAATTTATTGACACAACATTGCATAATCTGTCGAAGCGTTGCAACTTCGCACTGGCTTTTATTTGTCATGGCGTTGAAAATTCGTGATGAAAACTATATTCATGCTTTGATATATATGAATGAGGTTGTGAATATTGTGTCCCGGTTTGGTTATTGAAGCCGGTATGTGCTGACGAATAAATTGTAGTTGATCCCACATCAAGCAAGCCCTGTTGTGTATCCTCTAGGTTTTTTAGTATTAGAGGCAATTCTATCATGCTTGTTAATATTGAGTGGACCCTATCTTCGTATGTTCGATACTCGTTCAACAACTCCATTTCCAATCTTACTTTCAGTTGCTCTTTAATTAGATTATTCAACGATGTCACTGTTAGATTAGAATTGTGCTTTACCAACTTGATTGTGTTGTCTATTATTGATGTTTGGTTTCTCATCAGTGCCATTAGATGATTTTCGTTGTTGTTAATATTCTCAAATTGGACGTGGAAGTCCAAATATGTCACCAAACATAAGACCTACCGTATCTCTTAAGCCCCGTTTTACTCGCGACCAAGTTTTTGAATTGCCACTGGAGTTGTTGCAGGATTATGTGGCATCTTAAGCTAGAGAGCTCCTTGCAAGCTGCTTCCAATTCGACTCGTGCTTTCAAAAAGGCTTCCATCTTCTCCCAGTAGCTCGTCATGTTGCAATAAATTGTGTCCACTTCATAGCTACCACCTCAAGTTTACCTAGATCCTCGTAACTCCGGAGTGACTTTAATCTGGACTTGTGCCAGCCCTAGTAGACAGCAAGTTGAGCGCATTGCTAACGAAAGATGATTTGCCTTTGCTCGACTTTGGGGCTGCTTTCTATAACTTTTTGGTTGATTTCTTTGGACTGCGTATTGTCGTCTTGCATGGCTGTGATTGTTTTTTGTGTTGTCGGTTGATACTGATTTTCCCTTTTGTCTATTACCGACTGAGCAGGATTACTATTCTTAGAGTACAAGTTCACGTGGTCTTCAGACTCGTTAGTTAATGGAAGACGGCATACTTTGTAGAGATTCCTCTTTAACGTGCTGTTCTTATATTTGAGTGTAACTACCCTGACTAGTCCATCTTGTCCCGGCTAACGTGTGAGTTCTCCAAAATGAGGACTTCCCGGGGGCAAAAAGTGCCTCTCAGTTCCCATCTGTGTCACTTTGTTTTTAATTTCACCTTCCTGTTGTTTTGCCTGCCTTTGAAATTGTTTACTAACAACACCCGCAATCGCTGAATATTTTCAGACAAATTCCTCTTCTTCAAATGAATCGCCGATTTGCGGTTAGGAAAGCATCTGTTGACAAGTCGCTTATAAGTTCTAGATGAATTGCTTTTGTGGCTAGGCATATAAACATGGCAATGTACTCTTTTGTTGTTTTATTACAGCAGCATTTCCACAATTTTGTACTAATTGAACCGGCATAGTCTACTCCACTGTTTGTGAACGGTGGGGCTGGTGTTACTCGCTATTTTGGTAACATACCCATCAGTTGTGTTGATGCAAATTTCTTTGCTCTGGTGCAAACTATGCAATGTATAGAGTTACGAATTGTATCATTGGCATTTATTAGTTAATACTGCGCTCTCAAATATGATAACGTTGCCTGATTGGCTTCATGAAGAGTTTTTAAAGAGCTTCTTTGGTGAGCAACTTTGACAACTTGTGGCCTTTGGGCATTATTATTGGATGTTTTTCGCCAAACGATAGGTTTCTTTGGTAAATTTTGGTTTGATTTTAATTTCGTAAGTTCCATTTCAAATGCTTCTTTCTATGCGACTTTGATTATTACTCTTAGCGCTGTCTTGAGTTCTTGTGGGTTAAGCTGGGAGGTATTTTTGGTTTTAGTCTTTGTATTTGATACAAAGCGTGGAGAGTATGCAATATTACGAAAGAGTCGTTGTAGCGACGAGAATCGATTGAATTCAACCACTGGTGTTTCCACTGTTGTTGTAAATATGGTTATTGACTTATGTTCCATGCTGCCTGCTTCTTTCAGTGATTGAGCATCAACATTTTTTGTTGGGTAGGTTGAACCTTTTAGCCACTGCGGCCCTTGCCACAAAATCCTGTAATTGAATATGGATTGTGATCCTCGTGATGCGCAGTCTGCTGGATTTTCGGTTGAAACCACGTGCTACCATTGACTAGGGTTAGTGCTGGATTGTATCTCTGTTATTCTGTTGCCGAGAAAAATTTTATGATGTTGTGGCTTTCGTTTTATCCAACTTAGAACTGCTGTTGAATCACCCCAGAAAAATGTTGATAAGTTGCTGTTGATGTCTAAAGCATGTACAACATTGTTTACTAGTATTGAGCAGTGATATGGTTTGGTTTAGTGGTGCAACCTTTGTTTTGGCATTAATTATTGATACTTCATTGTTTATCTTGCTGTATACCAAGGCGGCATATGCTTGATAGGAGGCGTCACAGAAACCATGTAGTTCAATTTTTGAGCCGTTGTTGTAGTTCATCCAACGATGAGTTCTAATCTTCTCTAAATATTGTAATCCTAGCCGATCCTACCTTCGATACTCCCGGACCTATTGAGCTTTTAATAGGCGCTGAAATCTACGAAGAAATATTGTTGGAAGGAATAAAAAATCAGCTTCATCCGCTGTTCTTAAAAAACAATCTGAACTAGGGTGGATAATACCAGGTCGCCTAACCCAGAACAGCAGTTTATCGATATCTCGTTTAAAGAGCCATGTCACACTAGCAGGCATAGATAAGCAATTAAAACGTTTTTGAAAGCTGAAGAACTACACTCGGAAAAACACTTAACTGCTGATGAGGAAGCATGTGATAAACACTATGAGCAGACCTACAAGAGGCCAGAGAATGGACGATAAGAAGGTTAGAATACCATTCAAAAATGACAAACTGAGAGAAGTGGCGATGGGAGACTCTAAATCCAAAGCAACTGATGATTGCTTCAAATTGAAAAACGATTCAAGAATGATGGAGACTTGAAGAGCCAATATCATAAGTTCGTGATAAGATAACAGATAATTTCAAGTACACGAAAGAACAACGCGTTTTAATTGTTAAACAATAATTCAAAAATAATGAAAGTTTGCATGCTGATTTTTCGATCAAAATGATCCAAAGCGATTAAGCTCATTTTCAACTTGATGGCTTCGTTAATCATCAAAAGTACCTCACTTGATTTTGGACAGGATGCGCCATTGGACCGTACCTTTTGAAATGATAACCGAGTTCTGTTTTGCCTAAATTGGATGATATTGATGTGGAAGGCATGTGGTTTCAACAATACGGTAATACATGAGTGATTTCCTGGACGTGTACACTCCCGTTTCGGTGATCAAAATTGGCGTTTCGGTGATCAAAAATAAATGAAGTTATTTAAAGTCAAAGGTGGATGTCAACAATCTTACGTCCACCCGGATACTGAAGGAGGAGATTAAATGCTGCATCAACGAAATTCAGCCACATTTATGCAAAATGGTAATTTAAAATTTCGACAAAAGAGTGGGTATGTGCTAGCAAATCCGTGAAGGTCATTTGCCCGATGTGGTATTCCATCCCATCCCGTTGAAATTCATTTTATAAGGACTCTCAAAATATACTGAAAATCGTGCTCTGGACGTATTTATAAGGGGACTCAATGGCGAGTTAAGCAGAATGCTGATGTTCCAACGCCCACAAAATCTTCCCGAGGCATACACATCATGCTTCGAGTTCCAAAACTTGAATTATCGTAACATAGTAATCCATAAAAAGATCTTAAATAATTCGATTGTAGCTCCCATTAATCAATTAGCCTCATATCCAGCGAATTTACAAAGGAGACAATACACTACAATATCACGGTGCCACAAAGAAACATGGCTTACAACATCCAGCACCAGAACAATAGATTGTCGCCTCCACGACCAGCGAGACCAAAACCACCAACACAGACCAGGCAAGTCAATTATAGTGGGTTATCCAATTCGAGGTTGATAAAGTAGAAATCTGTATACCGACATCTGTCAAAGATAAACGTCAAGTACGTTGTCATTTATTTAGTTGACATTCTGCCATTTAAGAATATGGAGCATTTAACAATCGACCAACGCGTTAAAATTGGGTGTTGGAAAAACAGGCCGTCGATGCTGATTTTTCGAACAAAATTTTCTTCAGTGATGAACCTCATTTTTCGCTTGGTGGATACGTTGATCCTGTGATTTAACGCCTTTGGATTTCTTTTTGTGGGGCTACGCGAAAGATCGTGTTTACGCAAACAATCCTCAAACTCTTGACGAATTGAAAACTAATATTCGTAAGGTAATGGCCGAGATACCGCTCGAAATGTGCCGAAAAGTCATTGAAAATTACCGCAAAAGAATCAAGGCCTGTAAGAAGTCCCGTGGAGGACATTTGAATGATATCTTATTTAACTAAAAATGGCAAGGATCATTCTGTGTTTTTTTAAGTTTACTTTATCAAGCTTGAATTGGATAACCCTATATGAACCGGTCTACGTATCAACAAGAGAATCGGAAAAATAACCCAAACAATCAGCAAAATTACCAACCCGTATATAATCAGATAATTTCCGACGAGATTTCAGACTTGGACATAGGCGATCAAGAGTAAGAACAAGAAATTGTAAACACCGAACTAAATTTTATGATGAACGCCTCTCTAGCGTACCATACTTAGAATACAGAACTGGAGACAGAAAATTACTCAAATTCCTCAACGACACCGGAACAAATAATAATTTAATTAGATGCGAACTAGTAAAAAACCAAATTCGGACCAACAATCAATTCAATATTAAATTGGAATGGAAGCATACCGACTAAACAAAAAAATTTTGGCCATTCCTTAAAAGTGTCGGAGCCTAGAAGTATTTGGAATTCTGGAATAATTGGAGATGTACCGTAAAAGAACTAGAGGCCAGAATCGACAGGAAAAATAACACGTTGATTGTAGGACCAAACATAAAGATACCACTAAATGAAAAGCAGTCATCACAAGTCAATAATCTGGAAATCCGAGACAATCATCTCTCGAGAAGACAAAACAGAACTTACAAGTAATGCTGTCAAAATTCAAAAAACTGTTCGGGTCGATTAACAACCATGAAAACATCAAAACGGATGTAAGAGCAAAGATTAAAACAACAACAGAGGAACCCATATATTCCAAATCTTGATCTCAAACATGAGAGGTGAAGTGGAAACCCAAATCAAACAGCTGCTAAGTGACGGTATTATAAGACCTTCTACGAGCTCCTACAACGCTCCAATCTGGGTAGTGGAGAAAAAAATGGACGATTCCGATATACATAAATACCGTATGGACAAAATGAATTAAAAAACTCAACGCCTTAACAGTATCAGATGCCTACCCAATTCCAGACATTTCACATACACTGGCAAACATCGGAAACTCTAAATTCTTCACAACAATCGACCTCACCTCCGGCTTTCATCAGATTCGGATGAAGGACTCAGATATAAAAAAACGCCATCTCAACAATGAACGGGTAGTACGAATCCCTAAGGCTTCCTTTTGGGTTAATGATAGACAATGTGCTAAAAGAGTTCATTGGAAAAATATGTTATGCCTATATTGAGGACATTATCATATTTGGAGGAAACACGGAAGAGGAACACCTAAACAATGTAGAGAAGATATTCTCCAAACTGGAAAAGTCGAATTTCCGCGTGAAACTTAATAAAACGGAATTCCCCAAGAGTAAAACGGAATTTCTCGGTTACGTCATAACAACCAGAGTATTAAACCCGACGAACGGAAGGTGCGTGCAATAGAAAATATTAAAATTGAGAGAACTTGAAAGATCTAAAGTCATTTCTTGGGTTGACGTCATATTATAGACGCTTTATAAAGGACTTCGCCAAGCTAGCGAAACCGCTCACAAGCCTCACCAGGAGAGAAAATGCTTAAATCAAAACAATTGCGTCAAAAAAGGTCAAAATCAATCTTTCAGAGGAAGAAATCCACGCATTTCGACAACTCAAAGAATTATTGCCATCAACAGGAATACTCATTTCCCCTAACTTTGAGAAGCAACGTTTAACAACGGATGCATCGGACACCGCGATTGGAGCAGTATTATTGCAGGGTAAACTCGGTAAGGATACACCTGTCACATTTATATCCAGGTCGTTAAATAGAACAGAGGAAAATGATTCTACAAATGAGAAGGAGATGCTAGCTATTATCTGGTCATTGGACAGCATGCAAACCTACCTATATGGCGCAAAAAAGATAAAAATCATCACGGATTATCAACCCCTAACCTTCTCACTAAGTATTCGTAAGCACAACGCGAAATTAAAACGGTGGAAAGCACGTCTGGAAGAATATAATTATGAAATAATTTACAACCCCGGATCCATTAACAAGGTAGCAGATGGAATATCACGATTGGAATTAGAGACAAATATGCTGTCAACAGAGGAGACAATTCAAAGCGCAGAGCAGAGCAACAACAATTTGATACCATACTGCACCAATAAATGTATTCAGAAATCAAATCATCATCTCGGAAAACAAAGACGTTTATGCTCGAGAGGAACCCCATCCTAACTACCAAAGGCATTTCATCCGCCTGAGACAGATAAACAAAGAAACACTAACGAGAGCTCTAAAGGAAAGGCTTGTCCCACGGCGATCAATGGAATTAAAATCCCGGAAGAACAAATGCAGGACATAAAATGCGAAGAGAATAAATTCAACATCATTCAGGCAGAGCATAAAAGAGCCCATAGAAATTTTCAAGAAAATAAAGAACAAATCTTGGAAAAATACTATTTTCCTCAAATGGCCAGCCTGATAAGAAAATATACACAGAACTGCGAGAATTGTCATACAAAAAAATACGACCGTCATCCCGACAAATTAAATTACAACAAACACCAATCCCAACCTATCGATCGGAGATCATCCACATGGATATCATCAACATCAAGAAGGGAAAATTCATCACCTGCATAGATAAATTCATCAAGTTCACGAAACCTTTCCCTATTAAAGATAGATCAGCCACACATCTAAGAAGCAGGCTCATCAAAATCCTACACTATTTCACCGTACCAAAAGTAATAGTAATGGATAACGAATCAAGTTTCGTCAGTCCCATGATATCTGACTACATAAAAACACTAGGAATACAAACCTACCCCACACCCTCTCAAAACAGCGAGGTAAATGACACGGTTGAAAGGTCCATTCAACAGTCATCAAGATCACAAGATGCCTAATGGATGAATACCAGGATCTCCCCATAAAGGGCTTAGTCTGCATTGCTGTGGACATGTACAACATACAAACCCAGTGTCCTATTCATCGCTAGAACAAACCACATCAACTTGGGTCTACTAAATTTCAAGGACAAAGTGAATGAAGACGTAGTATAAACGATTCAAGACTCTCAACAATCCAATTTACCGAGAAAAAATTTAAAAAAAGCAGAGCCTAAAACTTATGAAGTCGAAGATACAATATACGTGGCCGAAGCGAAAAATAACCAAGTTACAGTTTTAACAGCTTCGGGCAGAAAAATACACAAGACCCATATAAAAACGTAAATGAATAAGTATCATCTCCTTTCATCTTCTAGATCCTGTGTTTTGACGATAACAACACCCTTAAACATCTATGAGTAGAACAATCCGCTAGTAACAGTTAAACAGGAATCCGGCCGAATCATCAACGGAAAATTCAAGATTGTTCATGTCATCAATCTATCCGATTACGAAGACATAGTCGAAAGGATTTTAGCCGAAATCAATCACATCGATCAAAGAAGCACACTTTAACCTCAGCTCACACACCAAGTTCAACAAATCACGCAATTGGTGTCAGAACTAAAAGGTAAAAATACAAGGACTAAACGACCGATCGATTGGATTGGAACAGCCTGGAAATGGGAAGCAGGAATACCAGATGTCACCGATTGGTATGAAATAGTGCAATTTTCCAAATAACCTAACGGTTAAAGTGTTATGTTAGGAAATGGTCTCATTTGAGTCGGTTGCACGTTTGCACGTGTATTACACACCTCTCAATTTTCATGAATTTCCAACATGAAACATGACCTTGAACATGTTCTAACAATAGCCGATAGCGATGGAACCTGTTCCAGACGTAACACTTTAAACCTAAAGTTTTAATTTTTTTTTAAAGTTTACACGTGTATTTCACCCCCCTAATTTTTCCGAACTACCAACAAGAAACTTGACCTGACCGACCAAATGGCACAGTGGTTAAAGCGGGAGGTACCGGGTTCGAATCCCGATAGGGGCAGGATGCAAAGGGAATTTTCATCAGCAGATTACGATCTGGGATGAAATGGAACACAACTATGACCCCCTGTCGGAGTGCAAAACTCATGGGCCGACCCATCTTCCATGCCAGTAAAGGCTGGAATGAAGCTATGCAATGTGCAGATGGTGACAAATTTGGACCTATATCCGGATGTCCTCGATTTGGCAGGCAACTGCGTACGGTTAGGACGTAAATAAGCGAACTGCAAAAGAGTTGGGCGTGCTTCGGTCCCAGAAAAATTTTGTAGCAAACGCTATCGTTAAGTTTTTATAAATTTTTGAAGTTTCCATTTATACATATTTTCGGCTGAATTTGTAGGTAAGTATCTTTTCGCTGGAATATTTCAATTTATTATCTAATTTTTGACTTTTGAAGAATTCGATGCAATATCTGCATTTACGATTTTTTAATTTTCGGGTGGCAACTTTTGGCTATTTTTAACACTATCAGATAAAGACGTTAGCAGTTTATCCGTCAGCAAGCAATAAAACTGCAGGACAGTCAGGTATTAGCAAGACCATTATTTTTGGGCAGTACTGGAGTAGCATTAACGATCGTTCGAGAAAATTAGGATGGTTGGAAATTTTATTAAGAAATGAGATACGGCGTCTAGATCGTATTTGACAGATTTCAGAAAATAAAACAATAGAGAAAGCTTGAGACAAAAATGAAGTAATTGAGAGAACGACCGAAGCATGTGTCAAAGGAAAAGGAAGAAGATAGGAGAAACCAGTTCATTGTATTAGCAGTGGTATCTAAAGGATGGTTTTGTTCGTGGTCCACATTTTTAGGTTGGCAACACTATTTTGCTTGAAAGCTGACAGTTGCTTTGACATTAGCTTGGTTTGCCATTTCATAAGTAATAGGCTCACGCCAGAGCAACACTTGCAAATTGTTGAAATTTGTTTTTCAAAATAAAGGTTCTGTTCATCAAACTCATCGTGCATTACGTCCATTTTACGTTCGTCATAATCGTCCATCAGAGCGGATAATTCGGATAACTATGGATTGTTTTCGCACCACGTATACTCTAAATGACAATACGCATTCAGTAAGACGTCAAACAGTGCGTACCTAACAAGCGATAGACGCTGTACAGCGTAGCATTTAGGAAGACCGAAATCAATCAAGTCGACACCGTTTCAGCAACTGAAGATGTGTCCACCTACTTTATGGAATATTTTATGCAAAGATCTTGGTTTACGTGCTTACAAAATTCAACTTGTTCAATGGCTTTAATCCGACCATTGCTTACGTCACCAATTCGGCCAATGAGCTGAAGCACACAAACTGATATTGATGTTGATTTTAAAAACAAAATTTTGTTCAGCGATCAAGCTCACTTTTGGTTGAATGGGTACGTTAATAAACATAATTGGCAGACTTGGAGTGAAGACAATCCGCAAGCCTTTGCCGAAAGACCATTAAATACAGAGAAATTTACTGTTTGGTGTGGTATATGGGCCGGCGGATTCATTGGCTCATATGTCTTCAAAAACGATGATGGGCGGAATGTTACAGTCAACGGTGAACGGCTGGCATAAATCTTGTTGATATGTGATTCCAACAATGCGGTTCTACATGTCACACAGCGCGGAATAGAATTAATTTACTCAAAAAGCATTGGATGAAAGACTAATTTTACGTAATGGTCCTGTTTTATTGGCCACCGAGATCGTGTAATCTAGCTCTAACCAGAGACGAAGCTAGTTTCACTGATATTCAAAATGTTTTTCTTTGTTCTATTTTAATTTAAAATTGTGAACCTCTAAAAAAACACCCTTTACAAGTGTTTAGAAGTTTGCATGCGCAACAAAGCGAAATGCCCCAAATTTTATTCGGCATTGCAAGGGATTACTGTAGCCAATAAATTACTTATTAAACCTAAATTGTAGATACCAATGGGCTCTTCAAAACACACATGGAAAGAAAACGTGTTTTGTGATTTGTTTGGGATGTTAGGTTAATGGGATGCCCGGAAGTGCTCAAAGCACACATTGAGAAACATTCCATCGGTGCGCTAAAGATGAAATTAATTAATTATTCTAAGAACCGCGAAAAATACGGACTAATTGAAAAACAGTATTAAATTCTGCATGGTTAGATCAAATCAGATCCACGGGTATCCAAAGAAGTTCTATCCGACGTTCATCATAGCACGAGTCCGCTACCGCCTTTCCAATTTGAAAATCAGGTATGGGAAGTAAAGCAGCAGTCTAAAGCGGTATTCGGATCCCAAGTTCAACTTTTGGAAAAGAGAATAGCGATCGTACAAACACTACTAATACAAGGAGAGCATTACGTGATGGTTAGTAATATGCCACTTATGGTACCGCCTAATATGACTATATACTGATGCCATTTTCGACATACACTGCCAGTTTTGTTAAGCTAACTTGGGTTTTTCATGCCCGAACTTTCCCAGTCTCCTCTTTAGGCTAGGATATTTTAAGTATTTTAAGCCTCCTACAAATATATCTTCACGTTATAATGCGACCTTCTAGATAAAAATCCATTCACTCCAAATCCCACGGATACCTCCTGTAGCGGCTTGAGCTGCGGGAAACAAAACCGCAAGGAGTATATATATATATATATATACATATATATATATATATATATATATATATATATATATATATATATATATATATATATATATATATATATATATATATATATATATATATATATATATATATATATATATATATATATATATATATATATATATATATATATATATATATATATATGGGTAGGGAAAATTTCTGTGAACTAGGTTGGCCTTCAGCTAAGCTGGGGTTTACCTGATTCAATTTGTTTGTTCACATACGGTGATTTAGAATAAAATTTTCAATGAACTTTATTTTGAAATGTAACTGTTTCTTTGAAATCAGTATAAATGCAACTACAAATTTGTGTAATTCTTACCTTAAATTGGTCACCCGGGTCACATTCCTGTAATTACAAAAACGGCATTCATTAAAATTTGTTATATTTTTAATTTATACTTAACAACTAAATAACAAGTAGATTACCCCTAAGGATTAAAACTGTATAAAACACTTCCCATTTATCAAACTTACCCCCATTATGCGACGCGTGTATTAACAATACATATACACGAATACATTTTACATATACATATACAAAACACACAATCACCAAGTATACCAAATTTTAAGAGTGTTGATTACAATATCATAGCATCAACATCATCATCGTCGTGATGATATCTTGTCGACGTTCTTGTCTACTCATCATCACAATTTTTTCGTCTAATTCCACAGAAAAAAATAATTTCTAAAATTAAAAAAAAAAAATCCAACCCAAACCCCCCTGGAGTTTCTCGCAAATACGTATACACTAAACACCCAATTTGTATTTATTTAATTTTTTTTTAAATTACACCAAATTAAATGAGATTTTTCTTTCTTTTCCCTGCGAAGCATCATCGTCTTATTATGTTGGTGCCGTAAGCAAACTTTTTTTGTAGGTATGCGTTCGAGAAAATGAAAAAAAAAAGTTGTAAGATTTTTTTGTGTAATCGCATTTGGCATAGGACTTTATAATTTCTTGGTGTTCAAAGAAAAATTGTATATTCTGCTTGTCTCTCTTACACGAAACATATTTCTAGATGATGGATGGATGAGGGATTTTTTTTTGTGTCGTGTCCAGTATTTGGAAAATATGGGATCGAAAAACTCGTTGTTTACTAAGAAGGCGGGCGCACCAAACAAATAAAAATATAAATTTAGATTATTAATTTTTGGGTGGTGATTTTTTTTTTTTTACCTATTTGATTTGGGAGATTGTTGTGTACTCGGATTTTTTTTTCTTGTGTACTCTTATCTTTGCTCCACATAAATATTGAATGATTTCTTAATTTTCTGACCTTAATTTTATTTATTTATTTAATTTTTTTGACTAGAAGGTGAGATTACCCAACAAAGTTTTATTTGGATATAGGGAACGGATAGTGGAAGTTGAAATTGATAGGTATACAAAAATTGGCGACTAGAAATTAAAGGTGACACATCAAACGAATTAATCTTTGTTCGTGCGATGACCCAAAAAGTTTAATTTGTTTTTAATGAACAGATACCTGTCTGGAGCATGAGACAGTGGAATACAAAACGGTCACTTGAGTAATTTATTGATTGGTTGGGTTTTATGATTTTTGCAGTTGATGTTTAAGCGGATCATCAGCATACCTCATTTGGGTCCGTTCATTTTGCATAATTGTAACGAAAAAGTTCAAAATTGGAAATTTTGTGGAGGAGTCCGGAAAATTTTGGAACAAAGCCAATTACATAGTGCAAAGATTAAAGCCGTCACGGGGCCCCATTTTGGCAAGCTCGTTTTATCTTTATTGGAACGATTAAGTCTGTAAATGGAAATTCTGTGGTGCGAATCCTGAAGATGTTGGCACATAGCCATCTAATACGCCACATGTCCCCGTTTTGGCCAGTTCAATTTATGTTTATTACGAGTAGAATGAAAAAGTCCGCAAATGAAAATTCTGTGAAGTGAATCCTGGAGATTTTGGTACATAGCCACTTACATATTGCAATAGTTGAAAAGTAGCTGTCCAACTTCGCAAAATTACGCCACATTTCTACGCGGATCATTAGGGCTCCATTTTGGCTCGTTCATTTTATCTTAATTAGAACGAAAAAGTTTGCAAATGTAGCAATGGGTTTCTGTGGAGCAAATCCTGAAGATTTTGACACGTAGCCAAAAATAAAATATTTAGGTTGTTCGGCCTTGTCCGTTATAATTATGAAAATGATCGGACGCAAATGGCACGTCCGTATTTGAAGTTGACCAGCTTTTACCTATTGCAATATGTAAGTGGCTGTGTGTCAAAAACTCCAGGATTCACTTCACAGAATTTTCATTTGCGGACTTTTTCATTCTACTCGTAATAAAGATAAAATGAACTGGCCAAAACGGGGACATGTGGCGTATTAGATGGCTATGTGCCAACATCTCCAGGATTCGCTTCACAGAATTTTTATATGCGGTATTTTCCATGTCTATGCGGATTGTGATGCGGTCCCATTTGTGTTCGTTCATTGTTCAAAATTGTAACGAAAAATTCCGAAAAATGGAAATTTTGTGGAGTGAGTCTTGGAAAATGCAAAACAAAGCCAATTACATAGTGCAAAGATTAAAGCTGTCCAACTTCGCAAAAATACGCCACATGTCTATATGCGGATCGTCAGGGTGCCTCATTTTTGCCCGCTCGTTTTATCTTAATTGGAACGATTAAGTCTGTAAATGGAAATTCTATGGTGCAAATCCTGGACATGTTAGCACATAGCCACCTATTACGCCACATGTCTATACGGATAGTCAGGGTCCCCGTTTTGGCCAGTTCATTTTATCTTAGTCAGTTCTTAATTAGAACGGAAAAGTCTGCAAATGGAAATTCTCCATATGTGCATATGTTGGACAGGAAACAATTTACCGTAGAACAATTTATCGTAGACACAATTTATCGTGGAACAATTTATCGTATATCAGTTTTTCGCACAACAATTGGTCATGTAACAGTTTGCCGTGTTGACAGTTTATCATACAAAAGAATTAGTCTCTTGGATTTGAAGTATTTTTAAAGATAAAGAAAATCCAATATCTATTTCGTATAAGAATTCGGCCATTTCTTAACGATCGTGATGAAATTGGGTATGTTGGCTGGAAATGGGATCCTTAAATTATTTTTGGACAAAGTTCTGGAATAAGGTCACCTCGGCCATTCTAAACCGATCATAATGGAATTGAGTTTGGTGGATGAAAATATGATTCTAAAATAATTTATGGAAGAAGTTTTTGAAGAAGATAAGTTCCGTCCCAGGTTAGAATGGAACATGGCTATTACTTGACTGATTTTGATGGGATTGGGCACATTACAACTACTACACATTACGAATATAAAATGATAAACTGCTTTACTCACCGGTGGATGAGAAACCGATTACTAATTTTCAACTTTTCTGATCATTGCTGTAGTGCAGAGAATAATTATTATGGAATTAACTCCCAGACCATTTAAGCTCTTGTATGAACGTATCTCAAACGTGTAAATTTCCGCTTGATTAGAAAGGTTCTGGAGATCTCAAGGTCTTAGAAGGCTTGGCATGTTCCATGTTCCCGTGAACAGTTTCCGAGGTCTTTGTGTAGGGTTCATAACGTGATTCTTTGTGAGAGTCTGCCGCTCAATTCACCAATTACCTGTGTGGGTCACATACTGGTGATAGATGATAATGCATCCAGCCTTATCAAACACATGTTTTCATCACGAGCGATTTACTTCAAGAAAGAACCCTGGTCACGTCGCCCCTAACACGGATGTCCATAACCAGAAGCAGGCCTCTTTGATTTTCGATGACTAGAAAAGTCGTAAACATTGCCATTAAAAATAATATATCGTCCGAAAAGCCGAAAAAATCTTAAATAAATTATTATCACGGACGATTATGGAACCGAAAATCTTACAATTTTACAATTGCTATCAAAAATTCTCAAACAGTTTTGTTGTTCTTAGGCTGTGCGCCAAACTCATAGTAAAAATCAATTTTAAGTTAATTTTTCGGTAAATTCAATTATTTTTCAAAAACTCTATGGAAAACTGATCGAAAACTCTGCCCTAAAAGTTTGTGGAGAGGAATAAGGAGTTAATCAAAGCAATTAAAACGCCAGCGATAATCATCATGGAAAATACTGGAATTAACCGCAGGTGTTAATCATCAAGACACGGAAATGACGTAGAGAAATATATTCGCAAACACAACTATATGAACGTGATTTACAATTACAACACACATACACCACCAGTGATGTTAAATAAAAAGAATAAGCTCGCACAGCGATAAACAAGTACATATAAGCGCGAGCAATTTGGAATGCAGACACAGTTGCTTAAATCAGTCATCAGTGCGAGTCGCGTAACAAGTGAAAAGTAGTGAACACAGAGTAAACAGTTAAAATGAACACATAAAAGAGAATTTCTTCCTAAAATCATTTAAATATCTCATTTCCACTCAACATACAAAATGCCATCAATATCGGTTAATAAATGGCAGAGTTCCATCCCGGGTGGCCATATTCCAGATCGTCTTCCAAAAAGCATTTGAATAATTCCATTCCCGCCGAACATACTCAATGCCACCATAATTGGTTAACAAATTAACGAGTTCCGTCTGAGGTGGCCATATTCCAGAACTTCTTTCAAAATTCATTTAACAATCTCATTTCAATCCACCGATACCAATTTCATCATAATCGGTTAAGAAATTACCGAATTCCGTCGCAGGTGGCCATATTCAAGAACTTCTACCAAAAATCATTTAAGAATTCCATTTCCATTCAATATGCAAAATCCCATCAATATCGGTTAAGAAATGGCTGAGTTCCGACCCGAGTGGCCATATTTCACAACTTCTTCCAAAAAGCATTTGAATAATCCCATTTCCGCCGAACATTTCCAATGCCATCATAATTGGTTAGTGGCCATATCCGGAACTTCTTCCAAAAACCATTAGAGAATCCCATTTCCATTCAATATGCAAAATACCATCGATATAGCTTAATAAATGGCCGAGTTCAGGGAATAATCCCATCTTAGTCGATTAATAAAAGGCCGAATTCAATAAAATTTTATAAATCGAAGACACTTTAATTTTTTATTTACTCATAATTTTGTATATACGGTCAATTTTGCGAACTACGATAAACTGGCATACGATAAATTGTCCACACGATAAATGGTGTCCACGGTAAATTGTGTCCAAGATAAAGTGTTAACGTGAAATTGAAACACGATAAATTGTTTACGATAAAGCGACAGTAACTCGCCAAAATAACCAGGTTACACTCCCCAGAATTTTTATTTACGGACATTTTCGTTATAATTTTGATAAAATGAACGAGCCAAATGGGGCACACCGACAATCTGCATAGACATGCGTCATATTTTTTTTCAAAATTGAACAGCTTTCATCTATTGTAGCATGTAAGTGGCTGTATGCCAATACTTTTATGAATGGCTGGGGAGTTTCCATTTTCAGACATTATTATAAATTGAACGGACAAAGTTTAGGCATCCTGTCGATCCGTATAGACGTTCAGGAATTTTGTCAAAATAAGAATGCTTTCGTTCACTGCACTAATTGGACAATTCATTGCACTGTGTAAGTGGTAATATTCCAAAACATCCAGATTCGCTCCAAAGATTTCCTTTTCGAACTTTTCCATTATACAGGGTTTTTCAATAAGAGCACTTCCACTTTTTTTTTGAATAAAACACAAAC